>VWZE01006545.1:0-17526 GCA_013396675.1 Eubucco bourcierii | reverse complement strand
GGGCTCTTCAGCCTGGAGAAGAGAAGGCTTCGAGGGGACCTGATAGTAGCCTTCCAGTATCTGAAGGGGGCCTACAGGAAGGCTGGGGAAGGATTATTTACAAGGTCCTGCAATGACAGGACAAGGGGCAATGGGCTTAAACTGGCAGAGGGGAGATTTAGACTAGATGTTAGGAGGAAGTTCTTTACAGTAAGGGTGGTGAGGCACTGGAACAGGTTGCCCAGGGAGGTTGTGGATGCTCCCTCCCTGGATGTGTTCAAGGCCAGATTGGATGAGGCCTTGAGTAACCTGTACTAGTGGGAGGTGTCCCTGCCTATGGCAGGGGGTTGGAACTAGATGATCCTTGAGGTCCCTTCCAACCTTACCATTCTATGATTCTATGAAAGTTCTATGGGACTGAGAGTGGACAGCACTACTGGTCCTGCAGTCCTTGGGATGACCAGGCAGTCATGGTCAAACTGGCCCCATGCCATCCCCAAGGAGAGAGGAGCTCAAACTATTTCTTTCCTTCCACACCTTCACCAACCTCAGTCCCACACCTCAACAAGATTCTTTTTCCACTGCATGCTCTTGCTCTCCCTTGGCTGCAAGTCCTACTCCTACTGCACTATCCAGGTTCATGTGAAACTCTGCTTTTCCCCAGCCAAAATGACTTTCCTCTTTGAGTCATTTCTCCCAAGGGTAATTTGAAGCCTTTCAGAATCTGCTTCTGCAGAGATGTCAATATGCAGAGAAACTCTCTATCTATGCCTCCTTTTCACTCTCCTGATTCTAGGGTCTTTGGCTTATTATCATGATGCTACATTTATCTGACCTTTGTTGGGTATACCATCTGCCACTCTAGAAACTTAAAAAGCACTTAACTCTCTCTGTATCTAATTGTGATTTTCCTCATTGCCCTCTAAATTTAGTGCAATATCATCTGAAAACACTGCAGCCTTTGAGTCAGCTGAATCACAAAAGCCAATTATATCTTTCTTTTTTTTTTTTTAAAAGAGAAGATTTAAAGGAAGCATGAACCCAGGATTTTGAGAACTAAGAAACAGTTCCACTCCCTGCAGGTTTAAATACCATATCATATTTTTACCCACTCCATAATGCAAGGATCAACACCCACCCCACCCCCCTCCCAAGCACTAACCGTGTTTTATTCTCACCCGCCCACCAAGGTACACAATGCTCACAGTGAGTTGCCTTTTGGTTTTGGTCTCTCTCAGCAGTAATATCCTTAAAGAATTCCAGACGGTTAATGAGGCATGCCCTTCCCTTCCTGAAACCATATTAGATATCCTTAATTAGGCCATGCTTTTCTAACTGTTCCTCCCTTAGTATCTCAAAAGAGGAGCTGAAGATTTTCAACTGCACAGATCTGCTGCTTCCCGGTGCATCCCCAGGCCCTTTATAAAAATAGAAAAAGAGATCACATTACCTCCCCCTCAAACCTAAGATATCTCTCCCCTGAAGGAAGCAAATTTGTAAAAATAGCAACTATGGCTTCTCCAGTTTCCCAACCAGAGCAATAGCAGCCTAAATAGATGAGCAAGTATGAGCCTCGGAAAGGCTGGAAATGTGTTTCAAACAAGCATGAGAAAGCAAGAAAGCACATTCCCCTGCTCATCCTGAGCTCATGCTTCTATTGTTCGTTCTGTTCATTTGAAACTTCACAAGATAATTTTATCTCTTTCTACAATAGAACTTTCTTCTTTTTTTTCTTGGTCAGAATTTTCAGTACTAACCAGAACCAAAACATACCTCCTCAGGTCATGAAAAACTTTGGGATTGTACTAAAAATACCAAAAGCTTCTGGAATTTCTCCTTTTCATTCTTCTAAAGGCAGGCCAAACACCAATACTTGAAATTCTCATGATTTGGAGAAGCTGAGGTTAGAATTGAGGTTTGCAAACCGTAGACTAACTGATAAATGCTACCAAAACAAAACAGTCACAGTTTAGTCTGCTGATCCTTCTACGGAATATGCCTAAGCCTGTCCTTTCTCTACCTGCTGTATAGAACCACCCGCTCCTACTGCACCACTTTTGAATAAAGTCTAATTTTCATATTTAGAGAAGGGAAACAAGGGAAAACGATTTCCTATAAAGATCACTTTCTCACTTTGCCCCATGGCTACATGGTTCAGTTATGAGGGGCCATCTTCTTCAACAAATGCAGTTATATCCTATTGTTTTCTTGATGCAGGCATATATTTTTCTTGCTTTGTGGGACTAAATACAAACTGAATTTCACATAGCACAGCCCAAAAGGGCAAAAAGACTGAAGTCCAACTTCACACAGCTATAGAAGACGTGTGCACAATCCTAATGGAGTCCAAGTCCCCAAGTTCTTCACAGCTGTCAGGCATGGACAGAACTCAACCTCACCTAAAGTGCAGAAGCTATTTCCTCTGACTGCAAAACTTTACAGGCTACACAGCAGTTGTAGAAATGAACATCTGGTGCCCAGAGAGGTTACACAGATCTGTGGGACTGGGGATTAGGAGGTGTGAAAGTCAGTGCTAGTAGCTTGAACAAGATGCTGCAGATGGGGAAAGCTGAGTTCAACTCTGAGACTGATACACGGAGAGGTGGAAGCAGGACAGCTGCTTCAGGGGCAGGGCAGGGTTTCTGCCAAAATTAGCTTCCTGTTTACTGATGACTAACTTTGCTGTATGCAAATCACACCAATAGGACTGAAAAAGGAATTTTTGTGATCAATATCTGCACCACAAAAGTTATTTTCCCAGAGGGCTAGAGATTTTGCTTTCATTTAGTACACAGGTGACAATATTGACTTGGGGAAAACCTTGGATGTGTCTCATCCCAGGGACTTTTTAATTCTCAAGGACAGAACCTGCTTCCATTGTGCTGAAAAAAAAAAATTAAAACTTATATACTTTTAAAAAACCCTTTGCAAATATCCTTGACCACATTTAGCACTGATGGTTGCCTTGCTTCAAGTGGAAAGTGAGATGGGAAATATCCAGAAGTTGCAGCACTTCTGCAGTTTTATGAATTACAAGTAGATATCTATATCTTAATATATGTATTAAAAAAAGTTAGCAATAAATTGTATAGTAATGGTCCACTGAAACAGACATTTGTGACCCTTGAAAAATAACAAGCGTTTCTGAACCCACAGAATATACATCACAAACAAGGCAGTTAGGAACGTACATGACTACTTCTATGTGGGACACATTCACATTTAACCTATTTCTTACAAGCACTATCATCAAAAATATCTTTCAATTATGTTTGCACATCAAGTATAATGCTTTTGCCCCCTCCTTGCATTGCTTCAGATCAGTATGAGAGAAAGGGAAAAACTTCCTTGTAAACAAAATATATCTCTTATCCTAACACACTCATTTCTTTGCTTCTTTTGTTGAGCACAGTGCTTCACTTATCTTCCTATCTTTATCTAATAATTTGTGCTTTCTTTACTGAAATGCAGACAAACCATCATGATTTAAAAACACAACACAGCCAAAGCATTTCAGTGTTACCTCAAGATAAATTCATAAAGGTCAGTATCAAATGTGGGAATGAACCTGACCCTGGGGAAGTCAATCCCATATTTAGGTGAACTGCCTTTAATGGGCATACATCCTGTGTGACTGAATGGTGCAGGCTACCTATCTCCACAGGACTGCCTGCTATCCAGTTCCTTATTCAACACAATCAAACAAGAATTTCTCTGGCTTTTCCCGTCAGAGAAAGTCTCTTTGCCAGTATCTGGAGGCTTCAGGTAGGTGTGCACACCTGAGGCTGATACTCACCCCCCCACACACAGTTGTATCCCCATATCTCTTGCTAGGGTTTCGTCATCATTTTTGGACTGAGGGATGTGCAGAGAAAACTACCTCTTCACTGCTTGGGTTCAGCTGTGGTTTGAGAGGAGTTTTTTTGCTCACGTTTCCTGCATTATGCTTTTGGTCATTCTTCTCTCACTGCTGTTGAAGGACATTTCTTTTACTTCAGCATTTGCTCTTGTCAGAAGCCAATAACGCTGTGGGAGGTATGACTCGCCTTCAGAGGTCACCCCACTTTGCAGAGAGGGGGCATTACTGCCTCACCTTCCTCCTTGAATTCAGCATCCCTGCTGCGCTTAGTAGTGCTGGCTGTCAGTCCCGCCTGCCCTCCCTCACACCTCTCAACCACTGCTGCTTCTACTCCTTGCTTTCCTCCTTCTGAGAAGAATATCAGAGGTCAAAGGGATCTTCAAGACCAAATTCAAAGCAAGGCTCACTTTGGTGCAACACTGGCTGGCTAGTTGGCCACCCAGTGCTTGCTACAGGCATGAAATGTGACTGTGTTCTCTATTCACGCATTAAGCCTAAGCATTTGGAGCTCCCTCATCCCTGTGGATTTACCACCATAAGAATTTACAACACTAAAGAAAGGCCATTCTTCCTTTTTCACAGATGAAAGCCGAGAGTCGTAGTTCAAACACCTTAAAACTGGTCTACTATATGCTACTGACTTTTCCTGTACCACTATCACACACATTCTGAATTGGCACTGTTTGAATATGCCTCTGGTCTAGCTTGCCAAATTATAAATTCATCAAAGACTACAAATAGAAGTCAAATCTCCACAACACTTCCTTCCCATCCCACTCTTCCTCTTCACCTCAACTGTTAAAAATGTTGCAATAACAAAAGTAGTAAAATTAATTAACTTAGAGGAGTCACTGTGGTATGTACCAGGCACTCTTTTCTGGAGCCCTGAAAAGCTTGTAAGTGGGATGTTGAGTGGGAGTTAAGCTATTCCAGTGATAAGCATTTATGAAAAACCCATCCTTAGAATCATGTTGGAAAAAGCATTATGCTTCCCTTACTTCTGTGCCCTGAAAATACAGACATATTCTTTGATATGTCACAGGCATTTCCTTGGAAAAATTTATGTGGGAGTGAGGAATTCCCAGAGATATTTCACTTCAGATCAAAAACATACAGGAATAAATAGTCTTCTAAAGGCAATTTACATCACAGAACACACATGAACTTCTAGACCACAGAGACATCTGAATATTGGATCAATTCTAGCTCTATTCCCTGAATACACTGGTGATTTAGAAACTCAAATGAGTACCCTTTGAAAGTGTTTGCTTTAAAAAAAGAAATATTTTATATGTATTGTTACCAATACAATTAAAAGCTAATAGAGAACACTAAAAGCAGATTCATCCTTGTAAGAAACCCAACAGAGGTAATATCATAGGAATTCAACTACCAAACATCGGAATTGAGATTGAGGGGGTGAAGTGAAGGTTTCTCTTTGTCATCGTTCTCAAGCCTTCTATTTTGTGAGACATCAGCTTGAGACATCTAAACATGTAAAGACATCAAAAGAGTTTAGATTGTCACATCCAGCCATGGTATAGTGCTGTAAGAACCTAAGGGTGCAGGATACATGTGCAACAGTCTAACAACTGAGATGAATCTCTACAATTTACATCACTCAGGGTTTACTGTGTCACTGCTGTTGCACAATTGTCCCCTATACCTATAGAAGATGTTCTTCTAGGAGAGAAGCTACACAAAATAAAACAGAATCTACACAAAAAACCGACAGCCTGCCTCCCAGAAATCAGTGTTGGTTGCTGAAAAGACAGTGGCTGAAGCTTGAAGCATGGTTGAGGATTGTTCTTCCTTGCAGGAGAGCCCTTCTGCTACACTCTGTCTGGAGTCACATTTACTTTTGCAGTCCAAGCCTCACTCTTTTCAGTCTGTGGTTGTCAAGACTCTGCAAATAAGAGCCACTGAAGCAAATGGCAATTGCTTCCCCTCTGACTTTGAAGCATTGTGCTTTACACAGATCACTACATTCAGATTCACAATAAAGTAATTTCTTTAATAAATGAACTCACAAAGGTGCAAAATCAGAGTAAAAGAATGATAAACCCAGACCCTGTAGCTTTACCTTTTCTCATAAAATTATTTGTCTAACATAATAAATTAGTCAGATTTCCCTTTCTGCGGAGGAAATTGACATTCCTGGGAATCCATGTGCAGAAATAACACAAGAAGATAATTCTGTAGATCAATCAAAAATAAACCTTCTTAAACTACTGTTTTCTTTTTAATTATAAGACCTTCCATACAGATGATATTCAGCCACAGTGTAGTTAAACTTATGATATTATTCTAATTATAAAGCCAAAATATTAACAGTTACCCTTTGTCTCCCTTAGCATGAAATCCAAAGAGCAAAAAGAGCAAGTCATTAAAGACTCTCTTTCCTGTTTTGTTGTTGAAACATCCTCCAGTTACACACACAATGGTCAAAGGAATTGCTTCTCATTTGTATTTTTTCTCTCTGCAAACCACAAACTGTCCTTTAATTGATTCAAAAGGTGAGTAGGGATTAGCAGAATCAAAGTCACTTAGGAGAGAGATGTTTTTTACAGACTTCCATTGGCAAATATAGACAAGGGGGTAATGCAAACACAATTAAGCTCTTTTGATGCAAAGGAAGCAAATGTTCATATTGTGACTTGCAACAGAATGAGTTAAGAAATTAAGACAATCAAGTTATGTCATGTTTTAGCTCACAGCCACTGTAAAGTCTGGGGCTATAAACTCTGTTCAGAAAAGAAAACAGTGAGAGCTCTGTTCTGTTTTCAAGGGATGGTTACTATCACTCAGAAAAGATCCTACCTCCCAGTGGGTGATAAAAGCTTTATCATTCCCATGAACAACACAGCCCAGTAACTGGTCAGTGCCTCTATCTCACAGCTCCAGCTGCTGGCTTCCTCTGCCTTGAAGTAAGGGAAACATAAATAAAACAATCATCATATGGGCATTGCGTTATTTAAATGGCAGTGGCTGTAAGAAATGCAGTTTCATACAATGCTGGCAAAGGACTGAATTCATTACCAGAATTTTGAGGCTGGGTAAGCTGAGAGAAACATTTCTCAGACATGTTCCTCTAGCAGCAAGGGACAGTTGAGCATTATCTTCAGAGCACAGTCTTCCTGGGTAGCTGATATAAGGACAGTGCTAGAAACTAATAGTTGGTGGTTGAGGACAGATGACTCAAACAAACTGCCTGAAATGAGACTTGCTACCAGTTGGAAGGATGTGCTGCATTTGCTTCTAGCTGCACTTCCATACAGCATCAGCCCCCAGCAAAGTGTGGTTTAGGACTAAGAGCTTCAGAAAATACCATCCTGGGCTTGATTCTCTCTCCTAGATAAAATCAACAACAACAGCACTAAAAGATGAAATTAAATGGTACATTATGGCTCCTGAAGTGCAATAGTAGGGACTTTCATACCATGCTTTGGCATGAAAGAAAAGCTTTCCTAAGCCTTCCCTCCATCTCAGACTGTTATATGCTGATTTGCTGGTCACATCCATTTCCAGCTGAAGTCTGTTATTCAGTTAAACCAATGCAAATCAGGAGTGGCCCCAGATGAGGCAAATAAGGTTTCTCTTGACTTGTAGGGGTGTACAAGCTAGCAGACTTCAGTCCTTTGTGATCACCATTTTTTACTGTAAGCAGTGAGTTACTCAGTTCTGTATGAAAAGCCAGGATCAGGTTGATTTACAAGATAGTGACCCAAGTACCCCATGAGCAAGCCCCCTGAAAGACAGTCAAGGACAGAAGCTTAGACTTTGTACACTTTTTTTATGGTTTCAGTGCTGGCCTTGAATCACCACTGGCCATCTAGAATCAGTTTAGGATTTAGGAATCTAACACTGGACTGCAGTTGAACTTTGGTACCAGAATTCCAAACAGCACAGCAGCCAGGTTCCCTCCTTTCTTTTAAGTTTCTTCAAAAGGTGTGTGGGCACACGTGTGTTTGCTTTTCTGCATGCATCCAGCCCCATCCCAGGCTTGACTCACGGGCTACAGGGTCAAGCAGCCTGGGGAATCATGAATGAGTCCATGGGACTCATTCAAATTGTACCCAACACATCCTGAGATAGATGGCCGAGTCCTGTGCCTTTCAGACCCAGCCCTTTTCCTTTGTGCCCAGCTCTCAGCACAGGTGTGATTTTCAGCCTTAAACAACTTGAGAGGCTTTATTTAAATAAGCCACCAGTTTGAGTTCTCTTTAGTCTCTGAGATAGGGGATTTTTCCCTTGTATGTTCTGCGGTTGTAAAAATGAAAAATGAGTGGTCAGACCGGTAGTTTGCAGTTATATTGGCTGTTTCCTTTTCCAGAGATAATTCTTTTTTTCTCAATGAGTTGGTTTTCTTAATGACTTGCACTACGGGGATTTTTGTTGGGGTTTTGGGGTTTGGATTTTTTTGGGTTTGTTTGTTTGTTTGAGGGAGGGGGTTGTTTGTTTGGTTGGTTGGTTTTAATCATTATTAATAATAACTCTGAAGTAGTCTTAAATAAAGCAGTGTGCGCACAGTGAACGCTCTGCTGCAAACCCTGTGCAAACAGATCACAGCTCCTAGTCTTAAAACTGACAGAGCAAAATGAGTAAGCCCACTTACACAAACCACCACACAGCCTAAGAGACAATGATTGATCATTGCCCTTTTATTATACTTAAGCAGAAGAACCTTCTACAAAGCAACAGACTCATAAAAGCCCCTACCAGCTAGAAGTCTCCGAGAAAGACATCCTCATCATGTGGTGCAGGAAGTTCATTCCACAGCCAAAGGAAATTATCTTCTGATAAAGTTGGGAAGTACATAGCAATAGCAGCAACCACTCAGAGGTGTTGTTTTTTTTTTAAACAAAACAAAACAAAACAAAACAAAACACAAAAAAACCCCCAACAAATAAATTACTGGGGTCCTTCCCATGAGTTATAAGCCAATGCTTCTGGAAAACAGTAATTTTGCCTATTAAGAGTGATTTATGAACATTCGCTTTCCTTTCTTCTCCAGCAAAGTCAGATGCCAACAGACTTGTGATCAGAGGCAGAAGCAGGGCCTCAGCCATGCGCAGGATCTTAGCTAATGCCTATTGTTCCTTGTAGCAGATATGTTTTCCTGAAGACTAGGGATAGGAGGAAAAATAGCCCCCCTGGTCCTCAGGATACTTTTAGCATCAGTAAAACAATGATTCCTTTAACAAATCTATAGAAGATAACAGAGTTTCAGCCACACAGGTCCTTATAGAGTGACTCAATACAGGGAGTAGAGAGAGGCCTCCAAGATTAGATTATTAATTGGTACTTGTTCAAGAATGCTGAGGATGGGACTTCAATAAAAGAAAAGACAATGTCAGATAAATGTTGTCAGATAAATAATGTCAGATATTGAATATCTGAAAATATTTTCTGAATATCAGGACTGATTGTATCAGTGTTGCTAGCTTAAGGCAGAAACAACTTTTGGAGAGGACATCAAATCTCCCTGGCCAACAAAGTTTGACTGAGCTTGCACCTCTGCAGCTGACTAGAGATACAGACCCCCTGTTTATGCAGACAGATCACTTTTTGCGATGTTATTACAACCTCCTCTGTCTCATGGATCACCTCTAGTTTCAACTTGATCAAACCAATATTTTCTTTGCCTCCAGTCCTTACACAGATCGTTACCTTGGAACATCACGCTGTCCTTTAGATTAAAAGTCACAAGACACATAGAGCCTGTACCAGATTACCCATAGGGGCCTTTGAGGTAATTTGTATCCACTAAATTATTAACAATTTAGCATTTGTCTGACACAGCCACAAGAAGAACCACCTTCCTCCTTCACAGACCTCTTTTCTTTTGCCAGTGTTTGCACTTTCTCTTCCATAAGTAAGAACATGGTTCCTGGATTACTCACAAGATATGTCTCAGCTGCAGTCATTACTCACCACAAAGATGCAGGGCATGGAATTAATCTCAGGATTCAGACTGGCCTGAGTAGAATGAATACCCAAGCAATGAGTGCACAAAGAGCCTTCTTGCAATATCTACATACTGAGGGTGCACAAACTAGCCTTGCTCAAGCTAACTCAGAGATACCAACATATAAAGCTGAGCAACAGACTTCCCTGAAGCACACAGATTGAATTCTGTCTTAATGGAGAGATCCATGGGGTTCGGGTGCTCTTGGATTAGAAACAACAAACCAAATCCTGATCTGTGAAGGATATGGAAGAGCACCATGACTGCACAAAGTGTGGAGTTCATCACTGCAACTGATGGAAGGACTCATAACTCCCAACCTTAAGGTTCAGCATTATTCCAAATTTTGAGCCCTACAGCAGTAAAGAAGAATTTACAGAAAACTTCATAATCTGTCTTCTTCATTGCCACAAGCCACGGAGCATACAAACCCCTGTAGAGTCTGATAAGAGATCTTTCACTTTCACCCATCAACTAAATGATTAATTAAAACAACCAGTTTATTCCCATATAAGTAAGGTTTTTTTTTAGTTCTTAATATGAATAAGCCAGTGTATGAAACCTTGAGTGGTAAACAGGAGGTCATTAGGGAATGATTATTCATTCTTTCCTCTACATCCAGAACTAGAATGTGAGCAATGAATTGTCAGGTAGAGGATTTAAAGCACAAGGAAATACCTTTTAATGCAATGTATACCTAAACAAATGGAATCCATTGCTACAGGACTAGGTGAATTAAGAAGGCAATTAGACAACTGAACAAAAATCCATTAGCAACTATGAAAAATAAATATACACCTCCTCTACCAGAAGTTGTTGGAAGAAAATGCTGGGGGGGAAGTGAAACTGGAGGCTTTACTTATTTTCATACCTCATCTTCAAACATTCACAGGAAATCAATGTCAGAGACAGAAATCCTGGGATGGTTGCATCTTAACTCTAGAGCTGCTCTTGTATTTCTGCATTTAAAAGGTATTACCTTCCCTCAACTACTCTCAATACTCATTTCTTCTTGAGACAATTTTGCTAGCACCTGTCTTTAAAATAAGGAATAATACATTTGCTAGGTAATTGGTTTCTTGCCTGTTGTAACTTTGGTTGCTAGCAAACTCCTCTTTGCCAGAAGTGGCTACCATTTTTATTTAAAGCTCTTAGAGAGCTGTTAGGTACAGTTGTCCTCTACCATTTCTCATTTTTATATTTTAATCTAACATAAACTGAAAGTTTGAAAGAAAAATGTGTAGTCGTGCCTTGCATATCAGGCCAATGTCTGTGGAATATAGCTAACTGTAGACAATAGTTCTGAAGTCCCTGGGTTTCATACTCCCATTGAAATTAAAAGGTAGTTCCAGGGAATTTCAAATGGTCAGCTTCATCAAACTTTCAAGGTTAGGAAGTGTTTGGGTTTCTTTTTTGGTGTAGCACACCTTACAAAATTTCTGAAAGGCATTCTTGCCATGTATCTCTGCCTGTGCCCCTCTGCTGATAAGAATGCCAGGGAATGCACTCTTGCAGTTTCTCCTAACTGGTCTCATTGAACACTTCATAAAATCACTTTGTGTGAAAGATCAACAGGCAGTTTCTTCAAGGCAGTCTCATATGTTTTAACAGTTCTCATTGCTTTGAGCCACTACCCAAGGAATAAAAGCTGCCCATGACATGAAGCCTCTACACTTGAAACCACTCCTCAAAAGAGGTTCTCTTTTCCCTTTATTTTCCAAATCTTTTCCGGCAGTACCTGAGAGATGGGGAAATGCACTGGCAGAAAGAAAAAAGTGATAATTATGGCCACAACCTCCTGCCTACCAGCACCCAGTAAATACAAAGTTGCACACCTCTCCAGAAACACTGCTAGTCATTTAGAGAACCCTTCTGAAGAAATCTCTTTCTGAGTTTTCTTTTGTTCAAAAGTGATAATAATTTGAGAGTTAACATTGATACAGGGCACAGCTGCTAATTGGCTGTCAATGAAAGTAAACTTTTTTATTAAAGCAGGAAACATTAAGAACTAAAGATCTGCGCAACGTTTTAGACTTTGGGATTAAGCCTGCGGTTACTGCGGTCCCCTCCCCAGGCAACGTAATCCTCCTGTGGGATGTTCCCTGCAGTAAGCAGTGTCCAAAGTCACTGGTAGTGGTCCATAAATGCAGATTTAACTCTGGAGCTAGCTGTTCTGCACAGGTGTAAATTCTGCCCTTGGCAAATGCAAGCAACACAAGTGACAGAGAAGCAATGACTTTGGCAACTTCTCTCTGATGATTTGCATCTGAAAGAGACATTTTTGGAAATAGAACTGTTTTGTCTCAATGGCTACAAAACAAAATTATTTAACTCTTTCATTCAAACTGAGTTTAAATTCTGAAATTTCCTTCAATGCTCAGATATTAATGCCCTGGGCTTTTTTAAAAGTTAGACACCAGAAGGATTTTTTTTTTTCCTTTTTATTTTTGACCCAACTCTGACTTCAGAGCAAAGTGCCAGAAGAGAATCAATCAAACTGAGTTATTAACAGTTGTGTCAAAGTGAAACAAGGGTGAGCTTATCATCGAAGGTGTTGCCCTCAAAATTTCCAGAGCTTAGCTCAAAGCATGGGATTATCTTTGTTGTTTTGGAGCTATTCTTTAAATGTGTGGACAGCAATACTGACATATTAAAAAAAAAAAATCAGCAGCTGAGGCTACAAAAGGAGCTGTGTGCCTGAAGAATTCTGTCCCAGGGACCTCAGTGTAGCACTGGCCCTTTGATATCCATGGAAATGTGGATTCTCGGGAATTGTAAGTAACCCTCTGGGTAAATTTATCTTGTAACACTTGGGAAAAATAAAAGGCATCCAGTATGAGGTCATCAGTTCTTACTGGGGGAACAACTGACAGGATGGGGTTTAAAAGAGCAGAATTCACTTGAAATCTCTCTACATCTGGAGCTTACTTCTCATGTTACAGGAGTCCCAAATGTTCAAAACAGTGAACCATTAGTGACTGAAGAAGCAGCAAAACATCTGTATAATGCATGAAATGTCTGGAAGTGTCTGACTCTCTGGGAATCAGCTGAAGCTTTCAAATGATGCTTTAATGGTGGTAATTGAAGTTTGCAGCACCGGCACATCCTAGCTCAGTAATTAGATGGATTAGAATTTTCCTTGTTTGGCAGCATTCTTTAAACAAGCTTCAGCTTTTTATATAGTCAACATATCTCTACTCTGTAGCAGAGATAAATGTCAGATCAGTTCAGAGTGAAAAGTAATTTAAGCAGCGACTCAAATTTGTCTTCACTGAGTACCAGAAGAGACATTTCAAAGATAGGACAATGGCCCTTTCTATCCTAAAAGAATGGCCCATTTCTCACATATAAAGGCTAGCTTGTGAAGGGCAATCTACGGGTGTGCCTTCCCTGAAATCACTGAAGCTAAACCTGCTTATATTATTTCAGGATTCAGTTTATGTTTTAATGAACAGATGAAATTCTGGTAAATAGATGCACAGCAAAAGAAGAAAACGGAGAATTACAAAGGAGAAAAATCTATTGCAAATCACTTAATGAGATAGGATTTGTCACTGTGATTTGTAAATGTATGGACAACAAGATAAAAAAAATGAAGTCATGAAAAGCAGCCCTATGCTGGGATGATTTGAAGTGAAATTAAATCAAGGCAGTAAAGATCAGGAACCAGACTCCATCCATTGGGGAACGACAGACATGCTCTTCAGTCACTCACATCTAAACCTTGCTCTCTGTAAATCATTTTCCCTCAGCCTTAAAATGGCAGCATCTAGCTTATGCTTGTTTTAAAGTTACAGATAGATGTACTGCATATAGCTATCTTATTTTACTGGTGCTCTTTTCAATTTCAGAACTAACATTTTGAAATTGGTTGTTTCCTAATGCTCATGTCTGTTTTTTCTCCTACCTCAATGTTTTAGTTGAGTGATACCAGAACTTCTAAACATCACTGGATTGGTTTATCTAAAGAACTGAGCAGCCTGAGGATGTCACTGAACAAAGTCTCATCTTTATATCCTGAGAATCAGTCTGGTGGGATGTTGATGATCTTGCTATCCTAACAGTCAAAATATTAATGTCTGGGGCAAATCACATTGGCATAATAACAGAGCCAAAAGAGGACTGAGAAAAAAACTCTACATCCTCTCCCAGTTTTTAGCCACGGCCTTCCAATCACGTGCTTTTCATCTGGAGGCTATCTAGTAGCTACCGTCATCATTAGTCCCTTATTAGAGATTTTCATTGCTGTTGGTTCCCCCATGACTGAACGGAGTCTGGCTGTACAACATTCCCCCAAACTTGCACCTTAGTACTCTGAAACAAGAGCCTGTGTCTTCACTGGTAGGTCTCATTTCAACAAAAATTATGAAGAATATAGATACTGAAATCTGAATCACCAAAACCTTGACCTTGTCATCAGAGAAGGACCCTACTGACAGTAACAACCAGAATCTCTCAGTAAATATTCCTGAGGAGGAGAAAAAAAAAATCTCACAGGACATGCTTCATATTCTTTATAATTTGCAATATGCTCAGGTACTTAAGTGAATTAGAATAAATAAACAGAAAAAGAAAGAAGAATTCAGAAAACATAGACAGATGACTGATGAAGAATATTTCCCAGAGCAGCAAATCACTCATAAAGTCTGGGTTATATTTCCAACTTTGCCACAAGCAGCTGTCTGATCTTGGGGAGGTCTCTTGAAAGCCATTTCCATTCTGAAACCTAACTAGCTGAAAATGACAACATCTTAGCAGATCTGCTTTCTTGAGTAATCATGTTGCCTTCACTTCATAAAAAACAAAAGAAATGTTTGTTGGGTATTGGGTTTTTTTTAAGGGCGGGTGTTTTGCTCTTTTTCAAAGAGCTGAACTCGACTGTTGGCTGCCTTCTGCTTGCTCAACAGAAAAAATAATAAAAATCGTTGTATCCCTGCAACCTCAACATCACAGACTGTTCAAGCAAGGTCCCTGTGGACTTACTGGCTTGCACAATTCAGAGTGCAAAATATGCTTGTATTTCCAAGAACAGATGAATGTAAACTCAATCTGATGAAAGACTGCAGAACCTCTAAACATCAGGGCAGCAATTTACCAGAAAAAGCTCCAAGAACATTTGGGCATAAAACATATTAACTACTTTTAAGATTGAGCTTAATCAGTTCATAAAAGGGATTATATAATGTGATTGCCTGCACACAAGAGACCCCTTTCAGGCCTCAACTCCTTAACTGCAGAATATATCTTAAGGCTAAGAGATCAATCGATGGTAAAGACCCTTCAGAGATTTGACCATGTATGGGTGGTATAGTTTAAATGAAAGTGCTTTAGCTGTACATCCCTTCCTGTCCTACAACACATTCAGTAATGTAGTATTTAGGATGATTATGATAAATTGGTAGTGTAATGACAGGGCAGGGATATCCTTGGATAATGCAGCTGGTATGACTGGTTTGAGTATCACAATCTTTGCACATTTTGGAGGTTTCCAATGCAATATGGTGCAAAAGAACACCTCCAGTCAAGATACAACACGAACCACCAAACCAAAACAAACTGCTGTGTGAGAAGCAAGCACTGGGAAAGGTGAACTAAGTCACTCACAATGGCCTTGCAGTATCACTTCTATGGTTTCCAGATACCTCAGTCATTTAGGAATCGGTGCTGAAGAGGGACCTCAAGAACTAATTTAAAGCAATGAGGCTTATCAACTTGTACTCAGTGCCATGTAAGTCCTAAGTGTAGCTACTTTCTTTTGAGAGCAGCACAGACCCATGTAATCGACATGATGCCTGCACTAATAAATGATGACTTGGGTGGATCAGGTCTGGATCTCTCGATGAATTGACTGTACTGCTAAATAACTTCTCCTCCTACATGCAACCAATGCAACACATACGTATACATATACATTGGTTGACAGGAAGGTTAACATGAGTCAGAAATGTGTGTGCACAGCTTAGAAAGCAAATTGTATCATGAGCTGCAACAAAAGAAATGTGACCAGAAGATCAAGAGAGGTGATTCTCCTTCTCTATTCCACTCTTGAGACTCCACCTGAAGTATTGCTTCCAGCTCTGGAGTCCTCAGGACAGGAAAGACATGGAACTGCCTGAGCAGGTCCAAAGGAGGGTCACAAAAGTTATCAGAGAGGGATGGAGAACCCACCCTATGAGGACAGGTCAAGAAAGCTGATGTTGTTCAGTCTGGAGAAGAGAAGGTTGCAGGGAAACCTTATAGCAGTCTTCCAGGGGCCTGGAGGAAAGCTGGAGAGGGATATTTTACATTGGTATGTGGCAATAGAACAAGGGGTAATGTTTTAAAATGAAGATTTCAGTTAAATGTAACTTCTGCAAAGATATAAGGAAGACATTTTTTGCACTGAGAGTGGTGAAACATTGGAACAGGTTGTCCAGAGAAATTGTGGATCCCCTTTCCCTGGAAATGACAAAGGCAATGCTGGATGGGGTTTTGAACAACCTGATCTAACAGAAGGTGATCCTGGCCAGTGGGTTGAAACTAGATTATCTTTATGGAGATGAGATAGAAATGCAGCAGCTGCAGAGATCCCTAATCTGATGCAGAGGAATAGTAAAGAGCTGCCATCCACCCATCTGTAGTCACCTGTTCCTAAGTTTTACAAAGAGGACCTTGATGCCTTCATCAACAGCTTGATTCTATAGTTGATAAGCACACTTTCACCCTTTTCAAGGATGGATCTTTGAGTAGCATAATTTGTGAAAGATGATTACAAAGTTCCTTCTCAAAACACAAGATATCCTTACTAAAGAACATAGTTGTCAATTGGTTAACTGACAGTAAACACCTATAGGAAACATGAGGTACCAGGTGTAAAGAGTTGTAACAACTTCTGCATCAAGTGTGGAGCACACACTGGATGCTGAATATTTACCTTTGCTCCTTGATTCAGGGAATTTGGCATAGAGGAGAGAGATATAGAGGCTGATAATCTTGGTTTGCTGAACTTTTCTGTGGAAAAATATTGTGAAGCATAATCTCCAAGCACTCAGCTCCCTTTGCCTCATTCAGGTGGCATAAAAGTTGTACAGACCAGGCATACACTGAGGGTCAGACCTGCAGCCTTTTTAAGTCTGCAAATAGCATGGAATTGATACAGCAGGACTGCACCAAGAACAGATGATGCTCCCTGTGGGACCACTGCCAATTGACTTGTTTTTTTCTACTGAAGGATGGCTGGAGGTCAGACGGCTGGAACTCTAGTACAGCACTATACTTCCTTTCTATTAAAGGGAAAAGTCCTATAGCAGTTTCTTTCTTTTTCAAATCCTGCTTTATACCATCACATAAATAAGAAGCTTGCTACTTGCATATACATGCATATCTTTTACATATAAAATTCTGAATGAGCCTGTGGCATCTTTGCAAACAAGCTAATATCCATGGACTTCATTCAGGCATGGGTATGAGTTTGATTAAGGTAGGACAGGAAACATAAAATTATAGTTTTAGCTCCAGTGCAAACACGCACAAGAAAAGAAATACAGTTTGTGGAGTATTTTCAACCTGACACTACTTTATTTGATGGGTTGTTTTTGGTTTGGTTTGGTTTGGTTTTTTGTAGAATTTAAGTGGATGAGGTCACTCACACAGCAAGGAAACAAATCACTATGGGTAGAATTCATTTTATCTGGAATTAGCTATCTCAGCTTAGCATTTGGAATGGAGGGTAGTGGGTACG
>VWZE01006541.1:110263-157240 GCA_013396675.1 Eubucco bourcierii | reverse complement strand
ATAAAAAAAAAAAAAAAAAAAAAAAAAAAAAAAAAAAAAAAAGCACCTTCAAAACTTAAGCACAGCAGTAGTGTTACCTTATGAGCTAAAAAAAGATCTCTGATTAGAAAGCAGGAAATTCCTTGCAGTTTAACTTGGATTTTTTCACTCACTTTCTGTTATATTGCAGATAATGAGACAAGAAGGATCATGAAGGATTAAGTACAAATATTATAAAAGAGATCATAGTGTAATTAATTTGGCTTGGAAGGGAGTAATGACTGAAAAAATGAGTGATCTTTTTTAAAAGAACTGAATTTAACAGAGGGTTATGTGCGCAGAATTTGGAATATCGATATTGTTTTAACACAAGCATAGAAAATCACATCAATGGCCCTTTTCATGCATCAGCTTCAGGCTGTGCTTTCGCTGGAGGTGCAGTTGTTGAGCATAGCTAATTTTGGGGGTGGTTTTTTTGTGCTTCAGAGATAAATCACAGAGAGAGGACTAATGGTTGTCTTCATGTGTATATATGGTGTAGTCATTACACTTGTGGATGATGATTCAGAAACCTAGAAAAAGATTTAGGGAAGCAAAGAAAAACTGCCTGAGCTTGCTCTTGATACACCTTGACTGATGTACCCAGTATTCCCTAAGTTACTAGTCAATACACAAAAACTACTACTTCAGCAAAACACAGCGAAACTGATTAATACAGAGGCTTTTGAGTCCACAGTGTTACACAGCAAACAATTTGATGCATTCAGACTTCAGGTGAGCAATACAGAATACATAACATTAAGCTGAATAGTAATACCATGGTGCTGAATGAGCAAGTGTTAGTATGAATGACAGCTAGATGGACTGGAAAAGCAAAAGCTAGAAAGTTGAGGTTGAAGGGTAAAAGAGTAAACTTGATTATCAGCTTTTGGACTGCTTTACTTCTTAAGATTGGAAATATGACCTCACAAAACACAGACCTCTTCTTACTAATTTCACAAGGCATTTTATATTGCTGATGAACAGATCTGATTTAGGTTTTTGTCAGCACATAAACAGGTCATTTAAAATGCAGTGGAGTAAAGTCATTTTATGCAGCAATGCTACTATTTGAAATTACAGGAATTTGGATTTCATACAATGTTACACCCTCAAAAGTGTTTAGGCTCTGGTTGGCATTGCATACCAAATGTGACTCTTCTCATTGAGTAATCCATCTGCAAACCATATGGGTTTATTGGAGAGGAGATTCGAGGAGAGGAGATTTGAGGAGATTCAAGGAGAGGAGGGGAGGGGAATACCACCACTACCCCCTCCAGTTCCTTTATTTCCATAATTTGCAGTAGATTACTTCAGACTGACAGCAAGGTTTGTGCCCATTCATAAACAACTCCTGGCATTTCCACCATGCCGTTGAGGAATTTGATTGCTGTGAGCACTCCTCTACTCAGCTTAAGGCATGAAGGTTTTTTGATTATACGTTGCAAAAAGTGGGAGTGATGACAGCAAACTGGGTGGAGTGGCTGACACACCAGAAGGCTGTGCTGCCATTCAGCCAGGCTTGGACAAGCTGGAGGGTTGGGCAGGAAGAAATTTAATTAATTAAATTCAACAAGGACAAGTGTAGAATCTTGCATCTGGGAAATAACAACCCCAGGTATCATTATAGGCTGGGGACTGACCTGTTGAGAGGCAGTGAAGGGGAAAAGGATTTGGGGGTCCTAGTCGATGGGAAGTTGACCATGAGCCAGAGTGTGCTCTTGTGACCAGGAGGGTCAATGCCATTCTGGGATGTATTAGAAGGGCTGTGGCTAGTAGGTTGCGAGAGGTTCTCCTGTTCCTCTATTCTGCCCTGGTGAGGCCACATCTGGAGTACTGTGTCCAGTTCTGGCCCCTCAGTTCAAGAGGGACATAAAGCTGCTTGAGAGAGTTCAGTGCAGAGCCACAAAGATGATTAAGGGAATGGAACATCTCTCTTATGAGGAGAGCCTGAAGGAGCTGGGGCTCTTTAGCTTGGAGAAGAGGAGACTCAGAGGTGACCTTATCAATGTTTATAAATGTGTAAGGGGTAAGTGCCATGAGGATGGAGCCAGGCTCTTCTTGGTGATACCCAATGACAGGACAGGGGGCAACGGGTAGAAGCTGAGGCAGAGGAAGTTTCATTTAAACACAAGGAGGAATTTTTTCCATGTGAGGGTGACAGGACACTGGAACAGGCTACCCAGGGGAGTTATGGAGTCTCCCTCTCTGGAGATATTCAAAACCTGTCTGAATGCATTCCTGTGTGATCTGGTATAGGTGATCCTGCTCTGGCAGGGGGGTTGGACTGGATGATCTTTCAAGTTGCCTTCCAGCCCTGACATTTTGTGAAATGGTTTAAGCATTTTGTGTATTGCTGTGATTAGTGAATAGTTTTGAGACCCAGGTGAAGTTTTCTAATTGTTACCTTACATGTTCAGTCCTGTAAGCCCTTTAACTTGCTCACTTCCTGGGGCTATGATTTCTGCATTCCTGAGAGCAGCTTTAATAAGGGTGTAGGGTGAGTACAATTATTTGTAGGCACATAAGTTTTGCTTTGAAATCACAGGTGATATTGACATTTCTAGGAGACAGAACTTCTACTTGTGTAAAGCTGCTAGATTCAGTCCAGAAAATTTGACTTGGATGAGTGACTAACACTAGACAGAAATTATGGGAATACCTCTCATCACTGTGACTCAGAGAGGCACTGATGGGCAAAGTTGAAAACCTAAAATAAAAAAAAAGCTGCTTGCTTTGCCATACATCTGTTTCTGATTGTTCTAATGAAACTATTCACATAGGGGAACTGTGTAACATTTATCTCATTTTCTGAGGAGCACTACTGTGTTATACAACACCATACCATTAAATGTTCAGTGATCTGCACTGCTAACAGTTAGCTGTGTCACAATATTTATTTTAGATTGCCCTGATGGTATTTTCCCATAAAACACAGTGTCAGATCTTTCCACACACAGTCCCTGTCCATGTGTTGAAACTTCAACTTGTTCTCTATTGTTCTTACTAATGAAAAACATTTCTATGAGCAATTTTCTACACACACATATTAATTTTGGATTACTGAGATTGCCTAATGAAATTATAATTTTCTGTTAAATATTCCTGACAGAGTATACAGAACCAAATTTGGAAAACATATTTACCTCATGATAAAATCAGCTTCCAGCAGGTTTAGTTAGAAATATGCCCAAGAAAGCTTTCACAGTTCTGCAAGAAATTTTCCTGCATCACGCTAATAAAGCAGAATTAGTTCAGGTTGTTGCTGATAACAAAATCCTTCTCAATTGTTTCACTCTCACACTTAGAAGATATTCAACATTCAAGGAACAAGAAAGTCAATGTGGGAAAAAGCAGAGAGAGTTTTCCTTCCTCCAATTACTCTTTACACCTGGAGATGATCATTCTAAACTGGATTCCAGCTCAGTTATGTGGGTTAAATTGCCTTCAGTGGAGCACCTCTCAACACACAGGTTTAGTTTTGTTTTCTGTGGATTCTAATTTTTACAGGACTTCTGAATTATTGTTTACTATGCAACACTGGAACAGCAGGATTTTAAAAAGGCCATTTTTATAAAATTACTTTTTTAAGTAAGATGCTGCACACCAGTGTGCTTTATCAACTGATGTTCACAGGATGGACTGCAGTTGGCTGGACAGAAAAGAGGCTTTTTCCTTTTTTTTTTTTTTCCCCTAGTTCCTGTTTGAGTTGCTACAGCTTTGGTCAGTTTGATACATCTTCTTCTGATTGCTGGGAAATCAGGAAAGATGCTGAACCTTTTACACCATGTCTTGCTCATGGTGGATAATAGCATTGCAACAAAAAAAGGGTTAAATAATAATTAATTTGACCCTTTCCTAGTCGTAGTGTAAAAGTATAAAGTAAAAAAAACCCCAAACCTCATCATCATTGAGTTTAAGAAGTTGTGTGGCCCAAGAGGAAGTAGATCTGTAGAGCAGAACTGTTGGTGATGAGGATGTGATGCCCCCTGTATGTTTATCGTGGAGGTCTTATTTAAGGCTAGATCTATTCTGGTGCCATGGACTGAACACTCATTAGCATCTAGAGCTGTGAAGTGAACTTCTGGAGCCTGTCTCCTAGTTTAATATTGGGGAAAGGAGTTGCTTCATGTGCTCTAAGACAGCTTCACCACTTGGACAACAGAGTTGCTTCAAAAACACCATTCCCCTGATCTAAATTAGGAAATTAATACAGACACCCCATTATACAGTTCAGTTCTTCCCAAGGGGCTTTGTGTATATGGATACAAACTCTGCTATGTCACTCACCCTCATCTTAGATCCAGCTGTGGGCTATTTTGTTCACAAAAAAGCCCCCAAAAACAAACAGAAAAAACAACCCACAAACAAACAAACAAACAAAAACCCAACCAAAAACCAGAAAAAAAAAAAAAAAAGAAGCCACAATTGTCCTGCCCCCACCACAGACATTTAATTTGTAAGAGAAGAGGTGGTAAATTCAACTCACATTTCCTCAACTTAATCTGCAGATTGGATATTAAAGAAGTGGGAAATGTGTGCTTGATGACCTCAGGCTATATCTATGCTTGAAAATAAAACCTGTCAAAGATCACAGCTTGGCTCACAGCCATACGCGTAGGCTCTTTTCCCTTCGAACTCAAGGTCTCCTCAGGTAAAAGCCTTGCTTGCTGCTAGTGGAACCACATCTCACTTATCCACTTCTTGCTTCTTTTAAATTTTTTAATTTTTTTTTTGCTTTAATTTTTAGAGAATTGAATAATAATAAATATATCACAGCCAGATAAATCCTTTCNAAGGCACTACAGGCACTATAGTGCAAGTACAGCTCTTTGTAATCATAATGATAAAACTTCCAGAAGGAGAAGAGACTTGTACACCCTGGCAAAGAGTGTGTAATAGGACAGGATTATGCAATTATATTTCTGTATGCAAACTTAGTGCAGTGTACTCATCCCTTATTTGACTATTCTTACTCTGAGGATCAGACCATGGAGTGTGCACTGACATCTGTCAGTCTGCAGGACCTAACAGTTGACCTCAGAGACCAAAGTATCTGAAATCCTCCAGCCTTGCACAAAATTAATACAATGCAAGTCCATCCTGTACAGTTTGCAAATTGCTTTGATTTCCTCACACTGATGAAGATGCTGATGATGGCACACAGGGATCTCAGTCATCCTTGATTCTAATATTGGCAATTCCACAAGTGATGTGATTAGTCTACTAGGTAAAACTTGCCTTTTATCCTCAGCTCACACCAAAATCTTCTCCATCTTCTGCTCCTTTTGGCATTTCTTTTGTTTGTGTTACAATTGAACATCATCAGTAAGAGCTTGTTTGTGTTACAATTGAACATCATCAGTAAGAGCCTGTATTTTTATTTAGACAACATAGTTAAAAGGGGTTCAGGTGTAAACTGCCAGTAGTTTGTCTCAGAATGCAGTGCTTGGTGAGATCACTTGAATATCCCCTAGTTGAATAAATCACTGCTGTTTACTAGGTAGAGCTATTCTAATTTGTGACAATTCAGGAGATGGTTGGATATAATATCAAGAAAAAGTTCCTAAAAATTGGACACTGTGTCCTTGAAGATTGATGAAGATCCCTTCTATTTGGTATAGAGAATTATTTAATTTAAAATCTCTGCATCTATAGAACTTCTGTCCATGGTGTAGCGGAAGGGGTAATTAATTACTGCAAGATGATATTTAAAAATATTAATATAGTTTATTAATATTAAATAGTCAGAACTCATGGCACCCCGATCACCAAAATAATAATAGTAACAGGTTCTTGCATCATTATGGAAACTATATACAGGTTATAATAGGATCTAGAAATAACTATTAAATACATATGTTAATTGAACCTGACTAAACTGGCAGAGAAAGCTTTGCAGTCAGTGTATCGCTTGTGGTCAGTACACTGCTTGCTCACTAGATGGACGCAAGGAGCAACTTTCTGCTTATGGCAGAAGGCAATTAATGATTCCAAGAGGCTTTTGGTATTTACTGATCTCCTTTTACCAATACAGCCTGAGACTAATGGGCCTTTGGCCACAGGACAGCCAATCAAATGGCAGTTATCCAACATTTGACCATATTGGGTGAAACCATAGGTTTACTTTACCCTTTTTTGGGCAGAACACAGCCTTGCACAAGGCAGCCATGTGTGCACCTTGTTTACCACAGTTGCTGGGCAGGCCACAGACCCCAGACTTGGTGGCTCCAAGTTCTTTGTCCTCTTTCCTGCGGTTGCTCTCCCCAAAACAGGAGGAGGGAGAGCAGAAAAACATGCCTGGGCAAACCAGGACATGTACAACCCTAATTTGGCCTGTTTAGGCCTACCACGACAGTGAACACTCTAAAATTGAGCTTCCAATACTTACCCATATCAGGAGCAGTAATTCCAGAGAGGAGTGAAGATTTAAGTACTACCTCTTTAGTCTCACATCTGTATGTTCAGGGCACAAGTACTGATTTTAAATTTATTTTTCTAGTAGAGATCTTACACACTACCAACTCATGAACATGCTTGTATAGACAAACCTGCATAAAAAACAAAAACAAACAAACAAACAAAACAAAAAAAAAGCAACACCAAAAAAAACAAAACCCAAAAAAAAACCCCCAACCCTCCAAACCTAAAAATTCAGGTTAATTCAAAAGAATTCAATTTATCTCATAAAGGAAAATCAGAATCATCAGTAGTTCATTGTCAGAAGGATGGTATGTAGGAAAAGATTGCAAAGGCCTTCAATACATTTGTAAAAGTCATGGGCAGTGGGCTACAGAATCTTTTCATTCATTTGTAGATAACACTAACGTGGGAATGTAAAAAAACAAACAAACAAACAAAACCCCAAGCAACTAAAAAAAACCCCAAAGGACTCAGTTACAACTTCTTACTGGAAATGGTCCTATTTTCCCCAGGCCATCCTTTCACTGACAGAATCATTCATGTAACAGTACTAATGTGACCCAAAAATCCTCGAAAGAATTACTTCTCAACTGCAATATTGTAGAGTACAAAGTGCCATGACACCTGACTCAGAATAAGAAATAGGGTGGGAATGCATGAACAGAGTTGAGGGCAGGTAATGGAGAAGTCCTTTTCATCTACAGACATTGTAGATGGACCCTGCAATTGCACCCCAATAATACAGTGAATACCAGAAATAAGAGTTTGAAATAAACTTGACAAATAGGAAATTCACTTAAGATAGGAGCAAAGTACTAAAGTACTCTACTTAAGTAATATAAATAGCCTTTGTAGGTGGATTACAAGATCACAGTTCAATCTTTGACGTTATTATATTTCCAATTCGGATACTGTGCCTCTGTGCTACCTCTGTGAATTTTGTGTTGCCTTTCCAGTTCGGTTATGATTAAGTACTAGGGTGAAGCAGAGAGAAGGCTGTTATACAAGTCTGTGAACCGATACTCAACCTGCTGCCAATGGTTACTGCAGATAACATCTGTCGTAACCCTTGTGTCTTAGAATTGTTTCACCTACAACCTCCAGTTTCTGCCTTTTCAAACAAGGCAGGAGACAAAACAAACAAAAATCTGCTCTCAAAAGCAAAACCCACAACCTAAATAATACAGTTAGAAGGCTCATGTTGTATATCCACAGTTAAACCCAACGGTGAAGTCTTTCCTCAGCTTTCAAGTAGTTGTTAGTCAGGCAGAAAACTTGTAGAAAGGTTCAGCTCATCAGAGACCTCATCTGCCTTCTCTATATTTACCACTCATATTTAGGTGGTGTATCAATTTGCTCTTATAGATAGGCATCCTAAAAATGCATACTTTCCCTTCTAAACTCAACAGAGCACAAGACCTAAGTAGTTTCCTATATTGCTTTCGTTACCTTCCCACTATGAATGAAGCAATATTATGTATAGTTAACATGAGATTTCTTGCCTGAGGCTTTTACCATAGGGATAATGTTTTTTTCCCTAGTACTTTTATTGGAGAAAAATTGTTTGTTCGGTTGGTTGGGGTTTTTTAAGAATTAATTTCTTATGTAATTGATGGAATGGTTTTACACTGGAGTATAAATAATATGTAACAAAGAGACTCGGGCTCCTCAGCCATGTTTACACATCTGTCTGTGTGAGGAAACTCTTTTCTGAGCCACACACACACATCATTCTCCACGGCGTACGGGTTGAATAAAGCTGCATTGTTCCCTCTTCCAACTCACTCAGAGACTTTTTGTGGTTTCTCTGCCTTTCCTCCCCTCCCCAGTCCTATACACAGCCCATTTTTCTGTTTTTATTCTTATTGCTGCTGTGTCCTGCTTCCTTCTTTGGCCTCCTCAGGATGTAGAAGAGCTTGGAATCCCAGCTCTTGACACACAAAGTCTCAAACCAGCCTGCAGTCTGCATGAATTCCCCATTATATTAGCCTCAGCCAGGAACCAGAAGCTTCACCAAACACATCCTGAGACTTGGCTTCTGGCAACAAAGTGAACTGCAAGATGGGGAAGACAATTACTCAGCATTTAGTTTCCGTCAGCAGCAACTCACATGCCCCTGGTTTTACTCTACAGGTGTATGAAAAAAACCTGAAGAGAACACAAAATGTCTGTTACTGAATTTAAGTTTGATTCCAAAACATTGTGCTCAACAGCTTATGGTGAAAAGAGAAAAAGGAGTTTTCTTCCTCAGGTAAGATCGAGGAGCAATGAAATTGAGATAAAGAATGGTTCACAGAATGCTGCTGCTCTTTGATACACATGGCTGTTAAATCCATCATTGTAATGTTTAGGGTTTTGTTGTTGTAACCGTGTTGCTTTTTGGGGTTTTGCTTGTTGTTTTCTTGAGTATGTGTTATGACTCAGCAGGAATAAGAAAGGGAGAGTAACATTTTACTCATAGTCAATTATGCTATACTGCAACTTTCTCCAATTTTATTAATTGTAATTCATGGCTTTAGCAAACCATTCTTGTAGGTAAAGGGCATTCAAAAAAGGAAGAAAAATAGATGTAATCTCTGACCCCAGTGTACTCATACAAGCCCTGTTAACCCACTGATTAAATGATCTAGCCTTGCATAATTATGCCTGTTACATGAACTGGTAAACAAAGGCAAAAGAGTGCTTTCCTAGCAAGAGCCAACACGAGGCTGTTTTATCCATTCATTTCCACTGAAGCTTTAAAAATATTATTGTCAGAATGTTAATGTTTTGCCTTAATGTTCACAAACTTCAGCAGGGGATGAGGGATGACATTTAAGTCCCTCATATTTTAGACTGCATGGCAGAATTTGTAATTCATCAGCTGGCTACAATTTTATATAACACCAATTAACAAAATTTAACATTTTCCTTAATATAAAGGAACATATTTTGGTGCTTGTTTAAAAGAATAATTACACAACTGTATAATGTAATACAAGATAAATTTCTGATGAACATTTGTCTTTGTTTTTTTCCCAACTTAGTATCTCTGTCTTCTTGAACCACAGTTACCTGGAGTAAGATTCAAAGTCAATCTTAAGCAAGTCTAGTCTCTGGCCAGTGGGCTGACAGGCCATTCTGACTGTAACTATATCCTTAATATTTTGCTGATGCCTTAACAGCATTGCCACAACTGACAAAGCAAAGGCCTGAGCTGTGGATGGACCTTCCCAGGTGCTGGGGCATGGGGTGGGACTGAATCATGCTAAGAGATACTCACCACTCACATCCATACCTTGTCCCCATACAGCTGTACAGCTGGAGTGTCTGCGTTCAAGAAAGGGTCTTTATTTATACTGTAACAAATTTACCTAGACTGCATTTCTTTACCTACTTACAAGCACTGTGGGGTAGTATCAAAAGCCTCACAGAAACAAACTTGATATTGCTGCCTCTTCTGTGATGCTTCTTCCTCTCTATTAAGGGAACTACACCACTCTGACATGGTCTGACATGGCCTGTTATCTCTAACTGGGCTCTTTTTTTCATATCCCTCCCTTGTTTTTAATGACTGACACTTGCTTACCTGTCTTCCAGAAGTAGCCACCTAGAATTAGAGTTTGTGCTAAGCCCATTCATCAAATACCTGACGATGAAGCTCATCACACCCAGCCTACTGCAAAATGGTGAATTTAGATAAGGCTGGGCACTGAAGCATGAACTCAATATTTAAGGATAACTGCTGCAGCTTGTCTCCTACTCACTATGGGATAATGGCAAAGAACCACTAGTTAACAGACTGATCAGCAGGTAACACTGCAAGTTTTTCTATTTCTAGGGTTGTTGTTTTGGCATCAGTACAGTCAGTGCTATGTGCCATTGGAAGTATTATTCCTTTCTCAGTGCATTTTAATGCTTCCACATCTTTAATATTTTATGTTGCGAAATAAGCTTTCTCTAAAAACTTCTTCACTGCTATCAGTCTTGAGTAACTCCACTAAGTCATTGCAGCAGTACCTATAGGAGACAATTCCCAAGTATTCCCAAGAGCTGAATACTTCTTGATTTCAGTGCCTAGTTCTAGAGGCTTTTTGTCAATCCTAAACATTTCCAGGTCCTCCTGCCTGTAGTTGTTTGTATTCACCTCTCACATTCTGATTTCACTGTTTAAAGGGCAAGGAGAGTTTACTGAATGGAAAGACCTTGGTCTACAATATCAAACAGCAGAATGACCTCAAAGGAGAACATATTTCATGAAAAAGAAAAATGTTTCCTTACAATCCCAGCTTGTCTTACCCACCCAGATCTGTCTTTTTGCTGCCTCTGTGGTAACACATGTTTTATATGAATCTGTATTAAGATTAATTTCAACCTACAAATAACAATACAGCTATTGCAGTAGGAGGGAATTCCTACAGGATGATGTAAAGCTTTTTAAGCAGTAAAATTAAAAATAGCACATACACCCTGACCAGTAGATTTGGATCTGAACCAAGGCAACACATTTGGGAAACATTATCAAGTTTATCAGGGGTAACATATCATAGAAAATCTGCTTCTGTTTATATGCCATTTATTATTGATTTTTGACATTTCCCTTTTTTCTTCAACCTTTTTCCCCCCTGAGCAAATATATGTTAGACTTAAGTGAAATACGAGATAACAGACTGGCCTTTCAGTTTTCTTTCCCTGTAAGACAAAAGCAGACCTGACTAGAAGTAAAAAAAAAATAAAAATAACCAAAATCTATGAAATATAAGTACATTTAAAAATTAAAAAGTTGCTAGAGTAGTACTGGTAATAATGGACAAATCTTTCACAATGAAAACTAAGAAAAAAATAATAAAATGCCTACTGAGGTATAACTGAAGGCAAAATTCTGTCCTTTCCTACACTATCTTGCATTTCATGCATAATTAGCACATTAAAGATTCTGACTCATGCAAAGCCGTATCTGTAATAAACCCCCTATTTTTTAATGTCTAGGACACCTATATTAACAGGATTATGCTAACAGAGACATTTTTGTCTTTAGCTGTTAGAATGTTTGCAGTTCAAAACAGTTCATAGTGACCAAGTCCAACTCAGGAAAAAACACAAACAGCGAAAAGTGAATTCAGTCTCAGTAAATGACCCAGTTCCTCAACTTTGTTTAGACAAATTCTCACACATATCACCAGAATAATCTCTAAATGAGAGTGAGCTATAACTTCACTTACTTTTGATCTGTTTTCAAAATCAAGGTAACCATTAAAAGTCAGTTTAAACCTGGTCCAAATCCAACCAAGATTCATGCAGTTCAAGTTGACGCTCAACTTAAATTCTTTTGCATTAGTTACTTGCCCATCAGTAGTTTGTGATTTTCTTCAATGGATGCAAATGTAAAATATCAACATTCTGGAAAGTTGTTCTGCTGACATCTCTGAGTCACATGTTTATTATTCTTTGCTTGGAGGAGCAAAATGTTTTCTTGAGTAAGCAGATCTTTCCTCTGTGGACTCTAGAATCCACACTTAGACCCCATTCTATTGGCAAACAGTCCTTATATCTCAAAGAAAGCAAATATAATAATGGGCATGAAATGGTGAAGACATTTATTTTAAGGTGCCAGAAACCCCCCAGAATACAATAAAATAAATATATATTATTTAGTGTTTATTTCTTCCTCTGGGTTTTTAAATTAAATGCTCCATGTTAAGTGTAGGACTTTTTTCAGAACATGTGATAAAACCCTTTGAGAACATGTGACAAAACAACTGTTGGTGATGTTTTCTTTGAGTACCTACTGAATATTTTCAGTTAAATAATTATGGTAATAAAAATAATTATGAAGGTTGTTGTAATTGCAATGTACAGTGGGTTTGTAGATTGACACACAGGTATTACTAAGGAAATTCGGGTAACTCTCCACTGCTGTGGCAGAGCCAAAAACTTTCAAAGGCAAGGCAACAAGTCTTAAACCACAGTATTTAGAAGACATTTATTAAAAGTGGATGCAGATGGAAGAGATCAGAGAGAGCAAGTCAAAAGAAGATCCTAGTAACCCCGTAAGGCTGAACTGCTGAACCCTGTTGTGGAAATTAGCATTGCTGGTGATGCTGCCAGGCAGCTGAGTGCTACTAGACAGAAAAGTTGATTTATTAGTGCACTTGAAGGAAAAGTTACAACTTGTAAGAATGAAGAAGTTTTATTTGGTTTTGGTTTGGTGATTTTTTTGGTTGGTTGTTTGGGGTTGTTTTTTTGGGGGGGTGTTTTTTTTTGTTGTTGTTTTTTGGGGTTTTTTTGGGGTTTTTGGTGCTTTATTTGTTTTCTGTTGTTTACTTTCAGCTTGGCAATTTGAAGGCAATTCCTAGAACAGACTTTGAATCAGATCCTCAAATATAAGCTAAATGACAATGAAAATAATGTATTTTATCTTCATGCTTGTGTTGCCTCTCTTCTGCTCTTGTAGAAACTCCAGCACGGGTCAGCAGTAAACCCTCCTCAAAGCAAAAACTTTCAGATACTGGGAACACTCAAATGTTTAATTGCTTCTCCTGAGGATCAGTGCAAGAGTTGGCATTTCATCCAAGACAATAACCCAGGATGTCTATAGTTCACAGTGGAGAGACGAGGCATTTATAGGGGCAATTCAGTCCACCCTAACATTTGAGCTGAAGAAACAATCAGGGTCTTTAGCCATCTGTTTCTCCACACTCTTTAGAGGTACTTATTTGCTACCTCAGGCAAAACCCATGCCTACTCTAAGTGGTGCCCCTTGAAATGCCAAATGAAACGTAAGGATATAACACTTGCCAGTTGTAGTAGGGAGGTAGGAAAGTAGGGTTCTACAAGCTTTGCCTGTGGCAGGGAAGACCCAAAATCTGTGTTTCAAACCGTGTCAGGTCAAGGCGAACAAAGCTGTGGGAGAATTAATTTGCTTCAAATGAGGGAAAAAATCTGTTTTCTGATTTTGAGAAGAGATGACAAAAAATATTAAATCATGCCATTGAAAAAAGGTGAGGTGATGTCCTTTCAGCAGCTTTGAGGCTTGTATTTTGATACATATAACAAGAGATCTCCAAGAAGTTACTTTTTTTCAGTTTGGTTAGATAACACAATTTTCTTTCTCCAAATTAAAATCTTTCATAGAGATGTAATACCAGGTTCAGTCTTATACTGACAAATTCAGTACCTTAGTATCAAGGACGATGAATATCTATATGTTGAAGTTCACCAAGATACCTAAGCTCCTGGGTTAAGAACTGGCTGGAGGGTTGGCTCCACACTGGTGGTGAATGGTGCCACATCCAGTTGGTAGTTGGCACTAGCGGTGTGCCCCAGGGATCAGTGCTAGGCCCAGTCCTGTTTAATATCTTCACTGATGATCTAGATGAGGGGATTGAGTCCATCATCAGTAAATTTGCAGATGACACCAAGTTGGGAGCAACTGTCAATCTGTTAGAGAGCAGGAGGGCTCTGCAGATGGACATGGACAGGCTGCATAAATGGGCACAGTCCAACATCATGAGTTTCAAAAAGTCCAAGTGCCAGATTCTGCACTTCGGCCACAACAACCCCATGCAGTGCTACAGACTGGGAACAGTGTCTGGAGAACAGCCAGGCAGAGAGAGACCTGGGGGTACTGGTCAACAGCTGACTGAACATGAACATGCAGTGTGCCCAGGTGGCCAAGAAGGCCAGTGGCATCCTGGCCTGTATCAGGATGAGTGTGACCAGCAGGACTAGGAAGGTCATTCTGCCCCTGTACTCAGCACTGCTTAGGCCACAATTTGAGTACTGTGTCCAGTTCTGGGCCTTCAATTTAAGAAAGAATTTGAGGTGCTTGAAGGTGTCCAGAGAGGGGCACCAAGGCTGGTGAGGGGCCTGGAGCACAGCCCTGTGAGGCGAGGCTGAGGGAGCTGGGGGCTTTTAAACTGGAGCAGAGGAGGCTCAGGGGAGACCTCATTGTTGTCTACAACTACCTTAAGGGAGGCTGTAGCCAGGTGGGGGTCGGTCTTTTCTCCCAGGCAGCCAGTGACAGAACAAGAGGACAGTCTCAAGCTGCACCAGGGCAGGTTTAGGCTGGATGTTAGGAAGAAATTCTTCACAGAAAGGTTGGCATTGGAATGGGCTGCGCAGGGAGGTGGGAGTCACCATCTCTGAGGGTATTTAAAAGGAGACTGAATGGGGCACTTGGTGCCATGATTTAGTTAATTTGAAAGGTTAGATGATAGGTTGGAATTGATGATCTAACCTGATTAAATCTGTGATTCCCTGTCCCTGTTACATTTATTATATCTAATTCTCAGATGCTGGCATGTCACACAGGACAGGATACTTTCTGAACAGCACTGAGGTTACATCCATGTCAAGTTTCATGCTTCATCCTCTTTTCATTATAGAAGATCTAAATCAGTTGAGGGTCATCAAATTTCACTATCTTCTTTCAGCTTCTTTTGTGTGTTTATAGAAGAGAAACTCTTTCCACAGTTTTCAAGGCAGTAAGAGAGTAGGTGTTTGACACATCACTAAAATCCATGGAAAATTTCATTAAACCCTAGGATTTCACTGAAGTGGGTGCAGTACTGGAATGAGAACTATGTGTACCTGCAATATTGATTTTGATGTGAGCCACATACAGATATACTAACCTTTAAGTTCTGTTAACAATGTGAAAATGTCAGAGATATGTCAAGTTCTTAATACCCATCTACTACTTAATTGCCAACAGCCCAAACATCCAGGGCAAAAGAGTTACATTAATTCCAGCTGGACCTCAAAGTAAGGTCTGTTGAAAAGTCATGATGTATCTTTCTCTTAACTTAGGGATTAGCATTTGGTTGGTTTACTTTTTAACTATATACTTATTGAATTTCTGTAACACCTACTGCACTGTTCATTTTAGTTTTAATTTCAAAGCAGTCAAGTGCAAGAGATCTCTGCAAGATTATCGTGTTATGCCAGTGATCTGCACTAGCAGAAGACTCAGTTTGCTCAGTAATGAACAATTTAGGTCAAAGGCCATGACTGAAAAAAGACAGATGGTATCATTTATACCTGTGTCAGTCAGAAACAGCTCTATTAAAATCAATCGAGTTATATTTGTCTCAAATCAGTGTGAAAGAAAATTCTGTGTTTGCATAATTTAAACTATGTGGTAGTCAGGAATTCACCTTAGTCTGTCAGGAAGTATTACAGACTACTAAATTCAAATACTAGATCTGTTATATTGGCTTTTTAACTAAAATGAGTTTTATTCTCTTATTGTTAGATCAAATTCATGTTACTGCTTCAGTTCGCTGGCTTCCACTCCATTCCAGTCTGTAATTAGAGAATTCATCTGAGGGAAGAGAATGACAATTAGTGTCCTACTTTTTACAGAAGAGAAAAAACAAAACTAATGAAACCCCACCACTTCCAACTATTTGTAAGATTTTTTTATTTCTTGACTTTTGATAGTCACAGAATCATGCACTTCTAACAGTCCTACAACTTTTGAAAGCATACTCCTGGCTACAGAGCCACAAGACAATTTACAGCTAAGATTTAATTTGGGATTTTTAATTTGGTTTGCTCAGAGATCTGGTTGGAGTAGAATCACAGGATTAACCAGGTTGGAAAAGACCTCTAGGATCATCGTGTCCAACCTATCATCTAACCCTTCTAATTAGCTAAACCATGGCACCAGGTGCCTCATCCAGCCTCCTCTTAGACACCTCCAGGGATGGTAATTCCACCACCTCCATGGGCAGCCCATTCCAATGAGCTGCATGGGATACAGCTCTGGAGAGAAGAGGAGCTCAGGAGAGGTGGCTACTCATGGCTTGGATGGGTGAATGCTTCACTGGGTGCAAGACTGGCTGGATGGCTGAATAGACCTGATAGGATACACCACAAATGAGAGCAGGCTGATGTCACTGAAGGCTTGTTTACCTTGGCACTAGCAAGGCTTTTGCCCCTGCCTCCCATAACATCCTTACAAACTAAACAGACAATGAGGTATACTGAGAACTATCTGAACTGCCAGGCTCAAAGGGGTTGTAATTAGCAACACAAAATTCATCTATCAGCCATTCATCACCAGTGGCATACTCCTGTGGTTGATACTGGGACCAATACCATTTACCCATCTTCATCAGTGACTCAGAGGGTGAGACAGAATGCACCCTCAGGAATTTTGCAGAGGATACAAAACTGAGAGTAGTAGTGATAGACCAGATGGTTGTGCTGCTGTTCAGAGGGACTTTGACAGACTGAGAATAGACAAGAATCTGTACTGTTTTTTTGCCAAACCCAGATGTGTTATAGGAAAAAAAGATGCAGTATTTCCCAAATGTGCATCCACCTAAATGGCACTGTATTGTTTAGGGAATATAGTGCTTCCATTAAACTTCACAAGAGCAAATGGGGAAGGAGGAAGACTGATCATTTCATATGCCCCAAATTGTTTAATTCATAGGAAATACAAGAATGCAAGTCACCTTGTATACTTCTTAAATGTTACTTACAGTTAAAAATTAGCTGAAATACAACACAGAAAGCAACTTAGGGAAGATTTTTTTTGTTGCTTTTTTTTTTTTATTTATAACAATAAATATGATCTTAGGAACTCTCTTTTGTGACAGCCACTTAATAGCACAGGAAGGTTGTTAGCCATAAATTATGTTTCAAATGCGTTCCTTTGCAGCAGCAAATTCTAGTCTTTCAAATTCATACTAGCCTAAAAATAGTATTTTCTTACAGCACAAAATAAGCAGATTCTTAGGGCTGTTCTGACAAAAACCAGTCATGCTTTTTTGTGCACATTCTGAAATGGTGCCACTATGAGGCTTATTCATCATACTACAAACATGCATTCTTACATACTGATGAGCAACTGACAAAATGCAGGTCAACAACTTTGACTGTTAGTCTATACAGTTCTTTTTCTGAAAGCAATTCATTTGCACTTATTTTAAGATTAAATTAATCACCCTCTGGTGACCTGACTGATTATAAATGCAACCTGAGGTGGCCACCATAGCCTAGGATGACTAATGACAAGTTATGAAAGTCATAGAAGGCATTCATACCCTCTACTCTGAAAAGCATTATTGACAAATTCCCCTGGTCATGATGACAGGCAAGTGCCAAGAACGGCTGGAAAAACTCATGAGTTTGTTGAGTGAGACGTGAGGTTGTATTGTTGGCATACAAGAAAAACATCTTAAATGCTATTCAAGCCAACAATAAGCTGGATACATAAAGATGAGCCTATTACACCTCAGACCCAAAACTTTAAAGGAAGCATTTCTCAACCTGTTTATGTTGTTTTAAAGGCTTGCTGTACCAAACTTTTTACTATTTGAAACAAACTATGAAAAACATCAAGGTAGGCAAGGAAATTCAGTGACTTCGACAAACAGCACATGACAACTCACAGATGTTTTAAGGTTTACATTTTTATTATACAAGTGACAAATAGCTTTCCTCTGGGCTACTTAAAGACTTCATTGTTTGACAAGTAATTTCAGGTAAGCATCTATTAACTTGAGTTCCCAAAGCTCAACAGAACCATCTGTCATCTGCCTGGATTTACCTAACTGGAAGTGACTATGAACAAAGCGGGATTTTCCCTAATATACACCTTTAAATGTCCCCCCATTAAAAACGGAGCTTGTAAACAGTGGATTTACTACTGTGAAAAAGCAGTGTGTGATCACTGCTTCCAGAAAAAAAAAAAAAAAAAAAAAAAAAAAAAAAAAAAAAAAAAAAAAAAAAAAAAAAAAGGATAAAAAAAGATAAAAAAACCTAGTGTGATTTCTAATTCTGCCCCCAACAATGACAAAGTGATTCGCTGCTACAGCTGCAGATGTGCGATGTGAATGCTGGAGTTGTGCTGCTGTCCAGTATCACGACACATAGAACAGTGCTGCCTATGGGTTCTAATTAGGCTTGAGAAACTTCATCATCTCAAAAGCAATCCCTATTTCAAAGAACCTATTCTATTAATACTGTTTAAGGACTGAGTTCAATGACTCTATTTGTCAAGCACAGACAAGTTTCAGCAGACCAAATGAATCTTCAAAGTCTTAAGGTAAGTGGTATGTATAAAAATTCCAGTGAGAGCACACAAACCCTGGTTTACATACACAGGAATAAGCAAATACAAATCTGAATCTGTGCACTGGCACTGGAGTTTTCACACATACATGCAAGCAAAGTACATGGAGTTGAACACATTTTCAGAACGTGACCTCTGCAAGAATATGTACAGCCACTGCAGACCACCCAGAAGACACACTTAACAAAGCATGAGCACTTTGTTGCTTTTGGCAAAGTATTTCTGTTCCATTTAGTGGAAAAAATTGCTAGAAAGTAAGAACAAACAACTCAGTAAGGAACTCAGCTTCTTGAAACATCAATCACATCTCAAAAACCAAGGAAGAGCAGTCATCTGATATATATTTCTGTGATGACTCTGAATCAGCAAATGAATAATATTACCAAGGAACTTAATTAAGTGCCTAAGAACAGCTCAGCTTCTAAAATTTATTTATATCATCCCTAGTTTGATGAGGCCAATTAGACAGCAGGAAGGTTTGCTGTTACAGAATAATGTTCTGCTTTGTACCAGTTTATATGAGCAAAAAAATTACTGGGTGGAGCTGCTTGAGGAAGAATGTTCATTGTGATATATTCACACTTAGAAACCCTTTCTAGTTAAGTCAAGGCATTCATCTTTTCCCTTTCTAAATCTAATTCAATTACACAGGATTTTCAAAATCTAGCAATGGTGTTACAGTGTATTTCCTTTTTATTTATATTGAACTTGAAAAAGGATATTAATTTCCCCAATGGTTGAGAGGTATAGGTTATACTTAATCAGAAAGGTACAACTGTCTCTCTGCCATATGCTTTTGGATATCAGCCAGAATATAATCCCTAAAACCAGCTGTATCTCTGACTACAACAAGAAAGACAAAGTATTTTAAGACAGTGATGATCATACAGGTATTTTCCTGCTCATACAAGTTTGATGAGATCCTAATACTAACTGACTGAAAATTTGTCCACATGCTCTTAAAACATATCCAGTGAATTATACTTTCTCTTATATTAAAACTTTCTCCTTCTTTGAAGTTCCTTTTATGTGCTACCTTTGAGTTTTCAGATAAATTTCCATTTTGTCTTCACTACTGCTTACTTCTCCAATAGAGAAGATGTTTAAGGGTTACGATGCACAGATAAACTGTCGTAGTTGAAAGTAAGTAAAAAAGTATTTAAAAGTCAAAAGATAAAGGCTAGCATAAAAACTTAGGTTGCACTATATAAAGTCAGTCAGGTTATGAACAGATTCATATATTTTAGCAATATGAAGAAAATGGTTATGTAAATACACACAAGTATTAACATCAAACTGTATTAAATTATGTAAACATACACATCTTCTGTGATCAGTACAAACATCTACTTGTCTCAGGATACTACTGCAGCATAGCTCGAATTTGTTTTGAAGTAGATTCATCATTCAGGTGTTTTGTAGTGAACCTAGAAATTACAAGTTAAAACAATGTTTTGTTAAATGGACAGGAATTTAACTGCTCTTAGTCTGTGCTCTTTATCTTCTGAATACCTCTTGCAATAAATTATTCCCTGTTAATAGGTGGGTAATTGTGTCTGAATCCTGGCTAAATCCTGTTTGCCATCGGTCTATGACACTGTCATAGTTTTTGATAGAAATGATCTCTTTCTTTCACAGTTAAAAGCCTCAAAAGAAGTAATATCATGGAAAGATGCAAAAAATAAAGTATAAAAAGACTTGCAAAAAAATTCAGTATGGATTCTCAAGTTCAAATTCAATCAACTTTCTTAAATGTCATGATAGGACTGAAGGGACTGTGTTTATTACTGTGTTTCTTTCCATTTAAGCCCATTCTCCACTTTATGTTTGTAGTTAGATTGACTACCACATAAGCTCAAAACACACCTGATACCTGTGGGATCTAACTCCACACAAATTTTAATTCAAAAGACATGGTAAACAAATGTGGAGTTGGTTATGGCTGCAGTTGTCACTCGATCCAGGTGTCCAACAGCTAGAGCATACAACATAGCTCAAAAAAACCACTTAATGACACTCCCTTCTCAACTTCAGAGAAGTGTCAGACCATACTGTCTTGCTTCCCAAGACAGCATCTTAAACACTTAGCTACAGGATCATGATTTAGGTTGATGTTGTCCTGAAGTTGTATCATTCAGTAAAATATAAAATCCACTCAGTAAAATACAAAAATTAAAAGGGAAAGAAAAAAAAAAAGAAAGTATCAAAGGTTTGAGAAACAGAAAATCTACCCCTCATTTTTAAAACACCCTAGTTGCTGAGGTATTTTCTGTAACACATCTTAGGTTAGATATATAGTTTACCTTTGATGTATTGTTTACCTTTTAGATGGCTAAGTTTTGGGCGATCAAATGAACCTTAAGTGTCTCTGAAGAACATTATGACTTCCATTATTAATAGTCATTGTTTATCAAAGTGAAATTGAATCTTAAAAAGTGTATATTACTTAAGGAAATCTCAGGTGCTAAAGGCAAACCTGAAAGGACAGTCTTTTTAATAAATCCACTTTCTAAGATGAAAAGTATTAAATATAAAAAAGACTGGGAGAGAAATAAAGAGGAATTTGTTAAGGTTGTGTTGAACATTTATTCTACACATACCTGAGAGCATTCAGAAGTCCTTCCACAGTGTCAGGTGGTTGCTCCTTTAAAACTTTTATGCATCCCTTCATCTGGGAACAGAAGCATGCCACTATTGAGCAATAATATAAGAATTGCACTAGAAACTGCAGAGAAAGCAGAGGCAGAACTCATCCAACCCACTATAGAGACTCCCTATCTAGACAATAGAGAGAAATAAGGAATTCCTTTAACCTATTCAAAATAATTTAACATGTAATAAATTGTGTTTCATAAGGACCTATTTCATCTCACTGCTATGAAGACATCTAAGTGCTATCCAGAAATTAGTCTAGATTAATTGATCTTATTTATAATGACAGAAAATGGCAGTGTTGAGATTTCAACCTTCTAATTTTCCAAGTCACATTACAGTGCCAAATCTACATGCCAGCATTTTCTTTGCAGCTGAAAGAGCATGTCTGCCTTACTGTGGAAGTGGATGATGAAACACTTCACTAAAGTCAAGGTTCATGTATTTGCCAATAAAATCATTACAACAACATAGCTCAGCCTCCTGCACAACGACCAGCCTAACAGTTACTGATCACTGTTCAGCTGGCTCATTTCTACCTTGGTGATAAAACTAAGCTTGGAAGCAGCAGATCAGACAAAATCCCTCAGCACAGGAAGGACATGGAAGTGTTGGAGTGGGTCCAGAGGAGGGTCACAAAGATGATAAGAGGGCTGGAGCAGCTCTCCTATGAGGACAGGCTGAGAGAGTTGGGGCTCTTCAGCCTGGAGAAGGCTTCGAGGGGACTTGATAGTAGCCTTCCAGTATCTGAAGGGGGCCTACAGGAAGGCTGGGGAGGGACTATTGACAAGGTCTTGCAATGACAGGACAAGGGGTAATGGGTTTAAACTGGCAGAGGGAAGCTTTAGACTAGATGTCAGGAGGAAGTTCTTTACAGTGAGGGTGGTGAGGCACTGGAACAGGTTGCCCAGGGAGGTTGTGGCTGCTCCCTCCCTGGAGGTGTTCAAGGTCAGATTGGATGAGGCCTTGGGTAACCTGTACTAGTGGGAGGTGTCCCTGTCTGTGGCAGGGGGTTGGAACTAGATGATCCTTGAGGTCCCTTCCAAGCTTGCCATTCTATAAAAATTCTCAGGGTAGCAGCATACATTTTGAAGTGACACAGCTACTTTTCCTGAATTTGAGAAACTCAAGACTACATTAGCATCACTCATTACAAGTTTACGAGCCCCATCTGATCAGATAAACTCAAACCATTCTTTTCTATTTTTGTTAGAATCCCTAAAGCAGTCAAAACAAGAGAAGGTGTTAGCACATCTAAGACAGAAATCTGTAACAGAGAGCTTGAAATACAGTCTCCGGTCATCAAAGAGGAAGGAGAGGTTAATGTGCTTCACTGTCCCTGAAATTCTCTTAAAATGGCTCCCAAGAAGTGACTTTACCAATTGACTTTCACAATAAAACAAACTCATCATCTGAAATATGAAAAGAGTCTTAAAAAAAATTATTATTAGAGAAGAATCACCAGTTAGGCAAATTAAGATTCGGGATCATGTACTCATTTTCAAAAACTGAATCATCTACTCCCTCCCATTTACATCTATCTAAATTTCCTGCAGGACTGCAGGGCCTTAGGATAAATGTGAGGAACAAATTATACACACTGTACACTTGGTCCTTATCAAAATTTTACTTGTGTTGTCTCTGTATGCAAAAGACTGAATTAGCAGTCAGGAAGTCTGCATTCAATTCCCAGGCTCTATCTGCTGCATGACCTTGAGCAAATCAATTCACCTCTTTGTGACATATCTTTCTCCCTGTAAAAGTGTCAGAGAGATGTGGTAAAATACTGCTATCTGCAGATGAAAAATGCTAATGAAGACTCAGTGTCATGGAGCCAAAGAATACCTATTTTTTCTTTCCTTTTGAAGTAGGCTTTGTTGTAAAGGCAATGACTTAGCAATTTTTTAAAATGAATTACAGCTTATTTCTGCTCAAAGACATGGCTTATAGTATTTAGGTTTATAAAAACATGTAGCAAAAAGAAGAGTACTTTTTTGTGCATGCTGGCACTATGTCAGATGAAAAAAAATGATGTTGATTTCCCTGTGATTGCTCATGCCAGTGCTGAAAGAGAGAGCTCATTATCAACATTACAAAAATAACATTTCCGTTCAGCTAGTTCACACTTCAGACAAAGCAAAGACAATGTTGAATATCTGCTTATTTACAACAGAACTCCTGCCAAGGATGAACATGTTAACATAAATGCGATTACTAAAGCATTATGACCATAGAACTTACGCCAGGGTATACATAATATGAAACTATTTTAGTGTAACCATATAGTTGGCAGGAAAGCAGAGAAAAGATCAATTAGTGTCTGTGTCTGGAAGAAAAAAAACCCAAAATACAAAAAGACCTATCTTTATTTTAATTTCAAACAAGCTGATATTATTGAAGTACACAGGCGAAGATAAATTCTAAATTTTGCCATTCAAAAATAATGAAAATTATTTATGCAAAACCATAAGCTTGTGCTGAAAAAGAAGTTGCAGACTAGCATCCTAAAACCTACAGAGGGCTAAAAGAAAGTCAGCCTTACATCGATCTTTGATGTCTTTGAGAAAGCTCCCACAGGATGCACGTGATCGTACAGAATAATAACTCCCACCATCACTCGCATGCAGAACATCAGAGTCTCCTCACTGGTGAATCTACTTCTGTACTCCCTGGAAAACAGAACAAACTGTAAACAAACAAACAAACAAACTGGTCTTGACCTTTTACTGGATGATTTTGCAAAGCAGACTATGAGTGCACAAAAACTGAACAGAAATTGCATCTTTGTAAAACTGATCTTTAAAGGTTAATTTAGAAGAAGAGTTAGAAAGCGCATAGAGATATCTAAACCCTTTTCAACACCCCTTTACAGTTCAAATCCTCACTTCAGCAAAATGATAGCTTCACAGAAGACCCTGACAGCTCATGAAGTATGATGGAGGCAAACACACAGCAATTCAACCAGAAAAGAATGTTTACCCCGGGTGGCTACTTAAATTAGAATAAAAATTCTTTTATACAACCCAAGATTTAAGGCGAAACTTACGGTGTTTCCAACATGACTTTACATACGCTAGCCATTGTACTTAGGCAGTCCGTTGTATTTTCAATTGGCAACGTTTTGTTCTAGAAGGGTTAAAAGCAGCCAGAGTTCAGTCAATTGTCTCGTAAAACTAAAATCAGGAATCTCTCCTTTAGATCTTTTCTCCCCCATTACCTACTTCTGATACAAAATGTGTAGTTGCATTACTGAGTGTTTTCAGCATTGGTGTGGCTTCTGCATAGAAGAGGGACATCCTATTGGCCATTTCATTGTTTACTTCATTCTCTATGTCTAGCTGAGGAAAACAGGAGAAAAAACAGCCAGTTAAAACTCTTTAAAATCTTCACAGCAACAAGAAAAAGACACAGTAAATGCTCATGTCAGCAAATAGATTGCTGCATGAATAGTTCCACTCTAATCAGTTCATCCGGACTGCTGATTAACTCCCTGTGTGAAGGAAAAGAACATGACAGCTACCAAATCAAAAGAAAAACCATTACCACAAATCGTATAAATGCACACAGACATCTGTGTGAACGACAGATCAGAGTTTATTTACTTACTTTATCCCTTTACAGAAAGGGATCTGGGGGTGCTGATTGACACCCGCCTAAACATGAGCTAGCAGTGTGCTCAGGTGTGCATCAGGAATAGTGTGGCCAGCAGGAGCAGGGAGGTCATTCTCCCCCTGTACTCTGCACTGCTTAGGCCACACCTTGAGTACTGTGTCCAGTTCTGGGCCCCTCAATTTAAGAAGGGCATTGAGGTACTTGAACGTGTCCAGAGAAGGGCAATGAGGCTGGGGAGAGGCCTCGAGCACAGCCCTATGAAGAGAGGCTGAAGGAGCTGGGATTGTTTAGCCTGGAGAAGAGGAGGCTCAGGGGGGACCTTATTGCTGTCTACAACTACCTGAAGGGTGGTTGTAGCCAGGGGGAGGTTGCTTTCTTCTCTCAGGCAACCAGTACCAGAACAAGAGGACACAGTCTCAAGCTACACCAGGGGAAGTTTAGGCTGGAGGTGAGGAGAAAGTTCTTCACTGAGAGAGTCATTGGCTGCTGGAATGGGCTGCCCAGGGAGGTGGTGGAGTCACCGTCCCTGGAGGTGTTCAAGGCGGGTTTGGACGTGGCACTTGGTGCCATGGTCTAGTCTTGAGGTCTGTGGTGATGGGTTGGACTTGATGATCTTTGAGGTGTCTTCCAACCTTGGTGATACTGTGATACTTACATGCATGTTGTTTATTCTGTTGCGACTTATTGTTCGCCTGTAATAACTGAAGTCATTCTGAATTGCTGGGTTTCTCATCTTTGAGGAAGACAAGTAAGAAATTGTCAGTTTCAATTAAAAATACATAGAAAAAAAAATCAGCTTGCATGAAAAGACTTTATTAACCTTAAGTTCATCAAAACGAAGAGTAAAATGTAAGATTTCTGCAAACTCTTTTGCTAGAGCCTGTTCCCGTTCCAGGTGCTGAGTTGGAGTATAAGGTGGGCACGTCAAGGACTCCAATAAGCTTTGCAGGGCTTTCTCTGAACAAAAATCAGAAGCAGAAATTCTATTCAGTCCATGTTATGATGAAGCAAAGTTTTAAGTAAGCATCTAAATATACCTTCTTTGAAGTAAAGGAACCCTTCAAAATGCTTTTTGTTACCATTGTAAGTTGAGAAGCATTAATCAAAGACAATTGCCATTTTCTCTCTATTTGTATCACTGAGCATTTTCCCATTTTGATCACCCATTATCTGGGTTTCTTATTAAAAATTCTAGATAAAGCATTTTTCTTGCATTCAGATATTAAATTCTTTCTTCTTCCCCAGTTAGCCATCAGCTCAGTCTAGTAATTACTCTGATCTCTGTTACTAAAAGTGTACTCTGATAGCAATGTAATTCGGCTCCTGTGGCTGCAATTCCCAGTGTAACTCAAAAAGTGAAAGACTTAGTAAGCAGGGTATTGTGGAGGAATTCCCTTGCATTGGGAGCTCTGCCACTTCATACATATACTTCTGCACACTGGTTCTCTTTCAGAGTCCTAGTACAAGGAGTACAATATGCATTAGTACAATATGGACCAGTGAAGTGCAGAAGAGTGGCAGGCACCTGAGAAAAACTTTATACAGTCTTACCACACTCTTTGCTTGAACTCTCTTAAGAGAATACTCTCTTAAGATTATTTCAATGAAAAAAAAAATTGAAATTAACAACATGGCTTGATAAATGTAACTGCTGGTAATTCTGTTGATACCAAATAGAAAGAACAGTAAAGTCTGTGGAGAAAGAAACTTCCTCTTTCTTTATATATAAAGGATCCTAATAAACAGAAATACTAGAACAGGGCTCACCTAATCTGAGTGAAAACTCATAAAAGCGTTTCAGTCTTACAACCAGAGGACATACTGAATTCCATGCTTTTTCTTGCAACTGGATATCATTAGGGTTTTGTATTGCCTGAAATGAAAGTATTACTGTAAGAACTGTGATACATGAATAATGAGCAAAAGGTAGTTTGACTTTTTTTTACTACGTTGTTTCAGAAAGTACATACTGCCCAACATAGACCAATTGTGAGAAATTACATTGTAGGGGAGCAAGAAATTAGTAAATCCGAAAGGTACCACATTCTCCACCTTCCCCCTCTCCTCATGTAGCACAAGTGACTTAAAATTACTCATTCCAGTGTACAACTGACATACAGAAATGTTTTAACATATTCTTTGGGGAGGAAAAACTACTGTAGAAGCATCAGGTAAGACCTGATGTCACATATGTACGACCAGTAGTCATCCAAAAGGTCTTTTTTTTAAGGTTTTGATGCTTGTGAAATCTTCAATATATTCAAGTTCTTAAGTAACCAACAGTTTACACTAACTATAAAGCTGGTGCATGAAAAGGCTTGGTCAGTTGAGAAAAAAAAATAAGTTACAATTCAGAATTGTACTTCCTGCCCAGTTTCACAGAACAAGATGCCTGTAAAGTGGATGTAAGGTTATAATTCGTTGTCCATTATTTCACTTGCACAAAAGCAGAACTCCTTTCAACTTTTAAATAGTGTATTTCTGATACATAAGTGTTCTATTTCTTCCACGTCCTCAACTTTGAATTTTACTATGAGATATATGAAAGGAGACATACAAAACGGTGTTTCTTAGAGCAAAAAATAATTACCAATACTAAACCTAAAAGAACTTCCAACAGACATCATTTAGAGATTTCACATTATGGCTTTATATCCAACATTACACATAATCTGCAGTTTATTTGCTAAATATAATTTTAAGGAAGACTTTTGTATAAGTTCATAGATAGATACAGAACTGAAGTGAGGAACATACTGAGTTTTGTTTCATTTTGCTTCCAAAGAACTACAATTAATTTTTAACAAACATACATCTCTAATTTCTTGTCCAGCTCCTTTGTAAGCCTGAAGGTCTGCAAGCATACTTTCAGAGTCCTGTAAAACTGCACTGATCTGATTCCATACCTCCCTTTCTCCATCGGTGGGCTGTGCATCTAAGAAACAGAAAAGCAAAATGCACAAAGTCAAAAGGCAGCTGCAGTACAAATGTCAAGATTACTCAATTCTACTTAACAACATTCTATCCAGCTTGACTATGTGTAACTCCATTCTGAAGCGGTTTTTTACAATATACAATTACACTGCGCTGCCATTCTGCTAATGTCTAAGTTTCTGCTTTGTATAGCAAGGAAGGAAAAACAGTAGTTTTGTACACTCTGACTCATAATGCCTCTTCTCAAAATGCAGCTTTTCCAAGTGAAGCCGTATCATAAAGCAACAATATTAGAAAATAGGATAATCCATCAGTCATTTAGTAAAGAAGTCCCTCTCTTTCATGAGCTCCATGGCTCAATTACAAAGAATTCACAGATCCATAGATTGCATTGACTTGGAAAGTTCACTTTCCTTGCAGCTTGGGGATAAAATCAGGCCTTTCAGTGGATGGAGCAGTGGGAGGTTACACCACTTTGGCTTTCCTCCAGGCTGCCTTAACCAGGGCGATTTATTTCTCTTTTTGTAAAACATAGATACCGTACTGTTTAAAATAAAATAAACACGTCTCTTATGTATGTGAAGAGATCACTCTCACTACTAAAATAAATCCATCTCTGTCAATGATCAGCTTTCAGGGTGGGAGTGACCTTTATTATTCAGAGACATGACATTTGGAAGAAGATCAATTTTCCCATTCAAATCCTATCCAATGGGACTTTCACAGCAGTGTGACATAACTTAAGGGATTGATGCTGTCCCTATAACACTGACATGTTAGACAAGGTAGAGATCTTCTGCCTTCTATTTAAAGCATAAAGATGACTGGCACTGACAAAAGACTGGATGACCTGTACATAGAATTCTAGTCAGTATTTGTAGAAACAAGCACACTATCCTAGTAGATTTCTACAGGCACTTTTTTTCCCCCCCTTAAATCTGTATTAGCTCGCAGAGATAGAATTTTAATTTTTATGGAAGAGAAAAAAATACTTTGAAGGTGAATCTTAGGACTCAGGGACTACTTGTCTGAATTAAAAGTAATTCAGCTCAGAGCTCGATGATTAGGAAGAACTGTACACATCTCTGTATTAATAGACAAGAAATCTTAAGAATAGATTTTCTATTTAGTCTCCTCACTCTCCTTAAGAAATAAGACACAGTTTTCCGCACATATATCAGTATGGGATTCATTTACCCACCCTCTATTAGAAGGATATAAACTGGTTCACCTTGGAGAGTATGGAAAGAGCAGGCATGCTCTCCATGACATTTCAGGTGAGGTCAATTTGTTTAAATGCAAGTTATCTGTGGACCATGTACAAATGAAATATAAATGGTTGTGATTTACATGTCTGTACTTCTGGAGGAACAGATATTAAAATCCTTCTTATATTCCCACGTCGCCATTAGTCCCACAAGACTGGACAACAAAATGTGAGCCCACTGCTGAATGAGGTGGGTGACAGAGGATACAGAGAAGGTGGAGTTACAGAATTGCCTTCTAAGAGTGGACCTGTCTCTGGAGTGGGTCATTTTATTATTCTATGATTCCTTTCATTCTGGAAGTTTTTCCATCACATTTAAAAGACAGAACAAGTTAAAGTAAAAATAAGCTGGGTGTTAACTAAAAAATGTTATCCTTCAACAAGTGAGGGAAAGAAGCACCAAAGGGAAGAACTATCCTAAAGAAGAAAATCCCAGTTGGGCCATGGCTTTTGAACCAATCCAGCTGTCACATTAAGTTTACAGTGTTTACTGACTGGTCCTTTCCCCAAGCTGCAAGAAGTCTCAGGTATAGGATGTTAAGGGGTCTGCTATGTTTCCAAGTTTACTGATGAAAGTGGTAATCTTGCTAAACACTAAACACACCGCAGAAGAGGGAAGGTTAAGACAGAATTCACCTACAAATCAAAATCTGTATTTGAATAGTTAAATAAAAATAAATTGAAATAACATTTTCAGTGAATATTAAGACACAAAACAAAGTAATTTATTAGTACAGTTCATGAATGTAAAATGTGCATGTTTGGGTCACCTGAACCATGGGTTGGTAACAGGGTGTTTCTGTGTTAACTTCTTACAATTTATATGCTTTAAAAAGTATAAGCTGCTAATAGAAATGTAATCACTATAAACTGCTCAGCATTTTTGGTCTGAAAAATGGTCTTTTGTAGCATATTTATATTGTCTGTCTTTCTCAAATATTCCAAATTAATTCTTTGGAAAGATAGGGAGAGGTTGAATATTTGAAACCCATTGAGCTTTCTGTAGGATCCTGGTGCTTGGAGAAGTAAGGAGTAGGAGGAAGACAGGTAGGTGGAAGAGGGAAAGAAAGGGAAGGGCGAGGAAGGGGGCTGCAGAGGCTACAGAGCAACAAGCTTAGCTTGCATTTGCGGAAGCGGTTTAGATTTATGCTGAAAGTGTTTAGCTTAAAAATAAAAGTAGGGAGGATGATTTCAGGCATTTAAAAAAACCAAAAACCCACATGCATCTTATTTATGAAATACGTTATGCAAACAGATGTCCCGATAAGAACATGGCCATGTTTCAAAAGGAATTTTACATGAAGATCTTGCCAAAGTGGTCATCTAAAATAACTGCAATCACTTTGAAAAAAACCTTTGTTGTCTTACTGTGAGCAACAACAATAATAATAAACAAGTAAAAAGAATGTAGATTTTTTTCATGACACATTTTGGCTTTTAATTTTGGAATTTTGTTTTTGTATTCCAAAGCCTGTTTCTCTGTTCTAAGTTTAAAAAAAAAAAAGCCATTCCTGAATCACAGTGTGGAATCAGTTGCTCACCCCTTATCATCCCACATCATGAGACAACCAACACACAACTAGACACCCCACACCACCCAGACAACCAACAGGACTTTAAGCAATGAGAGACCACTTATAAACACTGACTAATCCATACTGAATGCAAACCCTCTCAATAATTAGTTACCATAATCACTCGACTTAATTGCACTTCAAGTGTGAGTTCTTAGAGCGTTCAAGATGAGCATTCAGAGTATGCTGTCTTTAACAAGACAAAACAGGAAACCCTTTCACCTCTCTTGGCCCAAATGTTTCTAATGTGAACCCTAAAAACTTGGTAACTAAATGAATCCTCTCCCTGTGCTGGTTTGAGGCTAATTGGAATATTTTAATAAAAAAAAAAATTATATGCTGTGAAAAACAAACAATGGTGATGTCTACTTCACTCAGAGGCTTGCTGAGGCATATAAAAACAAGGATAAAAATACAGGTAAGATAGTCTCGCTGTCTCTGGGATCTGGTGTGTCTTCTGCCTTCTGCTGTGTAACCTAACTGATCACTCTGCTTCTAACACCCCTGGACAATCCTCCAAACTCACCTTGCATGTAAGGCAGACCCTGAGGTAAGGCAGAGGGGTGGGACTAATGTGGAAGGGTGACTGGGAACCCCTCCTGGGGTCTCTGGTTTCTGGGAGGGGTGTTCTGTTTCTACATCACCTTCAACTTGTGTATTTCTGTACATATTCATGTATATTAGGTAAATATCTGCTTGTATGTTGTGCTAGGCTGTGAATAGAGCTTCATTCCTTAACTTCCTGTTGGCTGAGGCTAGTCTGGGTGATTTTTCAGTATGGGGGGGTGGATAATTCCCAAACCATCACATTACCAAATTAATTCAAGAGTCAGATGAAGCTGACTTTTACGTACAGAGTCTACCAGGAAATGTCCATCCAGAAAGCAAAACTTTTAGCTATGGAGAGAAATGCAATTCAACTGGCTCCACCAGAAAAATAGGATACAGTAATTCATTCATTCCAAGAACTAATGCTCTTTCACCTTTATCCTTGGTCTGCTTGATGCTTTGGAAGGGGCTTCAGGCTTCACTGAAAAAAAAAGGTGGAGGGGGAAGCTGGGCCCACTACAATCCATTTGTGGAGTGCCAAGCTTATTTTCTTATAAAAATATCTGTTGTTCATTTCAAAACACCTCCTAACAGCACAAGACACTTATCTCATTCTTCACCAAATATACACTAGAAAATCCATAGAAACTGCTATGTTGCTAATATATTAGTACTCACAGGACAAGACTGAATATAAAAACACCAATACAAACCCAAGTATAACAATATCTCTGAGATCACATCTGTACTGTGTACAGTTCTGGAGCCCCCAGCACAGGAAGGATGTGTTGGAGTGGGTCCAGAGGAGGGCCACAAAGATGATCAGAGGGCTGGAGCAGCTCTCCTATGAGGACAGGCTGAGAGAGTTGGGGCTCTTCAGCCTGGAGAAGAGGTTTCCAGGAGACCTGATAGTAGCCTTCCAGTATCTGAAGGGGGCCTACAGGAAGGCTGGGGAGGGACTATTGACAAGGTCTTGCAATGACAGGACAAGGGGCAATGGGTTTAAACTGGTAGAGGGAAGATTTAGACTGGATGTTAGGAAGAAGTTCTTTCCAGTACGGGTGGTGAGGCACTGGAACAGGTTGCCCAGGGAGGTTGTGGCTGCTCCCTCCCTGGAAGTGTTCAAGGTCAGATTGGACGAGGCCTTGAGTGACCTGTACTAGTGGGAAGTGTCCCTGCCTATGGCAGGGGGTTGGAACTAGATGATCCTTGAGGTCCCTTCCGACCTTACCATTCTATGATTCTATGATTAATTTTTATGAAGGGTTATCAAAACACTACTAAAATATGTGCTTCCAACCCACACACTTTCTCTATCTGAAATACAGACCAAAAGGCATAAACTGTATTGCACCTTCAGTCAAACTGAGGAAAGTTAGGAGGATTCCCACTGGAGCTGGTCAGTGTTTGCATTTTGGTGAATTTGGAATCCCATCTTAAAAAAAAAATTCCATATAGTAAGACCCCAAAAAACCAAGAAGCCCCCCAAAACCCCAAACTTCTGCAGGCTTTGACAGCCTAACAACCAAAACAATATCTTAGAGGCTCTGCTTTCAGCTTTTTTTATCCTGTCCACTGCAGAAGGTGGCAAATAATTCCACCTGCTGCTGACAGCAAGTTAGAGAGCGGTACATTCATTTTACTGTAAAAAATTAAGTAATATTGCAGGTTTGTCACCACAATGTTTTTCCCATTCCAATCTGGGGTAAAAATTTTTGTCTATACCTCTCTCTCTATATATAGATATATATACACACATATATATATGTGTGTGTTTGTGTGTATATATATGTGTGCGTGTTATATATATATATATTTATATATATACACACACATATATAGTTTATGTCCTTAGAAAGGACAAACGACATAACAACTACAGTGAACAATTTTAGAGGGTATCACAGTCTGCTTTACTCCATAAGATAAAATATAGTATTAGGTAGAAATAGTACCCTACAAGGCATTTTTTAATTTCATCCTCTTTAAAATGGATAGAATGAAGAGAAGCTCCCTAAATTGTTAATTCTTGCTATGCGCATGGTGCCGTGCCAGGGACATCAATGTCAGGCTTCATCTGTTTGGTGCACATGGGAGTGGACAGCCTCTCTCTTACTAATCTGTAACTTCTTGCTTGGGGCACTCTCTCTCTCTCTGCAGTGTTGGAGACAAGAGCTGAAGCTCCTGCAGGCTGGATACAGATTACATCTCCAGCCTTGCCGCCCGTGGAGCGTTGGATTAATTAATATCCCATTACACAAAAAAAAAGTGGGCAGTCAGTTGGCTGCCAGACATGTTCTAATAATAGGCACTTTTAATCATACAAGAACAAAGATAATTGAAAAATTCATGAATCATTATAGAGACAAGACAGAGGAATCCTAGTAAGTAAGTGTCCTTCCTTCTTAGGGGAACTGTGATTTTAAATCAGGATCAGGTAACAAGCTCACCTAGCTAACAAAAGGAAGCTGCTCAGGTTAAGGTTAGTGACTTAGGGTTTACAAAAAGTATTCATATGTGAGGAGAGGATAGGCCTGAAGGCATCACTTAAGGATACCTCAATAATACATAAAATTTAGTGGTTTAGGTTTAAACCAAATTTTTGTTACCTCAACCTGCAAATTACTTCCAAGAATGCACGCCAATTTATTTATTTATTTTGTCTGACAAAGTCCCTCTAACTGCAACAGTAATTGGACAACAGATTTTTCTGAAAATAAGAGGACTCATAAAATGCTATGGAAACAACCTCAAGTACCCAGAATTCATTACCTGTAACTACTTGAAACAATGTCAGCATCTAAAGGACAAAACCGTTTTTGAACTGACAAAATCCATTTCAAGAGAATTCATCCTATGGGCTCATGAAATCCTGAAATCTAGACTCTCAAGACTTGGCCCATGCACTCACTCTTCCTAACATTATTTTCCAGTTCAGAGATAAGAAGGAATGAGGGTACAGTAAATGATATATAATCAAATCCAATAAATAGCAGTTTAGGAACACCCACACCAAGATAAGAGTGAAAGACCAATATGGTTCATTTTCCAGAAATGTTCTTTTCATAAACCTTTCAGGAGACCTTAAAAAAAAACCCAAAAACAACAACAAAAAACAAACAACCCCCCCCCCCCAAAAAAAAACCCATCCAAACAAAACCGAAAAACAAATGAACAAAAAAAATAAAATAAAATAAAAAAATCCCTAATTTGGCTAAATTTATAAAGTTTGAATTTCATCTCAAAGAAAACATTTTTTAACATGCTTAGAACACTGTTCCTTGTATCACTTGTTAAAGTTACCATAGTTCACATCTGACTGAAAGCTGGGCTGAATCAACCTACAAATTGCTTCTCCTTGCACAGATCCACAGTGTAACTGCCTAACCCTAGAATGACTGCTGGAGAGCATACAGCACTGCTTTTGCTATACAGTATTAATTGAAATGAACGCTGGATTCAAGCTTTTTCAAGTATGACCATAGAGTTACTAAATTTGGCTCCCATTTTGGAATGAAGAATAGTGCCAGTAGAAGAATTCCAGTTGATCATATAAATAGCTGCAAGAGAGCGGGGAAAAAAACCCAGAGATTATCTGAAGCAGTTTTTATTTTTGTAACTGAATGGCTATTAAAAACTCAAACCAACAACTGGAAGGTGACATTCTGAAAGATATAATACAGGATGGTTCTTCCCCATTTTTTTTCCATCAAAACAGAATTCTGCCCTGGAGGACAATAATTCCCAAGAAAATACATTAAATTTTTTTGCAGAGAACAATTCATCCTTACCATGCATTGCCTCTAAAAGATAGAATCACAGAATCATAGAATGGTAAGGTTGGAAGTGACCTCAAAGATCATCTAGTTCCAACCCCCTGCCATAGGCAGGGACACCTCCCACTAGTACAGGTCACTCACGGTCTCATCCAACCTGGCCTTGAACACCTCCAGGGAGGGAACAACCACAACCTCCCTGGGCAACCTGTGCCAGTGCCTCACCACCCTCACTAGAAAGAACTTCCTCCTAACATCCAGTTTAAATCTCCCCTCTGCAGGTTTAAACCCACTGCCCCTAGTCCTGTCATTGCAAGACCTTTTCACCTGCAACAAATTGAAGTTTTTGTTCTACAGAAATACTTGTTGGATGCTTAATATGTATTAATTAAGGATAATAAGGAAAAATAATAACATAAAACCCTACTGCACTGACCTTACTGTGTCTGATTAACCTAAGATATCCAACTCTGTACAACTGCTTGCTATCCTCTCCTGCATTTCTCTTCCCATTCATGTGCCACTGATGGGGCTCTTCCAAACATACCAGCATCCCCCCATTACCCTGACTAGACTGGAAGAGTACTTAGTAGGTGGACGAGTTCTTCTTCTCACATAGCTATCATTCCTGTGTTTGTATGCTTCAATTCTAGCATAAGGATATGGGAACGTGAGATTATTCCTACACAACCTAGAAACATCCTTAAACTTCTCCTGAGTTATCTCCTCCTATTTCCAAAGGTGGTACACCCTCTTTTTACCCCTTAACTCCTTCAAAAGTCCCTTGGTCACCTAGGGTGGTCATCTTCCCCAACAGCTCTGCTCTTGGTACGTCAGGACAGCCTGTTCCTGTGCCTTCAAACAGCCCCAGGTCTCTTAGTCTCTCTTCACAAGGAAGATGCTCAAGAACCCTAATCACCCATGGGGCTCTCCATGGGACTCTCCAGCAGATCCCTGTCTCTTTCAAACTGAGAAGCCCCAAATGGACACAGTATTGCAGGTGTGGTCTTAGCAGGGCAGAGGCTGAGAATAACCTCCCTAGACTTCCTGGCCATACTTTTCTTGCTGCACCCCAGGATGCCATTGACCCTTTCGGCCATACTGCTGTCCCATGGAGAACCTGCTGAAAGACATCATGCTTTGTATAGATATATAACTTGTATTTGTTTAAAATTTATTTTTATTTCTTAGTTTTCCTCTTTATTTCCTCATTTTTTCCTCTTAGACAGGTGTGACTTTCTCTTCTACAGTCAACATAGTGAGCCAATGAAGGTGTCTGGTTACTACTAGCAGAAATGACAAAAGGTTAGTCATGAAAAGGCTGGTTTTAATGTAAACACTACAGTTCCATTTTCATAGAATCATAGAATGGTAAGGTTGGAAGGGACCTCAAAGATCATCTAGTTCCATACCCCTGCCATAGGCAGGGACACCTCCCACTATCAGTAGTTTAATTTTTATTATTTTTTTATCTCCCTTCTCCTCCATCTCTCTCCTTCCTCCATCTCCTGTTTGCCCCATCTTCCTCCTTTTCTCTCCATCTCCCTTCCTCTTCCCCCCCTCCTCCTCTCTTGATCTCAGTCTCTATCCTTTTCCTCTCAATCTTCCTCCTTTCGGCACAACCACCCCTTTCCCACCCTGCACTGCATTTCCACCTTTTCTCCCCAAATGCAGAGCACCTGGGCTCTGTTGGGAGTCTCCTCCCACCCCAGGTGTGACCACTTTGCCCTCCCTCCCCACCCCCCTTTTTAATGGGCCCCAGGAAAGGCAGAAGCCCCAAGCTTGCCCAACTGGGCAGAGGGATCCTTCTCCTGTTTGTCACTGGTGAGTACCCATGGTGCACACTGGGTGAATGGTGAAGGTGACCAAAAAGGCCGGGGGGCCTGGTGGCCCCCCGGTTAGTTAGGGATAGACTTGATGATCATTCTAACATGACCCATGGGTGCTGGCTGGGTATCCTTACTTAGGCTGAGCTCCTTTATGTGTAGCTGCTGTATGGGGTGGTTGATGTGCTGGAGGGAAGGGATGCCATCCAGCAGGATCTTGATTAGCTTGAGAAGTGTGTCTTAGTGCCAACCTCATGAAGTTCAACAAAGCCAAATGCAAGGTACTGCACCTGGGTTGGGACAATTTCAAGCACAAAGTACAGGCTGGGTAGAGAGCAGTCTTGAGGACAAGGACTCAGCAGTGCTGGCTGATGAGAACCTCAATGTGTATTTGGCAGCCCAGAAAGCAAACCATATACTGGGCTACATCAAAAGAAGTGTAGCCAGCAGGTAGACAGAGGTGATTCTCCCCCTCTACTCTCTCCTGAGACTCTACCTAAAGAATCGTGTCCAGCTCCGGAGCCCCCTACACAACTGTTAGAGCAGGCCCAAAAAGATTATCTGAGGGCTGGAGCACCTCTTCTGTAAAGAGAGGTGGGGAGATGATGTTGTTTAGCCTGGAGACGGGAAGGCTCGGCTCAGGGTGGGGTGGGGCAGTATGCTTATACCAGTCTTCCAGTATTTGAATGGGGGCCTAAAGGATAGCTGGTGAGGAACATTTTACAAAGGCATGTAGTGAATGTGATGTAATAGTCTCAACCAGGAAGAAGCTAGACTTAAATTAGATATTAGGAAGAAATTCTTCACTATGAAGATGTTGAGGCAGTGGAACAAGTTGCCTAGAGAAGTGGGGGTTCCAAAAACCCTGAAGAAAAACCCACAACAAACTAACCAAAAAACACCAAACAGCAAGCTTCACGGTGAAGATAAAACAGGAACTTTCCCCCTTCACCCCCATTCTGCTCCTCCAAGTCTTCCCACTGCCAGACTGTTTCCTTCCATATTTGCAACTTGTGTCAGGAGTACTTTCTTACCATCCTGGCCTTGATAGGGCTTATTAAATCTGGAAGCGCACAACAGCTGAAAACCTTCATAGTAGCTTGGCAAAGCCACAAAGCACTACTAAGGCTTCAAAAGATTGATAGAAAAAAAGTTAAAGAGTGGCTTGGCTAAAGGTTTGATATTCAGCATTTACACTAAAAGTTTGAAATTATATAGCCAGAAGAGGAAAAAAGATACGTGACTTGTAGTACCTTCTTTAAACCCAAAGTAACCTATTACCATTTTTTTTTTCATCATTTAAAACTGATTCTTCATAATGAGGTATAAAAAGATCTAGATAAGAAGATTAAGGTATGTTCAAAGATAGTCATACATTCTAGCTGTCATCCAAGAAAGCATGTTTGAACATTTCCATGAATTGGAAGTATATGTGCAAATGCCTCACTGGAGCAGTGCTTTACAGCGAGTACACATTTGCAGTCTCGTATCATGTCAGCAACTATTTTTTTTTTTCCACAAAAAGAATTCAGAAATGCATAGTTGAAGAGAACTACTTCAAGGTGATAAAATATGTCTGATCACCTGAAATTCTCTCTTAAACCATGCTTCAAAAAAAATTATTTTAAAAGACTGGCTTCTCTCAGAAGCTCTTTTGTTGTTTGTTGGGGTGGTTTTTTTGTTTGTTTGTTTTTTTCCCAGAATAAAGGCATTAAGAGATGAAACATCACACACTGTTAGCATTTTAAATAAAAAGCATCTCACATAAGTAGAGGTAAGATTAAACCTATATTTAAGGACTTGACGACCAGTTTTCAACACAATGATATCTAGAAGTACATGCAGGGAAACCATAACCAGCAAAGTGAAGCAACTTTGAATCAGATATAGTAGTGATAAGGAAATTAGAATGTGAAACAGTTCTGCAAACTGATAAACCATGCAATTAAGAGAGATGCAATCAAGCACATACACTTTGACCACTTCTACTTCTTAGAAGCTATAATAATCCCAGTTAATTCAACACTGAACCAGGCAAAACTAGTGTTGCCTCCACTACTTTTTTTCTTCATCCTTTTATTTCATATATACATATATTTCTATTCAAGGAAGCAATATATAATTTTTTTAAACTTTGGTTTAAGAAAGCTGAGGTCAAGTTCTTATATACATGTAAATTTAAAAAGAATCCATAAATGTTTTGAAACCAGTTCGAGGCAAAGTTTTAATTGCGTGTCTATTTTTCTGCTCCTTCTCTACTTAAAATGAATGTTACGTAATTTTGTATGGTTTTATAAATATCAGAAAGCAAATTCAACTGAAGTGTAATTTGATTTGTTTGCAAATCCCTTTTTGAATTGTTTTAGGATGCGTAAGCGCATGCAGTTTATTAGGAAATAATAAGCAAAGAAGGCAAGCCAGGCAAGAAGCTTTGCTCACTTTCAAAGTCAAGGAAAAAATTTGGCCCCTGATCAAGCTCTGTGCAAGTGAGAACTTTTAAAAGATTTCCCATTTGGTTCCTGAAAAATAGAAAAGGAAGAGAAGAAAAGGAGTCCTGAGTGAACAAATTATTTTAGAGTCAAGGATGTGGACAGATTGTTTGTGCTGGAAAATACACACTGCAAGCAATCAGATTCTAGAAGGTTTTTTCCTCAGTTTGCTGTTAAGACAGGGAAAAGATTCTCTCATTGGCTTGTAATTGTTGGAACTTACTTTCAAAATCCAGGAAAAAATGTGGATAGTTTTCAATTTCCCTGGTAAGGACCTTAAGAAGATTACCCATCCCAGCAAACCTAGTAAATGCAACAAAATTGTAAATAGTTATATACATGAACTTAAAATACTACAACTAAGGGCTTGACATAGTCTGCATCATTTATCAAACATTTTGGTGAGTTCTGGACAATGAGAAACATTTTGATGGTCACTTCTGTGAAGTTTATACATGGGAACTGAGTAAGACCTCCCATAAATATAGAAACAGTTTTATTCAATTAATTTCCATTTAAACATCAGTATAACATCACAGAGTACAAACAGATGAGTTTACTTAGCAAGAGGAAAAAAAAAAGTTAGAACTCTGTTTGTATTTGTAAATCTTCTAAATTGCTGGACTCAAGATTACTGAATACCGTTCCAAAGGAAAAAATGAGGCCTTAATCCTTGTTTTCAATTCTTTAGTGCAAATTTATGTTAATGAAAATAACTTAAGGAAAAAAAAACAAAACTAATTGTTTCTAATCAGTAAGATTTTACAAAATACTTCTATAAACAGAGAGCAAACCTAAAAAAAAAAAACCTGCTCTCTTTAAGTATGTATGTATACTTTGGGGTGAAGAAAGATTCAAACTCTTAACTTTTTATCTGTTATTTCTGATTGTGGAAGAGCCTTTACATTTCAAGTTAAGAAAAAAAATCCCCAGTGACTGATTCCAAAAAACCCCAAGTCTCTATGGAAGGCAAGAAGGAAGGAGATTTGAAAGAAAGTTTTTTTGCCAGTACAGTTCATAGCAAGATACGTTATTTTAAAACTATGCAAAGCTTAAAACTTTTCTCAGACAAGCATCAGATGTGAGCCCCAACAGCCATGGTTTAGGGTACTGAGAATATCTTTTGAGTCAAAAATCATTTTTAAATCTAAAATTATATTTTTCTGCAGAACTATTTATCCTTGTATGTGTTTTTCATAATGTCGTTTTTCGCTCTTCTGTGAGATTTTTTTTTTTTGGGTTTAACTCTTCCCACTCAAGAAAGCAGACCACAGAAAATTATTATAAGCATGTATGTGGTTGATACTCCACATAAGGAGAGGAAAAAAGGGTTTTTTCAAATTTTCTCTCAAGCATTAAAGAAAACAGATCATCAACCCTAATTTCCATATGGATATAAAGGATTTATTATTATAGTAGGAAAAATCAGGTAGGTAACATAAGGCTTGGAGAGCTCAAAATAGTCATAGTCAATCCATAAAATGATATACATTTTTATCAGTAATTCATTCAGAGCATGCAGTTTCATATGGATGGGGTTTTTGTTATACAAATGGTTTTGTTTTGCTTTAAATACTTCCTCAAAATTTTCTCTCCAGAACAAATCCAGTGAGCTGACTGTCAAGCCCTTTACAGTTAGCAACCTCTTGCATATACAATGTTGAAACATGAAGAAACATCCTCCATTATTCATCAAGTTACATCCACTTATATGCAGGAAAAAAAAAATTACTTTCAGAACAAGATCTGCACTGTATGAATGGAGTCTGACTTTCTGATTTGCCTACAAAGAGGAAAAACATGTAAACAAAGCAAAATGGATTTTATACTGCATTAAAACTTGTATCTTCAATAATTTAACACTTTTATCACACTGATATAGCACATTTTATCACCACCAAAGGGATTAGATAATGTGCATACACTTTTTTCTTTTCATACCTTGACAAAAATAATGCTTATTATGAAATATTATCACAATCTAAATTACTGACTTAGTTTGGACTCTTCACTTCCAATTTTCTAAGACATATCTTACCTCATTGCCTTCAATCTTCACCCAGTATCCAACCATTTCTTCTACTGCCAAAGTTAGCACTGCATCCAGAGCTGGTTTAGCTGATTGCATGCTTCACAGAGCAAGGAAGCCTTGTTGCCAAGAACCTGAGGATATGCTCCTTCATTTGCATTGAGTAGCTTGAGGTCATGTGCCCAAGCTCTGGTTTCTGATCCTTCTTACAGAAGAACAGTACACAACAGCTCTGGAGTTTTCTATGAGTATTTTTCCTGAACTTTTACTATATTTCTTAGTTTGTTTTTCATTTTATTCTCTTCTCCTGCAATCCTTTTGTAGGAACTGACTCAGATAAGTGAACTAAATAGGAAACAAGATCTCTGCCATAAGCCTTATACCCATTTTCAGAGTCAGCCTACTTTTTCCAATGATCTTGAAGGCACTGGTTTGACACAATCTATTTTCAATGAAAATCAGCGGAACAATAGTGATGTTCAACAGCAACATCTAAAAGATTCAGAAGATAGCTACTGAAAATGCCTTACCTCTTTATGATTTGAAGTAATTTTTGTTTCCCTACAGAATGAAACTAAAAGCATAGACCCAGTTCCAAGAAACTGTCACTTTAAACTATAGTTCATCATTTAACACTAAATTTTTAAACTATGGATTAAAAGGCCATCTCTTCCCTTAATGGAAGAGCTAACATAATTCCTTGCCCCAGATTGAATAATTCTTTTTTCTTTTTTTTTCATATGTAGCTTGCTGCTTCACAAAATGTAGATCTTCCATACTATCTTCCCCTGAAAACTCAACAATGTATTCCAAACCTCAGGAACTGCTAGTCACTTCCAGGATAATTTTTAATGACATTTCCAAGTAACTAATGATATAAATTCTGAGTAGGTCAGTATATATAGTCTGATTGAAACAGAAATACAAGTAACAGCTTATGCACGAAATCAAATAAGAAAGCTTTAATTAAGAGCCTAAAACTCCATTTCATTAAACTGCAAACCATTTATTTATGGTAAAATCAGCTTAAAGTGTTGAGGCTCAGTAAAAATGTTGCTGTTGCAGCACTCCTATGTGTTATCAGCTTCTCTTTAGTGTTCAAATCCCTTAAAATTTCAGCTTTTTGCAATACACTTTAAAAATTATTACATGTTGACATGACAATTGTTTGTGTTTAAGTGTTTTACTGCTTTCCAAATCATTACATCTTATCCCAAAATACTATCTAAGTGTATAGAAAATACTTTCTAAGCTACTGCTAACAGTTTAAAGCTTGTTACTTGATTTTTGATAGTCAAGATTTAATGAGTGGCACACAGACAAATAAACTGTAAAAACAGTAATGAACTGGAAGGTACACTTAGCATTTTGTGTTGTATATACCATTATCCATGAGTGTGTTTAAAAGTGTTGAGCTCTGAACAAAATTACACATAAACACATCACTTCATCTGTAAAATTTGCTATTCTAAAGCCATTATCTTAAGATGGGAAAATAAATTCCTTTTCCCTCATTAAATGGATCAGTTTATTTTTGAATTGTGGCTAAGTAAACTACTACTCCTCCCAAAATAAATCAAAACGCGTTTCATCGACTCTGTCACAGTTTTTATATACGTATCCTAAAAATACCTTGAAACATCCATTTATTACTTACTGAAATGGATTTTTTAAAATTTACTAAATGTTAATGAGCTGAGTATTATCAACTAAATATTGCATGTCCAATGCTAAGTATTACATTCTTTAACTCGTCTTAAATCTTTGTTTAAACATTGTTCTAGGTAATTACATAATTTTCAAGTGTGGAGTTCTGTATTATTTTACATTACAGCTACAATACCGTATAAATTGCTGGAGTAGTGCACATTTATTCCTTCAACCTTTACAGGACTAATTTAGTCAGTATCAACTCAAACCCATCAGTACCAATAACCATTTAAACCTGTGTGAAATGCGATGACAAAACCTGTGTTAAATGCTGTGCTAGTGAAAACGCAGAAGTTCACCAACTCAACCCTTTGCTGCCCATCAGTGCTCCTTTGCCAGATATCATTTCCTAAATCGGACAGCTTACATAAACATCGTCTAAAACGCTTTTGTCAAAACGAGCTAGATCAGCAAATACCTACTGTTTAAACTCATTTAGATCATTCTAACAGAGGCTGGGAACTTCTCATAAGCAGCTCCATTGAGAGGTTCAGAAGCAGAGGCTCCCTGGTTCAGAATGGTAAAATTTAATCACACATCTGTATGGGTACAGACAGGAATCCAGTTTGCAGTCTGTACTGTACTAAGCATATTAATATCATTAAAGCAGTGCAAACGACCTTACTGCATGAGTAATTAACTGTGGTTTCAAAAAAAAAAATCAGCATCTGAACTCAAGACCCTGCATGTTAAAAGTACAATTTCCAATTATTGTGATATTTGCCTAAAAAGTTTACTGGGGTGCATATAAGGAAACAGGCAGAAGTGCAAGACTCAGAAAACAGGTTTACTCTGCATTTTTATTCCATTCCTTAACAGAAGTTTCTTAAGAATTATAATCCACTCGGTCTTTTGAAGGAAACCCTGTATCACACAGGTTTTTTTGTTGTTGTTTCTGTTGGAAGAAGATGTAAAAGGTAGTTTAAAATTGCATTTGCCAACTTTACTAACTCACCTAATCTGTTAAAATATTTGTGTAATACTAGCTACAAGAAGGCTGGAATGCTGCACCACTCGAAGTCTTACACGGAGTGAAAGTACAGGAAGAGACAGCATCACTTTTACGTGAGTGTCCCACGCACACAGCCCCTACTTCTCAAGGGAGCTCTGCAAGGCTCGGGCAACAGAACAGGCTTATAGGTAACAAACTGGGAGTGTCATTGCTGTGAAAAGTGCAGTGCTGGTGTCAGGAACAGGCAAGGCCATTCTGATTTATGTTCACAAGAATGTTGTAAAAACATTGGAGTTAGGGGCTTATCTAGATATTAAACCACGAATGGCAGCAGCTCTGCCACTTTGCACGGATGTTTGTCTAACCTCTACCTAAAGCTCTCTAAGCTTAACCATGATAGTTCATGTTCTCTTATACCTGCCCTTGTTGGAAATCTCTAAGTGGTCCGAATTTCAGTGGGTTGTGCAACTCTAGCTACAGTGTGTTGTGGTAGGCCTAAATAGGCCCGAGGTGGGCTTCTACATGTCCTGGCTTGCCCAGGTGTGCTCCCCTGCTCCCCTTCCTTCTGTGCTGGGGGTGGTGGCCACAGGAAAGGGGATAAAACCCCCAGCTTCACCTAATATGGGCAAACTGCCATCCTGATTGGCTAATGTATGTTCAAAGGACCATTAGTCTCAGGCTGAATGGATATAAAGGGATGAGCAGGTAGCACAGGGGTGCTCTCTGCTATTGTATCCTGCCTACTTACTACCTCATTGATCCTGAGCTATGTGGGACTCCAGCGAGCAGGATCAGGCTCTGATGCCTCCATGCGTTCGGCCTACACAGCCAGCGTGACACTGTGCTGAGACTGCACACCACAAGACATCCTGCCTGCACCTAAAAGTCTGCTGCCAAGAGAGCCAGGACCAGGTCAGAAATTTTGCCTCCTTTCTCCAGCACCCAGGAGCCTGGGGAACTCCTAAACCTCTAACGGCTTTCAGCCTGGCAGCAACCCCACCACATGCTTTGGGTATTGTCCCAGAATATTTTTGTGAGTAAATACTTCAAGCCTCTTGTAATCATTAATTGCCTTCTGCCATAAGCAGAAAGGAGCTTCCTGCATCCATCCAGTGGCTAAGCAGGATAACTAACTGCAAGCGGTGTAAGTGACTGAACAAACCTTAGCCAGTACAAATGTTTGCTTATGCTAGTTACCTTTAAAGTGTTCCAGTTTTGCCTGTTCCCTGTATGTACAAATTTCCAAACTGTGCATTTTGAACCTTGTAAATAAGTTTTCTGGTGATTTTCTGTTAATAAACAGTTTTCATAGTTATTAACAATCTCTGCCTGGATATCAAAATTATTATCAATTATTAATTTTGCATCATTCGTAGTGTTCCACATGCATCCAAGCATGGTGCCAAATGCAATAAAGGTATTATGTCTTGCAAAAAAAAATATTTTATGCATCCTTCAAGTATTATTTGCATAGTTTATTTTACACATTGCCTTCCTCTCTGCATTTAGGCAGTTCCATAATCCTACTTCTACATATGGCACATGATATTTATCCCCAACAAACTCCACAGTAGAAATTTTTTTAATTACCTCTCCATTTTCATTATACTTAAAAATGTTTTCATGGATATGGTAGCATCATTATTTTCAGTTGTTGTCTGGGTATGTGCATTGATGAAATATTAACAACTGATGTTTAATAGACTCGGTTATGCACATACATGTTAGTTTTGAGAAGTGTTGTTATTCCTTATTTTAGAAATAAGCATAAGACTGTGCTGTTATACTAAGGAAAAAAAGTCAAAATAGTCATACATTTGTGTTTTAGATACTAATGGAAAAAAAACTCAAACATATTTCACAATGAAATACCTAGAGTATTCTGTAGCAAGGCACAGATGAGGGAACAACACATTTCCTGATTTTTTTTTTTTTTTAATTTTTTTTTCCCCCCAGAGGGCAAGCTATATCCATTTTCCAGAAACAAAACCTAGTTATTCCAAATGCTGGTTTCTTTATACTGTATTGATAACATTTCTATAGCTTAAATAACATAGTCACAAGAATCAGTTTACACACACAATTGGTAAAAAAAGTAGTGTCACACATACCTTAACCAGGTGATGCAAAACCAGACAAAACAAGCAAACAAAGAAAGAAGCCCAAAAAAAATAAAACCCCCCAAACAGATGTAAAGAAAAATGGAGTAAAAGAATAAAGCTGCTCAAGGTTAAAGTAACCCAAGATAAAATAATTATTTCTGCTTTGAGCGATTACTTTATTATAGTTTCTAGATAAGCAACAATTCCATCTAAGAGCTTTTGCTGATACCTGATACACAGATTGCAGGACACAAAACCCGTTGAAAAAGGTGAGTCAAGTAAAAGGCAGTTAATAAATGGTTTGTAATGATAAGTATATTTTTTGCTAATCATAAACTGTTAAGAGCTGGCCAACAAATTTAGTGCCTGTAGCTCCCAGGATTAAAGAGCTTGGCTCATGGTTCTACTGAAATAAAAAGGTGAAAAGTAAATTAAAAAAAAAAAAAATTACCTCAGATGAACTTGTAACTTAAGGAAGGGGATTTTTCTATATGCCAAGCTTCACACCTGAAGCTACTTTGAGCAGAGCTGCTATATATTTTCCAAATGTGTAATGTTAGAAAAGCCATCATGAAAGGATGAAAACCAGACAACCAAAATATCTGGATTCCAATTCATAAGTCCTAATAAAAAACCCAAAACAAACCCAAGCCCTAACAAAAATGCAGAATGGAAGCCAGTTAAGTAATCAGAATAAAATTATAACTGAAATTAGAGAGAAAGAAAACACTGCTGCACTTTGATCCTTTCACTTGAGTGTGTAGTAACTACAGTAACGTAAGTCTGAATACGGCATCACAGGCATAGTGCCTACAACACAGAACAGGGACATGACTTCCCTGTACACAATAAATGGAGCCCCTACCAATTGGCAGTGTTAGGTAAGCAAAGCAGAATATTAATGTTTTCCAAACTGAGGACACAGGCGAGAGCTGCCTTTAATAAAAGCAGAACAGGTTTGATTACTTCAGGTGTTTCTTCCTTTAAAAAAAAAAAA
>VWZE01006541.1:74357-110233 GCA_013396675.1 Eubucco bourcierii | reverse complement strand
AAAAAAAAAAAAAAAAAAAAAAAAAAAAAAGCATCTTGGTTTTTTTATTTTCCAAGGTGGAGTTTCGCTTAGTTCTCCCAAACCCTTGTAAGAGAAGTGTGGCCACACCACCCTCTTCTGCTTGAAAATTTCCTTGACCTTGTCTTGTCTCCCCAAACTCACAATAAAAATGTAAATAAACCACCACAGAACACCTTCAGTTTTGGAAATCTAAGGATTTGCGCATCTGAAAAGATATCTGGCTTCAACTGTTTTGGATACAGTAGAGCAAAACCTATTACTGATTACATACATTCTTAGACACAGAATCAGAAACAGGACTCTAAGCTGAAAAAAACAGAAGTAAGAAGAAACACACTGCTGCTCCTTTCTGCCTATTACTGACTACCAATTATTCAGACTTCTGACTATGTCACAGAGTATTCTGTACTATGCTCACAGAAAATCCACTGCAAGTGTCTGGAAAAAACCCACAAAACCCAAAAACCCCAAGATAAAGTTCTCAAATTCTAGTTCTTCATTCAACTCTGGTAAAGACTTTCTTCAGAGATATTTTATTTTCGAGGTATTGCTGTGCCAGCTGATAATGGTAATGTTCTTGCTTGTTAACTTTGTTCTTCATCTATTTTACTAACTCTTTCTAATATAAATGCCCGAGCAGCACTTCTACTCTCAGTCAAACCGGACACCAATGTGACAATGACTGGATTTCTTATTGTGTATTTGCTAGTGATCTGCTTTGAATGTGTCAGGATGCGACACATAATGCGTGTTGCCAGCTACATTTGTATTTCTGGTTTGGATGGTAGTAATTTAGAAGATAGAAATCTCAAGCAGTCATTACAAGTAGCCTTTTCCAGAAAAGGGAAGAGAAGTCAAACAATATCTTAAAATACTAAGCAGATTATTAATTCTGATCCAAGTGAAATGTGGACATTAAGATAGTTAATATGCATCGATAGTTCAAAATTACAGGAATTAAAAGATGAAATGTGGATCTTTGTGGGGAGCAGCCACTATTAGTTTAAAATATTTCAATTCATGTAACAGTGGGCTTATTTAATATCTCATTACACAAAATAAAAAAACTTGCTGACCCGTCTGTTTGATGATGCTGTTGACGGAAATAGAGTTCTACTAGGGAAGAAAAAAAAAATATTAGAAAAAGTAATATAAATAGACTGGAAGACTTTTTTTTTTTTTTTTTTAAATCTAAAAATTGAGAAGATAAAAACTTCCTTAGTGAGAAAAATAGGTATCACTCCAAGACTGAAATTAGAGCAATCACCTAATCCCAAGAAGGTGGTGAAGGTTTTGCTGAATTATACAGGCACTTGAGCAACAGAATTGGGCAAGAAGGTTCAGTAGAGTTCATTACAGGATGTCAGGGGTTGGAAGGGACCCAAAGATATAATCGAGTCCATGTATCTGTGCAAGATCTTGGAATGATAAATGTTCTTTCTAGAATACAGGAGTTTGGAGACCAATGGCTATTTCAGACTTGTTTGATACTTATGGGGAGAATCACCTGAATGTAAGGATGAAAACTGGAGACATTAATTAAAAACAGCAGAGGTTATTAAATGAGAAGAAAACAGTACACTAGAGATTTTTAAAAAAACAGTTTCGGTAAACTCAGATATCTTGAAGAATAGGTCTTCTGGAAAATTGATATAAGGGATATGGGAGTCCAGAAAGCTCAATAGTTAAGAAAATACACCACAGACTATTCCACAGGACAAAACTGAGAAATAGGAGACTCAAATCAATAGGTCTGTACAAGCATACAGAAGAATTGAAGGAAGTAGAGAAATAAGTAAAGGAGGGAACTTTGACTGGAGTAAATGATATTCAGTACCACAAATTTGCTGCAGCACTGAAAATGTGAAAGAGTAGTTGTCAGTTGTTTTACTGGCAAAAAAAGATGATTTTTTAAAGGTTTTCTAGCATCTTTGGTATAGACCTGATTTTATTCAGTATTTTTAATTAATGTACAAGAAAAAGGTAATACCTTTTAAAAATGTGCAGTAAACTAGAAGGGAATGAACATATTCTGGAAAATAGGACCAGAACTCATAATCACTTTGATCAAGTGATTATCTGGAGATACTACCCAGAAGAAATTCAGTAAATACAAAAGTAAAATACTACACTCAACTCAAAAAAACCCAAACCAATGCCATGAATGCAAATGGACTGGTAAGCATAAAGACTGAGGGGGGAAAAAAAGTCATATTGGACTACAAATCAAACATAAAACAGGTATGGAAGTTGCTAAAACTTCAGAATTTTTCAAAGATTGTTCTTGTGTTCAAGCGTACTGAATATTGAACAAGAACAGATATTCAAAACACTAGTCTAACCTGTAATGATGCAGAAGCTAAAGAGAACTATAAATTTCAGTACAACACTACCTTTTTCTTAATCACCTTTGTGTCATCTCTTAATTCCTTCTGATAATATTTTATTAATTCATGTTAATTCATTAAAATGTGCAGAGGTGGACTGGGTCCATGGCATTCTTCTGCAAAGCAGCCTACCTTGACAACTGCATTTAGTTAATATGCAAGCACATTACCCTTTTTAATGATGTAACTATATTCATTATTTTGAATTTTGAATAATACTTGAAGAAACGCATCCTTCGTAAATTTACTTTCAAATAACGTGTTTTACTTATACAGAATGGCATAAAAAGCTTTTGTGGCCCAACATTGAGTTGGTAAAAAATATCTTTTTTTTTTTTTCCTTGGTGTATTACCATGTCTGGTTATTTGCATAAGATGTCAAATAAGGAAGGAGCATTGTGGACGGTGCTGAAATAAAACCATCCTTTTAATTACAAGCTAAATTCTTTCATAAATTGAAATGAAACTAACACACTGCCCACTGACCCTAACAGGCTTCAGTGATCGATTCAAATCACTACTGGAAGCTATTCCTAATTTAGCAGTGTAATTTGCACAATAATTTTCTACTAAGATGATAAATTTGATGAACAATACTGACTTCATATCCCACTTCTACTTTGCTATAAAATCTATTTTTAACCAATTGACAAATTTGGAGGATGTGTAATCACAAGCCCAGTTATGATCCAGTTTGCTCCCTTCCTCATTACCAGATGCACAAGCCTACAGAGGCCCTTTATACAAAGAAAACAAGAGCATTGTTAAATCACGAGAGCGAAGTTAAACACAGACACAAAAGTGGACATTATGCGGTTGTTTTGACAACCCCACAGTGCTGCGGGGTGGATTTCCAGCGAAGCAGCCCCGCGAAGCCCGTAGCGCAGCGCTTTCCCCCAGCAAGGCCGCGCCGGTGCGTGGGGCGGGGGCGCCCTCTGCTGCCACGGGGCCGCTGCCGCCGTTTATGGCAGCCCCGGCTGAGCCACCGGCACGGCGCTGAGCTGCAGAGACAAGACACGGCAGAATTTGTGACACAAAGCACAGAGGCACCGGTCCACGCTTTGCAGAAAAAGTGGCTAAGTCATGTGAAAAGCTGACACTGAGAAAGTCACTCCAAGAGATTCTTACTGCTTGTGCTGAATACTCCTGTTCCAAAAGCAAATCGCACCTTTTAGACACTATATTTAGGTTTAGAGCAAAATTTACTAAGTTTTATTTTTGCATAAAGAACCTTGTTTCATTTTAAAGTGTAACTGACTTTCCTGTCACCTTAAGAGGTGACATAAGTCACACATAAAAAATACAATTGTAAAGGCAACATAATCAGTTTCCAAGAAAGCTTCAAATCAAACTATTTAAACAGTCAATCTAAAACTATTTTAGAATCTTGCTGGAGAACTTAAATCATGTAAAAATTAGAGATGCATGCACAGAAATATACTCTATGTATAAACATGTGCACATAGATTTGGAAATGAGCACTCAACCAAAAACTGATTCAGCTGGTTGCTAGAAGGAAAAGATTAGAATTGCAACAAAATCAAGACTAAAGTAATTTCCTTAACTACAGTTTTCTGTTTGCTGATTCAAAGTCACCTACTCTAGGTATCTAGAGACACAAGCACTTGTACAACAGCACAGCATACAGAGGTAGAGGGAAGAAGCACATCAGTGAGATTTCAGCACCAATGGGAGTCATAAAATTTGGGTTCCTCTTAAGTCATGGCTTAGACGATGTCAGTTCTTTGGAGGATGGGATGAGGCAGAACAACTCCTCAGTTATTCTAAATTTCATTACAAACAACTGTAATTTAAAGATTTCCTGAAAAATATTGCCACTTAAACAAAAAAAAAAGTCTTTGTACTGTCTTTCAGTCTGTAATACAGCACTGAAACATGCCTGGTAACTGAATTATGTTTTCTTCCTTCTCTGAGCCAATCCTTCTCTGAGCCAATCGTTGCTTTAGCTGCAATCTATTGAACTGACTTACTAACAAAAGTAGTGTAAGGGATAACTTCAGAAAAGCCTGAGAGATCAAGGAAAAAAAAGCTTAGTGATTGAAGATTATCAGCACTGATAGGAAGTAATGTAAATTTTCTTAGGGGAAAAAAAAAAGTTCAAAGAACACACTTTAAAGGCTGGAAAGGAAGAGAAAGACCTAAATAAGTGTATGTTTCAAGAGCAAAAACCCCTTTTTCATTTAAAAAGAAAAAAAAGCATTAAATTGCACAGCGTAATATTGTTTTATTATAGAATGGGTATTCTTTTTTTATTACACTGATACTAGAATATACATATATACACACTCTAAACTATACATATGCATATACATTGGTCCCAGACAAAGTGTTTAAAATTTTATATATTTAAACTTCACATCAAATGACACCAAGTTATGAATATCACCATCCAAACTGCTTAGCAAAGAAAAGTCTTTACAAAAGTAATATACTCATGAAGTAGTAATTGTACACGGTAGTAGTGGAATAGACATCTGGTGTCTATCTAACCTTTCTGATCTTCCGAAATAGAATTATTTGAAGTATACAAAAGTTCAACTAAAGCAGAACTCAACCCAGACCTACAGTCCACTTCTGTGTATGCCTTCCACACTGTCATTCAAGAACAGGCACTAACTACTTTCAGCCAGGCATTCCTCATTGAGCTCTTGAAAGAACTGGTTTGCTCAAGTCAGAGTTTGCCCAGCCACCAACCTTCCAACCACAAGGACTAAAACAATGTATTGGCCAAATCACCAAAAACATCAGCATGCATTTCATTAACCTAAAGAACCAGTGCAAGAACACCAAGATTGCTGTTTCGTCTTTCTAGTCAAATAAAAAAAATTCAAATAGGAAGATCCTTGTTTTTTTCTATAAGAGGCTTAAAAGTCTGTAATAAATTATTCTAACATGAATTGGCTATCATCTTCCTAAAATGGGGTTGATAATGATAAGCATATTCTAGGTAGGAAGAAAACACTGATATAGATGGTGGCTGGCTGACACCTAACTCGGTTTTGAAAAGAGGCTGCAGTTAAGGCTGTTATCCACTAAGTGGCATTATCAACACAAGCATCTAAATTTGACAAAAAAGAATTACAGTAAAGTGCACTTTACCTCCTACAAACAAATCGATGGGAAACATTTTCTTTGGATGATTAATTTTATTCAAGTTTGCCGTAAGTTTAGGCATAATTCCAAACAGTTGAATGTATTAGTAAACCAGCTACTTTTTGCATCAAGACATTTGTAAATATAACATTAGCAAGACGGTCAGGTTAGAAATCAAAATATCATGACACACATATTAAATAAGCAACCAAAATATTGAGTAATATCAAGTCGAATTAGGCAAGTAAAGGTACAAAGAGGTATTTTAAAAGTAGCTGGGGTTTCAGAAGTGCTGCAGACCAGCAGGTCTAGTATGTTCTCTGTTGTGCAGTGTGAAAGTATCAAACGTCACACTAGATGCTTTAGATAAACACTTTACTTCAGATAAAACACTTCAAAAAAAGTAAATATAACAGATTAGATAAACTCATGCTACCTGGTATTAGAGGGTATTAAAAAATTTCCAATAATCGAGAAAAAAATGTAATAGGTTTCAATAATTACCTATTAGTTTTCAAAATGTTACTTAAGGATTAATGACTGTAAAGATAGTTTACAGAGAAATATTTACTGGTAAAAGTCATTTAGAAACAGTATAAATAGAGGAAAATGTATTAGAATAGAGCTCTCTTCTAAAAATAACACCAGCTCCTTTATTCCTACTTTTTGTCTGTGGTCTTTTATCACTGTCAGTTTGTTCATACACGAATAGCTACTGAAAATTAAGGCGAGGGGGGGGAGGAAATCACTCTTACTGTACATAAGAGCATAGGAAAATCAAATGAGCAACTACTTCTGTCTCTCTGCCTTGCCAAAGCGTGAATTTTAAACTTGTGAAATGTCCTGTACATGCACTCAAAGGTGTAAGCATGCTTCAGCATTACAAGGGTCAAGATATTTCTGCGTTAAAATTTTAAGTGACTTTTTTTCCCTTGCTGGCCACAGAGGAATTGCATTAGAACATAGTCCTTTTTCCCTGCATCTGCCTACAACAAACATTTGCTGCAACTCAGTGACTCCAAAACCAAATTGTTTACAATTAACTTGGAAAGTCATTAAAAATATTGTTTCTTTGTTCCAGTTGGGAAGAGAGACAAGTCAGATGTATGGCTTTCTCTTTTCTGATCTCTGAGTGTAGGAAGAACTGCAGCTGAGGAAGCTGTCAGCAAATCGTGTTAATGAAGGTAAACATTCCAGGGGAAAAAAAAAAGTTTTTTTTTTAGGAAAGAAAAATATTGTTTGAAGGAGGTTTGTATAAAAATAATAATACAAAGCATTATTTTTCACGATCAGTGAAAAATTAAACCATTTGATTCAAGACAAGCCAATAGAGCATGTGTCAAAAATTCTACCCTTTAATTTCAAGGACTTTGCGAAGTTCCACTGCTATAAATTAGCAAACAACACCTGCTGGAGGAAACCATCGAACGCAAAATTCAGGAAAAACATTTTAATTTTAGGATCTGACTAAGCCATAGTCTATCACTACAGACCAAAGTCAGCTGAATTCCAGATTGTGAGTGTTCCTGCTTCTTTGGAAAATACATCTGGCCAGTAACACAAGACAACCAGCTATAGTTACCACAGCACCTTTCTTCACATTTCTCCCTGAAGCACATTTATGCAATATATCTCTACAACACCTGTCAGTGAATTAACTAGTAATCTGTGTTGAAAACTTCATTACATGGTACTCCTTGTAACAGTACAGCACACACAAGATACTCTGTGAGCATAAGAAAACCCAATCTCTCAAAGACTGCACAGTAACAGATGTGAAGGAGTATCTGGTTTCTGAACTTTGGATCATTCCCTTAAAAAAAAGTCTAAAATGCATTCTGAAGTTCTGTGACTATGTTGCTCCTCATTTTATTAAGGTAATTAGGAAGTTAGTACAAGTTATCATGTGGGAAGTTAGTACAAGTTATCATGGTTTGAGGTGATACCTAAGGACACACCTGCATGCAAAGGGCAAATTCATTCAGAGCTGTAGATATTAATTCTGACAGTAGGTATCAGCCCAGACTCCTATGCAGTTAGTGAAGCTTCTAAATTTACTCTGGGCATCCAGCATAATTGGTCTGACTGAAGTTAAATGTTTGATGTTTCTCTCCCTGCACTGCTAACTTCATCTTAACATCTCACACTCATTTAGTAGAAAATGATGCCTACTATTTTAAGAATAAACCTACCAGCCAGAGACTTGAATAATATCACCATAGCTCACCTTCCAACTTATGCTTACTATCATATTACTTAAGAAACTTTCCTAAATACTCTTAGAAAACAGGAAATTGAAAATAGAGATTAGTTTCTCTAGTCCATGTTCTCTTGCCCCCTAAGGTCATTTAAAAAACATTAATATATCACTATACACTTGCATATGTAAACATAAAAACATTTCTGCAGTTATACAAATTTCATGTCATAATTTTCAGAACAGTTCTAAGAGATACTGATAATTTTTTAAAAATTATACAAGATTTAATCATTCTCTTTGCAGTAAGAGAAATGAAACACCTTTCCACCTAAGACTTTCAGTTCAAACAGCTCACAGCTATAAGAACAAAAGAATTGCTTTATTTAGAAATTACTATAGGCATGTCATTGTCATATTCAGATTTGATTTTCAGAACCTTTTCTTTTAGAAGACAACTGTTTAGATGCTTCTACAGTCTGTATTTAGCTCTAGTCTTCTGAAGTAATCAATCTTTAAGGTCACTAAAGGCATATTTAATTTTTCATTTTGCAAAATAATTTTTCTTAGTATCTGTAAAAGGTCACCAATAGCAACTAGGACTTGAAAAATTTATTAGGCAAAAAACCCCAAACTACTACAAACATTTCCTATCAGTTTTAATTCCTCCTAGTTTATTCTTTCCTGTCAACAGGATTAAAGCAGTGAACTACACTGTAGTAATATTAACTTTCTGTGAACTAAATTTAAAAGAACCCATAATTTAGCAAATTTCTATTTGATCCATTCAAACAATTTGTTTTTCAAAATTTCCTACTTCTTCTAACATGTTAGAGTGTTTGTCTTAATTTCTGCCAGTTTTCCTTTTATTCTTCCTTTTCACTCTACTTGCCCTGTCTTTAAGACCTCCCCTTCAGCTCATCTCACTGCCCTGCAACTAGAGCAGGCAGGCCCATGAAGAGCACTTGGTTTTGAGATTCTCCAGCTCACAAACATCATCCTTCATTTAAAGAGTAGAAAATATGATGTTTATCATATACATATTCTCTATTTTAAATTCCGTATGACTGTAACAAAACAGAGGGCTTGAAGGCCTTTTACACAAAAATAAATACACAAAGCAGCTTCACTGGTTAAGTATACAGTCCTTAAAAGTATTACATCCTTAGTCTGCAAGGTAGAGAAGAATAATTAATTTCCTAGGCTGCAGAAACTGTCAAAGCTATGACTGTTGCCTTTAATCTTAGTCAGTTTCCTTCCACTCTTCACACCCAGTTTGCCCATCCAGTGAAATTAAACAGTCTTTCAACTACACTGGTTGCACATGCACCAAAATCCTTTTTAACCTTTAATGAATCTCTATACCTTCTGAACTCTTCAGCTGCCAGTTTTATTTCTTTTGAACAAACACCCACATAATTAGCAAACACCTTCAGTTTGATAGACTGATGCTGAAATCCCTGGGTTTACTACAGTACTGCAGATCTGCTTTAATAGAAAATCAGTCAGCCTGCTGCCATGTTGGGCTTGTTTTCGTAGAATCATAGAATGGTAGGGTTGGAAGGGACCTCAAGGATCATCTAGTTCCAACCCCCTGCCAAAGGCAGGGACACCTCCCACTAGTACAGGTTACTCAAGGCCTTGTCCAACCTAGCCTTGAACACCTCCAGGGAGGGAGCAGCCACAGCCTCCTTAGGCAACCTGTTCCAGTGCCTCACCACCCTCACTGGAAAGAACTTCCTCCTAACATCCAGTTTAAATCTCCCCTCTGCCGGTTTAAACCCATTGCCCCTCGTCCTGTCACTACAAGACCTTTTCACCTGCAACAAATTGAAGTTTTTGTAGTCATCTACAGAAATACTTGTTGGATGCTTCTCAGGGCAACTGAATTCATTGTTACTAAAGTAGGGCTAGTTTAAACAGTACTCTCCAGTCGACTGTTTCCATTGCTCCAAGAAACGAGATAATGAACACTAGCATCTCAGCTACTTCCCACAATAAACTAAGATACTCTTCTCTTTCAGATTGTAAGCATTACATGCTGCAATGGCCTAACTCAAATGTCATGCCTGTTTTGTGTTTCCCAGCAGTCCAGAAAGGGCTGGCAATCAACAACATGTATAGGTCAGAACCACCTGTTCTATTTTCTGTAGCTATTGTTTGCTCATTGTTTGTAGCTTGTAGTCTTGTAGTCTTTTCAGAATGCTGATCACAACTTGGTCATGTATGAAGTGCTACACTGAGATCTCCCTTCTGTTCCCTATATCTATGCATTAAATATGAGTAGCCAAATACTAAAGGTCCAACCTCCAAGATTTAAGAAGGTGGTAATCTTTAGTGATGGATTTCTCTTGTAATTGCATCTACAGATCAAAACCTGCTAGCTCTTCTCTTTTACCCTCTGCTTCCTCCTCAGAAACTGAAGATTGCAGCTGTTCACAAGTCCTTTGTAGTCTTCCTCATGTATCAAACCTTTTGGAACACAGACAAGTGAGAAACTCGAAGACAATAAAACAATTTGTTGCTGCAAGTACTGGCAATGGTTTCCTTGCACTGACACCAACACTTGTCTACACTGAGCTGATACAGAGGTCTAAGCTGACAGAAAATGAATCCTCCAAGAAGTCTTTGCAGTCCAGTAGATTTTCCGCAGTAAATTCCCTAAATAACCACATCCTGGATGAATACAGGTGTTTATTCAAGAGATGGGGCAGACAGAACTGAACTATCACTCAAAATGAAAACAAGCTAGCAAATGAAATACGCACCTGATCATAAAATAAATTCTCATTTGTAGATATAGGTCATGCAAAGTTACTGGTGTAGTTTCTCTCAAGCAATATAAAAATTTAGGACAACTGAACTGTTGTTATTTAAAATCTCTAGTAACATTAGACTCATTCAACAAAGACATAAACACTCTGTGCAAAATAGTCAAGCATATTGCACTCACAATTCATGTATAAAAGAAACAAGGTAGTAAACACAAAAAGCTTGATTATGTCTTACCTAGAAATAAAGTAGTTCAAATTCACATTCAAAAATCCAAAGATGGGATGCCAAACATCCAAGGTCTGTCTGTCAGGAAAAAAACAATGATGATTACACTTGAGGATCACTGCGCTTTTCTGGAAAACTCTCTAAATTGTCAGGTGAAACTGTCTAGCTTAAAAAGGAAATATCCATGGACAATAGCGATTTCAAAGTGGAATATGTAACATCTAAAAATTTAAGTAATACCACTCAAAAATGCTGCTGGGTTGAAACGATCAGGTACTTAACCTAAATTTTATCCTATATAATTCTGCAGAACAAATTCGATTTAATTTTGATTTTATAATGACCTGTTGCCAGGACTGGTACAGTGAAAGTAAAGTAATATTCAACAGTACTGGTAAGCATTCTATTACGAAATAAAATAAAGAGTAACGAAACAATGAAAATGCAAGTACATTTCTAAATCACCTAGCAATTTATTATAAAAGCATTATTTAATTCAAACAATATTTACAATGAAAGGCTTGTTAAAGCGGTTCTAACTTCAGAAATTATTTTTCCAAGCTTTTTAAACTATTGTAAAAAAGAATGTAATTTATTGTAAAAAAAGATTAAATGCTTAACAGTGATAATTTCATTCTGCAGATGTTGGCAGGGGCTCTCTGACAGCAGCGACCAGGTACTTCATAAGGATCTATAGGGACAGCTATTCTTATGTGACTTTTATAGAGAAGAAAGTTTGTTCCCAGAACAAAGTCAACTTAAGTAAAAGAAACCCGCTATGGAAGTGAATTTCTATTTCACCCATAACCTCAACAATGCTAATGTAACTCTGCACTTTTCCCAAATGTTCTAGTTTACTATCCTCATGTGTATGGCAACAGAGAGGTCAAGTCATCAGTTCTATAAATCAACTGAACTATATTTTGACTTCAAAAAACATGTGGTTGTGTTTCTGCAGTTATATGTATAAAAATATGAGTGATTTTACTGTAAAATTTAACTTAGTTTCATAATAGTCATAGTATTTGACTGTAGCCCTAAAGAGGAATTATCTTTTGAACCTCGAGGAAGGTGTGGTGCAACTATTTTTTTTCCTAAAAAATACTTTTCTTACTGCAAATAATAGCAATTTATTATAAAAGCAGATTGAATTAAATCAGAATGTAATGCTAATTTCCCAAGTAGAGCACCCACATAGGGAACTAATTAGGAATAGCTCCTCTGTGTAAACAAACCTTTGTACCAATTAGTAGCTGGTCAGGGAACTCCCTTTCTCTAGAGGAAAAAAAGTCTATTTTCAGCATTGCTTTATTTTGCTGCTAGCTGCAAGTTCCCCCCAGTTCTGTAGCAATGGACCAGTTTAGAACCTGGTCAAGAAGGTAATTATGGTAGAAGGCCTTAAAAAAAAATTAAAAATTCATAAAACTATGTCTTCATAAGGGATGAGAACAAATCCCATTCTCTGGCTAAGGCAGTTCTGTCCCAAGGGTTTCCACAGACCAGAAAAATAACAGTGAAATGATTCAAAACAAACAGTGGAGTAAATGAAAATAGTACATGGGAAGCGCAATTCTCAGTTAATGTTTTATAATAAGAAAAGCAAACAAATAAAATCCTCGAGGTGAGAATATTATATCTGGATAGCATTTGAAACTGTCAGGTGCAACAGTAAAGCTACGTAACAGGAAGCCATTCAAGAGAGGCTGAGTATTCACCTATCATTTATGACATTCAAATCTGCTAGACAGCTGCTCTGTGTGAGACAGGAAGTACCAGAGTTGACTCTTACCTTGTTGAAGATGATCCAAAGGCTTCCCAGTAATTAGATTGATGCTGCAATCTGTGAATTTTAAAATGTTTTAAAAAATTGTTATTAATCAAACTGCTTTAGTTACTATGTAAAAAAATCAAAAAACTTTCTTGAATGCCTTCAAAATGCAGTAATTCCATCCCTATTTGTTAGAGCAATGAGTACTGCTGCAAGCTAACTTCTGTTGTGCAGTACATCTAAGAGCAATATGTCAATTAATCTCATATAACAGTGCATCAGGATAGTGGGCTACCCTGATTGCATTAGGATGCTTGGTTAGCTCTAAAGAGTGATGCAGCCTAGATGGGAAAGAAGCTGAGAAGGAAGCATCAGAAAACAAGCAAAGCACCTCAGGACTGGGAAAGAACTAGAAGCACATCACAAAATCCAGAAAACCACTATTTCTGACAGAACAGTGATATAGGAAGAGACAACTTTTGACTCTCCAGCCCCACTGAGTTGCAAAAATCACTTCTAGATACCATAGTTTTCTACTGCACTTACTGGATAAAGACATACAAAAACATGACCCTTGCCTTTTGACCTAACAACAACAAAACTGACAAGTCTCATTAAATGAGCATCCATGAGAAAATTCCAGTGAGGGTATCCCACTTATCTCAGAACATGTTGACTCTCCAGCTACTATGCGTTTAGGTATTTTTCCAAGCTTCATGTAATTAAGGTTAAATAGAAAGAGTGGTTAAGCAACAACAATAGAAACCAAAGCAGATTTACTACAAGGAATGGGAAAACATGAAGGTGGTAGAACAGAATGGATGAAAATCATGGGAAAGGATTACAGATGGAAAGAGCAGACTGGAAAGAACTGAAATGGGAACACTGCAAAGAGGACTATGACATTTAGATGATCATCAGAAATAGAAAGATGGAATTTAGCTTTGAAAGGGCAAGTCTGGCACAGGCTGCTGACATAACATCAACTGGCTTTGAATGAATGTCATAATATGAAAAAAGCCCCTGGGTCAGTTTAAGAAATGGGAGCAAAGTATTTGTTAGCTAAATACCTTAAACACATTAATTCACCAATTAAGTTTCTCATACCTGACCTGATCCTTATATTTGAGCCATTCCAGAAGTTCATCAATGTGAAAAGATCATTTTTTTAGTCACTCAAGAAACAGACAACACAGTTTAATTGAATTCATTACCCATTATCATGTGAGAGAAAACAGGAATAAAAAAGACCTAAGTAAGAGGGGGAAAGGTACTGAATGGCTTCTTTATGTAAGTATAAAGTACTGGATGTGGTGCTTAGGGATATGGTTTAAGGTGAATCTTGTAGAGTAGAGATATAGGTTGGACTTGGTCATCGTGAGGGTCTTTTCCAACCTGGATGTTTCCGTGATTCTGTGATAATTTGAGAATGAACAACTACTTCATTCCTTTCAAATGCACAGGACATGTCAACTTCTACAGAAGTATTTGAATAGAAATATTTTCAGGAAATTAATTATAGAACCAGATTTACAAGTTTAATTATTTTAAAAATTTGCCAGAAACCTTTAAACTTATCACAAATGGGGCATTAAAAAAAAAAAAAATCAGGCTAAAACTCTATGGAATAAAAAGAGAAGACTGCTACAAGATATGAAATAGCATAAAAGTTGTGAATTAGATGCAAGAACAGAAGATAAAATGTATTTGGTAGGAGCTTTAGATTTTATTTAATTGCAAAACAAGACAACTGGATTATTTTTTAAAACTGTATGGTCATCAGAGCACATAACCTAGAGAGCTAATTAAAATTACTGAGCTCTAACACAGAGCAAAAGAAAAGTAAATGAGAACTTTCTTGAATTACACTAGTAATTTCTGAATTTTTATGTTAGTTTGTTCTGTTACATAACTTGGCTTATCTGGAGAAAATTAATAGTGCTGGCAACAATAAGTTCTCATGTAGCAGGTGCAAAATATACTCACAAATGGCTTACAGATGATGGCTGGCAAGTAGACTACAGTACAGTTACTTCAACAGCTGAGACGCTTATATACAAAAGCTACATTTTGGAAACAAAACCCTAGAATTATCAAGGAGCATCTCCTGTTCAACTGAACCATGAAATTCCAAAAAACTATGCAAGTTATACAATGTTGTATTGTAAGCACAACTTAAGTAGTAGCTAACCTGGATTATATTTTGAACAAAACACACATTACATTCTAGAAGTTTGCTTTTTAATTTTTTAATAAAATTTATCCCAGATATCCAAATTTTTTTTCAGTCTAAACTAAAATCAAACTAAACCCCATCTCAAGTGGGATACAGAAACAGTACCAGTCCAATTCATATTGCCAATATGAACAGGTAAGAAATGGGTGTTTAAAAAAAAAAAAAGACTACAAACAGATGCCGAGAAGCACTTTTTGTTTAGCAAGCATTAACTGCGCATAACAGGCCACGCAGCAATTTTGCTGAGGTAAGATAGTGAGGTAAGAAGCATTTCTCTCAGTCTTGGGACTGTTGAGTGGGAAGGCAAGTGCCACAGAAGAGAAAGAAGATGAACTACTCTGATTGAGTAGGAGCTTCAAATTTACAGTTTTGGACCTTTAAAAAATAATATTCCTTTAAAAGTGGAGATAAACATTCCAAAATTCATTTCAGAGTCTTCCACAGGAAAGACAGGAGGAATGAAGAGGGACGGTACTTTAACATTTTTATAAAATAACTAAATATCAGAATACTCCTTACAACATTCTGACTTAAACACAAGGTGAAAAAACATGTTTATAAGCAACTCCTCCTCACAGGAGAATCTGAACGTATCATTTCTTAAACACCAGCATGATCATAAAAGGACAAAAATAAATAGGCACTATCAACCTTAGCAAAATCCTTAATGCTGCTTTAAGGGAAGAATGTCACCAAGGAGGGAAACCATCACGTATTGATGCAGAAGAGAAAATTCTCTTTTACTCTTGTAGTAGAATCCAGTAAGTTATAATGCATTTATACAATGAAACACAGAAATCAGTTTGGTATCTTCAGCGTAGTAGTCTGGGGGACATGCTGGGAGTAAAGCTTATTATCCACCCACGGATTTGAACAGTCACAGTCCACAACCAATTTTAAGGCAAAACATAGCTGTTACTTTGAAAGTTTCCTGCTTAGTAATAAATAATTAAGACTGTACGATCAGTATTCAACGAAGCATAAATAGCAAAGATACTAAATTAATTCTACTTGCAAATAAAGAGTTAAGTGAAGTTGCATTGCAAAATAGACCACATAATGTCATTCAAATGCGAAACAGAAGAGTTAAGTAAGATGAAGTGAGTCAGAGGCTAGACTCTGAATCTTAATAATGCAATCGTAGTATTATTTCATTGTTTAGAAGGCCTTTACTCGAAGAAGAGCACACATTCCAAAATGAAATGGAAAAATCTGTATTTTGACTTTAGTTATAAAAAACTAGTAGCAGCATAACACACATCATGGTATGTATTGAAAAAAGCATAGGCTCATTACAGCCCTTACCACCTAAGCTGGTGCCATTTAAAATTATGCAGAAAGATGCAAAAAATGTTGATGGTATTACAGGTAACTAAGGGCAACCTTAGATCAGCCTCACCTAATTTTGATTCTCTCTTCATGCAACCCTCAGACCAGACATGACCTCTCACTGTCTTCATGGGCACTAGCAGATCAGTTTCTGATCAGCTGACTACTTGTAGGTGGAGGGGTATGTGACCAGTTCACCAGACAAACTATACCATCCCCACAGCAATTCCTTATCTCCTGTAGAAGGGAGTTGGTAAAACAGATGGAAGCACTCCCGTGGACCAGAGTCAACCTGTAAGTTGTCTGTTGGATCAGACTATGTTAAGTCATTAGGATGCTAATAGTATTAACACAGCTTAGGGAAAAAAAAAAACCAAAGCAAAAACACACCACACCAAACCAGCACCCAAAACCCCAAAACTCTCACTTATGCCCTACATTTTTTTGCTAAATATAAAATTAGACCTGCACCACCTTGATGAAGCAACCAGACAACTAGAAAAGGGTTAAAACATCTTCTTTAGACAATAATTTCCCTGGGGAAAACATGTCATGTCAACTCAGGTTTGTGCTAGCAAGCTGCTACTGTTCCTTCAGGTAACAGAAGGCAAAGCTTAGGACAAGGACTGATTTTACACTACTGCCAGGATATATACATCCTCTAGTTGAGAACACTGTAGATGCCATCTGTTTACATTTAATTTATTAATTTTTCTTTAAATTGCCAAACCATAATTCTTCATAAATTTCCTCCTACTTTTCTAAGCACACGAAAACGATCCTGAACGCTAAGTCCCAGCTTTCTGGAAAGCAGGATCTAAGGCCACATATATGTCAGAGAATAAAGCAGATCAGGGCACAGAGCCATGTGCTGGGCTTGGAACCAGCAAGAATGGTACAACTTATGACTGCACAACTAATATCCTATCCCTCGAAAGCAGCCTGGCCAAATCCAAAGAGCCTTTTGGGAAATGATCCATCATCTCTCCTAACCCTAGAAGTGTTCTTGGGCATTATCTGGAAGAGTTGTTAGTTGGCACAGGACAAAACTGTGTCATGAACAATACTAAAAATGTAACAGTATAGCCACGTGCCGTATCCATTCCTTATTTAGTTCCTTCTATGAAGATGCATCATGATTATAGTACCCAGACACTTCTGGAGAACATGATTTTTAAAAGTTAATTCCATAAGAAGAATTTCAGAATTAACATCTCGCCTTTTCTAGGCATTACAGCTTCTAGCTTCATAAACACATCCTCATGTAGGCATTGTTGTTTTCAAATCAAGAGAACAGAACCAAATAAACATGTAACAGTTGAGCACTTGTGTTTCCACATCTATTATGTGCAGCACACATAAAAATCTGGACTCTCTCAATTTTGGACTTTTTCAGTGTGTTCAGACAAGACTGAAGATGAGCAGCTGATTTCTTAATTTCAGCAAACCTGGACTGTTGCCAGTAGAACACTGGTCCTGACTGTTGGTTGATATAAAACAGGCATAACTCTACCAACAGCATCCCAATGCACAGCAGCTGAGACTGCTTCTCCAGACTTTATGCACACTGGGGTAGTAGCCAAGAAAGAAATTCACTTTACAAGACTAGCAATTCAACAATTTTGTTTTTTTTAAATAATTCACAAAATTAAGTCCATGAATACAAAAATGTTTTTCTTCTCAGAAATCTCAATTTGATTACTTAAAACAAAAACTCATACAAACCTGAAACAAAAATATTTACTCTTGGTTTGCACATAAAGAAACACAAGCAAAAAGTCTGTAAACTCCACACAGGCATATAGAATTTTCCAAAGGAAAACAGTAATACTTTGGTGCAAATGTTGTTGTAAATATGCTTAGCAAGAATCACTGTGATTATATGTAGTGTCATAGGGCACTGAAAAATGACACTAACAGTACAAAAACATACACCCCTCTCAAAAAATAGATGGTCTCACTGCACACTTCTTCTTTCCCTACTTCGCTTACACTGAAGTAGTCTTCAGAGTGTAATGGTGCTGTGTATTTGGTTTGCAAGTCAAGGTTCTGGTAGCAGGGGTAACTTCTGTGTGAAGCTCCTAGAAGCTTCTCCCACGTCCAATACAGCCAGTGCCAGTCGGCCACAAGATAGACCTGCTGCTGGCCAAGGCTGAGCCCACCAGCAATTATGGTAGGTAGTGCCTCTAGGATAACATATTTAAGAAGATGGTAAAAAAAGGTGCATTTGCAATCAGAAAGAGGAGTGAGAATATGTGAGAGAATCAACTCTGCAGACACAGTCAGTGAAAGAGAGGGAGCAGCACAGAGAGTGAGCCAGAGCAGAGATTTCCCTGTAAGAAGAAGAAGAAGAATGAAGACCATGGTGAGACAGGCTGTATCCCTTCAGACCAATGCAGCTATCCACCTGCAGCCCGTGGAGGACCTCATGCCATTGCAGGTGGATACCAAAGGAGGCTGTGACTCTGTAGGAAGCCCATCTGGAGCTGTATCCTGGAAGAACCTGTAGAATCCTGGAGAGAGGAGCCCACGCTGGAGCAAGTTTGTTGGCAGAAATTGTGACTGCACAGGGAACCCTTGCTGGAGCAGTCTATTCTTGAAGGTCTAAACGCCATGGAAGGGACCCATACTGGAGCAGTTGAGTCTGTTTTGCCCCTGATGGTAGTGGCTGAATGATGTCTCTGTCCATATCTCAACCCATAAGCCTTTTCTCTCCCTTGTCCACTTGGGGGTGGGGGAGGGTGGGGAACGATAGGGTGGCTTTGGTGAGTATCCAGTGTCCAGCCAAGGTCAACCTACTACAGTTTGGTAAAACTGTGTATTGTTACGTAAAACCTTGCTGAACCATTTAGAACTGTTGGCTACTGGTTGTCAGTCTGGTCCAGTGGGTCTACCTAATAGGTGGTTGTCAGTCTGGTCCAGTGGGTCTAACCAATAGGTCACCTCATAACCATCTGCTCCAACATGATGAACTCTCACACCTTGATTTACCTGGGAATATATTAATCATAATGTCCTGAACTACAGGTACAATTTCTCTCTTTCATAAAGATGAAAAAATGACACATCTACCCCAACAGTGACATTAGCGTACAGATCAACAATCCAATTAACCAGAAAAGTCCCTATCAGGTCTTCCAAGAAAAACAAAGGAAAACATACAACACAACAAAAACCCTCCTACATAAATGAAGTAACAAATTTACTAAATCCCAATGATAACACTGTTGTTATGAGACAGACATCTGTTTCTCACAGATCTTGGCCTACATCCTACTTCTGATGTGGAAAAGTTAAAAAAAACCCAAAAAAACCAACACCTCAAAAGAAAATGTTACTTCAGATCTAGAATTAGTATAGTTCTTTTGCTCTCTTCACAGAATGCCAACAGTGACACTAGAGAAGAGCGATGCTGGAAATAACTGCTCATCACTAAGAACTCCATTTTCTCCATCTGCCTTTTGACTAAAAAAAAAAAAAAAGAAAGAAAGAAGTGTGGTTTCCACAGGTAAATTCACTCTGCTCTGATTTCTAAACCATTTTGGGTTAGACTGAGCAAGAAGAGAGAAGACAGTTGATTTACATGCCCCTATGTCAAATTGTTTTACAGCATCAGTAGGTAAAGGGAACACACAAGGCTGACTAAACCCAAGTTGATCAATAGTGTGAATCATTGACTCAGAGATGGCTTTGAGTGCACATGCAGCAGCAGGCAGCACAGTTGAAGTTGACAGTTTGAGACCATTCTGGTGTTGGCTGCACATTCTGATGCCAAATCAGGACCACATTGAACACTGTGGTAGAAACTGGGTGGAACTTATTTAGAGCTGCTTAATGCCTTTGATCTATGGAGAGAAAATGTGACCCTTACCAGGTCTGTAATTTTTTTGTCAAATTATGTCAAAGGAAGTCAAGCAGCTCCTGCTTTACTGTACACTCAAAGTCACTGTGAAATTGCAGTGTAAGTGGGCTCAAGGTCTCCAGTCATGGAAAGGCACCAAGATGTCCAGGTTTGATTTCTGGGCAAGTCTTCACCTGAATAGCCTGTTTTCTGAGAAAATAGAGACTGAACTTTTCAGGAATGAAAAATTAAGCAATAAACATAGGCATGCCTACCCAGAGCCACTGGCACAAGATGGGAGAATATCACACACAGTCTTTAATCACCAGCACGAAAGTGTTGGCAGGTTTGGAGGAAAGCCTAATTCCTGAGAACTAGGATTTTCATCTGCCTTCAAATTTATTTACATTCAACTTCCTATCAGAATCTGTCATCCACACAGACACATAAAGGTTATTAGAATATGTAATGTTTACTTCCAATGTCAGCTGAAGGAAATACTATCACATATTACACTAGTAATATCACATTAAACACAGAGAGTAGAATGCCTTTTACCACATTCAAGAAACAAAGCTACCTGAACACCCTCCCCCCTCCCCGATCCTCTGCTTGTGATTCTTTCTAAAACGAGTCATATGGCAGTACTTTTCTCCTTTTATGGGCAAAAAAAAGGAGAAAGGAAGTCAGCACCCTGAGAGGGACTGCACTGCCACATGAATCAAGAAGCTGAGAGCTGCACTACTACTCACTCATCTCTACCTCGGCACATTAAGAATATATATCCTGAGAGAGGAACACCATGAATCAACTGCCATTTATTTAATGCATATATAATTACATGTCACCAAGTGTTTCACGCTGAACTCATCACCAGAGAATGTATTAAAAACTGAAGGATAGAGGGCACATACTACATTTGCATTTGCTTATCTACCATCTTTCTTTGTGTGACTGTCTTGTCAATAGCATGCAAACCTCTTCCTTGGGAAACAGCTGTAGCGATACTATGACGCAGAGCAGCAATTAAAATTATAGTACTTTCTGCCACATGAATTTCCATATGTGTCCCACATCACCCCAGTGCTCACCACCCACACCCAGTTCAGTCCACCTTCCCTTTCTTTAGCAGCTTAACAAGACAGAGTCACGGAAAATTACTAATGATCTGACTTACCAAATTTGTTTGGGTGTTGTTTGTTTGTTTGGGTTTTTTTTTTAATGAAACTGTGGAAATTGCATTAGTGCTACACTTGGGAAAGGTAAGTGACACACAGAATTCCCTATGTATCAGGCAAAAAAAAAGAATAAAAGCCTAGTTGTTCTTGTATCAATAGAAAATCATTGTTTCTGCCTCAGTAAGTGATAAAATCATAAGGACTCCTACCCATTAACAGCTGAAAAATGGAGAAATTATACAGAAAAATATCTCCTTTCCATGCAAGGTAATGGGCTCAGGAATTTAAAAGAACTCCCAGCTCTGGCCCAAGCACAGGTGACAGGGTACATCAGGCAGACCACCATAGCGCGCAGTGTCACCTGCACACATTTTCTGTGCAGTCAGAGAACTGGCATCTGTCAGCCTTACAGGTACCCACCACTGATTCAGAACCACCTTGCTTTCCTTCAGCTCTGTATGCGCAGGCATTCTGAGCTTAAGTTGAACACTGCAACTTAGTATTTGACTGCTTTGTTTGGGAGTGATCATGAAAACAACTGAATTCAATTACATGAGCTATGCTTGCTGGGTCACAGCCCACGCATCAAAGTTAAAATACAGATAGGCATTTCCAGGGTCAGAGTCTCTGTCTTTAAAACTTTTTTTTTTTTTTTTTTTTTTTTTAAGGAAGGAAATAGTCTCCCTGGTTATTAGATCATTATCAAGCCAGATCAGATGGCCAAAACAGCAGAGTTCACTAAGGAGTTTAAAATAATCCCATCATATTTTGAAGTCTAACATTGCTCTTACACAGAGAATGGATTTTAAAAAAACATATATTTCTTATTTTTAAAGACTAGCATTTGTTTCCTTGGAAGCCTTAAAGTGTTATCATGATGTATTTAATTCTCTTTTGACAAATGTTACTTCAGTATAAACATGGAATATTTTTTTTAAAAGTAGTATTTTAGCCTTTAGGTGTCCTTTTGCCTTATGAATAAATTAGAAGACACTGAATAACAGCAACCACAAAAGTACAAACACTTTATTACGATTGTGGTGACTCAGACTGCCAGGATTTGGCAGCCCACAGTGTTCCTCAGCAGCAGAACAAAAGGGGATTTTTTTTTTTTCGGCAGATTTACTTTTAGTTCAGTAAAGGACAACATGATACTGTCTGTGCCATAATGAATCAAAGCCTCAGTAAAACAACAGCATTAAGTAGTCAGACCCTAATTATTTTTTGTCTCACATGCATAAAAATGGGCAAGCAGATTATCAATACTTATAAGGCTGCTAATGTGTGTGCTCTCTGTCTTTTGGGGGGAAAAATAAAAGTTGTTAGTTCTACAGGGAACATATTCCCAGAATACTTCAAGATCAGAAAATGTTTTCTATTTTTCTTTTGCATACAAGAGATGTTGATATAAAAATAGCAAGTGGATTTTTTTAACACCTTCTCTAATTAAAAACATAAACCCTGTAGACCTAAGTATTGCACTCTAACAAAATCTCTCAAGTATTCAGAGCATGAAACACATTTTGAGAGAGAATGATTTTCCAGCATTCCCATTATGATCTCATTTGGAACAGTAAACCATTCCCACAGTAATTGGTATTACAGAGCTCGGCTGCAGCACAGCCTTGTGAGAGGGTGAGGGAAGTGTTCCAGTCCTGCACAGCATTTAGGCTTTAATACTAAAAACACGGGGAAAAACAGCTAAAGAATATCAGCTCCTCTGCCCTCTGCTGCCATCAATTATTAGGAAGATGATTACAGACTTATTTCCACAAGTTTCTAAATATGCTGATATGTATCGTGAAATCTTTATCTGAAGGAGTCACCAACAGTCTACAGATGATCCTTGAAGCAAAACACCGTGCAATTACAAAGTAACACAGTACAAGGAGTCAAGAGTGTTTGTATGTGGGTGGAGAAAGTATAAAAGATAAAATTAGACTGCTCCTGGAAATGTAATAAATGTAACAATCTAACCTTCTAAAATCTAAACAGGTTTGGACAACTGTAAAGAACTGTTATTACAAAATTTTCCCCTCAATATTGCCTCCAAAAAAATTAGGACCAGCAAATCATCTGTACCAAATAAATACCACTGCGCATTTCTCGTGGAGGTTATTTAAACATAATTCTGGAATCAATTTGCTAGAGATAGGATCATATGGATCAGAGAGAATTTTCCTTGTCCAAAACCAATTCAGCTCCCTAAGTGGCACCATCACTCAGCATTTCCGTATCAGCTAACAACCAACAGTAATGAATTTTTGCCCCACAGCTCCACACTGCTATTAATATTCATGAGAGAAACCAGAAGATGAACTTTCTCCCCCTCTTCCCAGAAAGCCATTAACTCAAGCTAACTTCCAGACATAATCTGGGGCAGCTGCAAAATTAAAATTGTGATGGTTTAGGTACAAAATACATTCATAATAATGAAAATAAAACATTAAGCAGGTTTTGTTTGAAAGATCTTTGAAAAACAAGAAAATGGCCCCTTCCTTTCACTTCTCCCTCTAACCACATTCATCCTAAACAAGGCAGTCTTAGGACACTACTGGGCTCAGTTCAGTTGCAAAAGCAAATAGTACCAAGCTGTCTCAAAATATCCCGCTTTCCCAGTAGGCACTGTTCCAAGCATGACATGGGTCTTCTGGCCGTGCTTCATCTGCTAGCCAAGCATACATGCAGTGGATGTCATAAAGCATTTCAACAAGGACAAGTGCCTGAATTGCATCAGGCTCAAATTGTGTTCTGATCTCAAAATTAAGACTCTCATGAAGGGATACTAAGGCTTGCAAAATTCTCTCTCATTCTCCCAAATCAACAGCAAATGGACTCACAGGAAAATTCTGAACATGGCTCAAATAAATTTGGACATAAAATGGAAATTAAGATAACTGGGGTAGCAATCAGGAAGCCATCTAACCTAATAGGATGCAAAGTTGCAAAGGCTGTACCTTAGATGTCACCAACCCTGGAAATTCAACAGGTATGTGTGTTATTAAAAAGAAATAAGCCACTCAGGTCTCCCCAGAAGCAAAATACAAAGTCATCCTTTTCACAAGCTGATGAGAAAAGGAGTCATGCAATTTTAAAGTTTCGGATGAGAAGGCACAAGCATGGCTCCAAGCAAAGTAACCACAGAGGAAGTAAAACTCGGTGGTAGGCTTTTTCCAGGTTGAAAGGCTGGTTCACAACCACATCTCTTTATGCCGGAGTAGTGTCCCAACCCACAGCCTATGGCCTGTCCTAGACTACTCTTGCTGAAGCTCTGAAATGAAAAAATATTTACTGGATGAAAGAATGAAATACACATAGAAATCAGATTCGCTCACCTAAATGCTTTAATCACAAAGCAGGAGTCACTCTCCTTCTGGCCTAATTAATTCATTTTTTTTCCAAGTAACAGTTGCAGGTGAAATAAAGGACAGTTTATGACTTGCTGTGTCTTTGCACTCTCCTGGGAAGAAAGAGATCTGTGCTCGCTACTTCAAGCTGAAAAGGGGACAGACAATTAAGCTTCTGAATTTGTGAGTAAGGGATGTAACTAATGCACAATCAAATATAAGAAGAGAGAGAGAGAAACATAACTGCCTATGCTTCTCCCTCAAGTTTGCATAAATAGCTTACACTTACTTACTTCTTAGCAAAACAAGTTTTTCAAATCCAGAGGGAATACTCCCATCTCAGGATCCCAAAAGCAGTTACGAATGAAAGAGATGCCGCTCTCCAGAACAGTCATGGTGGTAACAGCTCTGGATGGATGCAGAAATGAAGCACTGTGCATCTGATTCTCTTCACAATAAAAAATACAAAACACCAGAGTGCTTTCAGACACGAGTTTTTAAGAACACAAACCTTAGCTTTGAGGCATCTAACTGTAAAATAGGCCACTCAAATAATTTATGAATTCAGGCTGTAATGCAACAGGGAGAGGGATTCCCCCCTTCTCCTGCCCATATTCCATAAATTATATATATATAAAAGCTTCTAACAACTACTTAAAGTTAAATCTATGTGTATCAGAGAGCTACAGGAGAGTATAGAATGGCTTTCATCTAAAATCCTAGTCTGGGTCTATACATCTCCTTAAAAATACCAAACCACCTCCACAGTGCTACTAAACTGTACGAACTCCAATGCCCAGATATGACTCAGTCATCCAGAGCTTATCGCAAACAGGGCACAAAACTCAGAACCCCAGTATTCTCCATGCCGTATCCTAGACATGACAGCTCACATGCCCTACTGATGCCTTTCAAGAGGTTTGAGGCACAAGCCCTATGAAGAGTGGCTGAGCATGCCAGGGTTGTTCAGCCTGGAGAAGAGAAAGCTCAAGGGAGATCTTACTACATGAAAGGAGGTTGTAGCCAGATGGGGGTTGGTCTCTTCTCCAAGGCAACCAGTGACAGAACAAGAGGACATAGTCTCGAGTTGTGCTACGGAAGGTCTAGGCTGGATATTAGGACAAAGTTCTTCACAGAGAGAGTGATTGGCATTGGAATGGGCTGCCTGGGAAGGTGGTGGAGTCACCATCCCTGGAGGTGTTTAAAGGGAGACTGGACTTAGTGCTGTGGTTTAGTTAATTAGGTGTTAGGTGATAGGTTGGACTCGATGATCTTAAAGGTCTTTTCCAACCTGGTTAATTCTGTGTGTGAATCACACTTATTAAGACTTGAACCAATCCAGACTAGCGCTAGGGATAGGTACACATAGCACAAGTTGCAGTGCTACTGGAATATTTAAAATGACATTTTCAGATTTTATAAACTTCACAGATTTCTTACACAGGCCATTAAAAAACAAGCCTTGGACCTAGACATTAGCATCAGCTTTTGCACTGCCAGTCACTGAAATCATAGTTTTAAAAGACAGTCGGTCAACTGGCAATATTGAAGTATTAGCATAGACAGGTAAAAACTGTTAAAATGCACTGAGAGGTCCATAAAGCACTGTTTTTGTAGTCTGTTGGCAAGTTCATAAATCTTTGGCCACTAGCATGCAAAAGTAACTATTCCTGAATTAGGGTAAGCCTGACTGATACTTCATGTCAACACAAAGATACTTGCCATGAGATTATTTCTAAACATTTAAAATCCACAATACTTACTAAAAATGTTTCAAGCACGTGTATCACTGGGTCATATTTGTCCTAAAACACATTTGTCCTGTATTTATCACCGTTATTTATTCCTGGAGAGGCAACTACTGCTACCAGTTTAAATCAGGAATTTCTATCAAGCAGTATACAAAAAAAGGGAAAACAAAGCAGGCTTTTCATTTTAAGTGGAAGCACAAATTGGAATTCTGAAAGAGGAGAAGGATGGTAAATTCAGTACTTCACAAGAATTAGAACCTGAACATCTCACATCATTCACATTGCCTTCATCATCATTCACATGAGTTCACAGCAGTTTCTAATACAATTTTAAACAACAAAATTCAAATTTATGACTGCATTTTTTGCAACACTCAAGTTGGCCCATATATTAAATATTTTAATTTATGCCTCTCAAACTGTTTTCTCTGACTTAACGTTGCTCTTTTGCATTCCTAGATAACATGAGTAGAAAGCATTGCTAAAAGAATGATTGATAACACTGAAACTGATCCAAATACATACTGAATTCAGTATGGAGTGAACACTAAGAGCCTTTGGCTCCTTCAAATCAACATACTTTATTAATATGCATCTTCCTCTGTCCATTGATGTTACAAGTCACCTTGACATACTGTATGTCTCCAGGGATTTAACAGACCTAGTGATGCCTGGATTGTACACAGGTACTGGATACAAAATAGCATCTTCCCGTTTTGTGTAAATGTGAACTAAGTGATTATCTTACTGTGCTATTGTATGCATTATGCACCTAGTATTGAAGTACAAATCTCTTTTACAGTTGCTCTAAAAACTCTAATTAAATGAGTTTTTGAATACACATTTAAGTATAATCAATTAAAAAGGTCTTACGTATGGTATCTGTACACCTATAAAATACAATTTCTGTTAAAGAATGGGAACTGATATTCATCCAACACCTGGTACTTTTGACACATATTTTAAGCCCTTATTTTGTGTAACACATAACATGTAAAACTCTATGACATACTGCACATGCAAATCTTCAATGTCGTTGTGAGACTACCATACTGCTGAGGATAGCAGCCTGAAAAAAGAGTGTCAAAAAATGATGTCATGAACACAAGCTAAGCATGCTAACAATGAACTATCTACCCAGCACTGTAAAACTCACTAATAGACTCACTATCAGGGAGAAATGACATATGCTGACAGTAACTATGTAGTAGTATCCAAAATGATCACCGTTTTCCCTTTGTGAATTAACTAAGCATTTTTTATTCTAATTACTGGCATATATAATCTTTTTAATTACTCGTGGTTTGTTTATTTTCTGTTTTTTAATATAGAACAAAAGTTCACCGAAGAAAATTAAGCGTCACTGCAAAAACAGTAGGATACAATAAAATACTGGGCAGTCATTAAGAAACCGTATAAATAACTCAGTACGCCTTGCTTAGACTTGACAGTTTACATTTAAGTGAAACCTTAAGGAGCTAACAAACTATACTAGCGAAGTTGGAAAATGTTATTTTTAGCGGATTCTTTATGCTTTTAACAAATCTAAATCAAACCGTTCCCATAATCTGTAATTTCATTAAAACTTTCACCCTAAGAAATGAGTAGAAGGGGATCACTGGCTTTTAATTCAGATCTGTTGAGGTATGCAAATAAGGGTATTGCAAGACAGTAGAGTGGAGAACTAAAACTGCCAAGTTTATTCCTTAAAAAAAAAAAAAAAAGATTACACAGTCTTCCTTACATGTTAAAAAATTTAAAAGCTTAGCATAATAGAGAAATGGGAAGTAATCAGCTTGGATTTTCCCTGTGTAATATGAGTTGGGGAGTTGTGCTGAGCATATGAAATTCCCTGCTAACAAGGCAACCTCATGTCACGACAGCATTTCATCTCACCTAAGAGTTCACGAAGATGTTTTCCGTTTGTTTTTGTTTTTTTTTTTTCTGGCCTTGCAGATGGTAAGAAGAATCAAAGCTAAACCAGACCTGCCCCCCTTAACTTCTTCCCCATACCTATATAAACCGCCTTTAGGAGCAGGTTAACAAAAACATCACAAAGATGGGCTGTATGGTAGTCTAATGTTACCAGAACAGGATGGAAACCAACACATCATCAAGTCATTAGCAACCCCACTGAAAGCATATGAAGTTAGAAGTCTTGCTGTGTTGCCAATGAATTCTGGAGCATTCAATTTTACACAGTGGCGTCACCTACTACCAAGATCTTGCTACAAAATCCAGATAAATAAAACTGAAGCTTGATATTAAATTAGAGAAGAAAATAATAGGTAGACAGAAGCATGGTTATCTGTTCACTGCAACACATCACAACGTGGACAGCGATTCAAACAACGAGGTGAACGCAGTATTACAGATCAGATTTTTCATCTCATGTCTAGGTACATCCCTCTGGAAATAACGTGTTTAAAGCACTCAGCATCCAACAGCCCCCGGCAGGTGAAAGTTTTCGGTGTAATCAAAGTTGCAAGCTTAATCCCTTCTTCTCCCCTCACTACATCACAGGCATTGTGTGTACAGCACAGCAACGCGTTGTGTGATTGCTATCCTCTGCCAGTGGTAGAGTTAAGCCAGGCTGCTCTGGGCCCGGCTGCAGCCAGAGGCAGGTCCTCGTACCGGCGCTGCTCTCCTTTGCAGCCACGGCGGCTTCGGCGTTCACCGTCCGGCAACGAAAACCCAGATTTCCACGCTGGAGGGCCTGTGCCCGAGGGAAGCGCCTCCTCGGGCTGTGGCACGAGCCAACCGGAGAATCTCCATTGGGGGATGCCTCTCCAAACACAACCAATAGCCGAGACGGTGCGAACCCTCTCAGTCCTCACCGGCCCAGTGCTACAGGAGCTGGCGACGGTCGGGGGCTGGCGCCTTCCCAGGCAACAGTTGGCTGCGTCTCCCGGCGACTCCCTGCCACCGTCTGTTCACCCGGGCCCCGCAGCCAAGCCGCCCCCGCGGCGGCGATGAGGGGCAGGGAGAACCGCGCCGCCTGCGGCCCGGGCCAACCAGGGACGGGTGACCCTGGCCCAAGGAGTGGACAAAGCCGGCTGGGAGGGCTCAGCGCGGTGGAGGGCAATGGGGCGAGGAAAGCCCTCTGGTTGGAGAAAGATCAGCGGTTGCAGAGCCCCATCCCCGCCCCGTGCGGGGACAAGCGACAGAAGCGGCTCAGCCAGCTCGCCATCGCGCAGTCCCCGGGCAGGCGGCAGTTCCCGGCCCCACCGTGCCTCTCTTCCGCTTACCTGAGCCGCCCGTAGCCGCTTGCCAGTGAAGGGACCCTCGTCCATGCCGTTCGTCTCCCTCGCGCCTCAGAAGCACCCCCCCGGCGCTGCGCGGTGCGGCCCGCCCCAGCGCGACGCTCCGAAGCCCGCCCCGCGGTGGNGACGCCCATGAGGGTAGGAGAGGAGCCGGGAGTTCACGGGACCGTGATGGATGGAAAGGGGAGGCGGCAGTATGGTTCTGAACAAGGATAACAGGGAGACGAAGTACCGAGGGGAAGGGGTCGCCTATGTCTGCACAGACCTTATGCGACGACCCTCAGGCTCTTCAGCCGGGCGGGCGGGCGGGCGGGAAGGGGTCCGAGCTGTCTGCTTAGAAATAAAAAACAGGAAAACCTGCAGTTGTTCCTCGTGCTGCACCCTCGCCCCGGAACATTTGCACTGACCCAGATCCGCACCGTTTTGCAGAGATCCCATCCCCTCCCAGCCGCTGAGCTGTTTTTTGGGAGGAGGTGGGACGCGACTGTATGTGTGTAAATGTTTTGAGTTCAGCAGGGCTGCAAACACATTTTTTTTTGCATTTCTGCCTTTGCAGAAGGCAGCACTTCCTCAAGACGTCAAAAACAGATCTGAGCATATTCACAGCTCGTGAAAATACTTAGTACTTCCTCTTGCTTTTTTTGAGGGTTAAATAAGGTTAAAGTTGCAAAAGTGGCTACTCTGCAATTGGTTTTCCCCTTCCCCAAAATCCAACCTACGAAGTCATTTATGGGAAGAAAAAAACAAAAGCAACAACCCCCCTCCGACAAACCTACAAATAGCAATATTTTAAATACATCACAGAAATGCCCAGTTAATTGTTCATAGCAGGATTTTGCTTGCTGAACACTTTAAATATGAGAAGCCATGATGTCAACCACAAAAGCCATTACAGCGTTGTGCCAGTGAACCTGAGAGTTCAACACAGCTGCATTCTGCCTGGGGCAGATGCATTGTAGGAAGGGCCTGTGCCCACACTGAGAGGTGTGATTCTCATGAGTAAGTCAAGTTTTGAAGTGGTGTGAAGCCAAGTGGCCTGGTAGAGCTGTCAGCACATGGAGCCTGCAGCTGACTGGAGCCTCTGGCCTGTCCCTCCCATTGAGCAAGTGTCCAGAGCAGCACCACTTACTCACTTTAAATTCTTACCTTTACACAGGCTGTATCCAGATGTCCTTGAATTGTTCTACTTTGGCCTGAAAATTGTGAATTTTCTAGTTAGAAAAAGGCTCAGTGGCTGTGACTTGCACATACGTAATATAGCTACCCTTACAGCACCCAGCTTAGTAGAACACTAAGCTGCTGGCTTGCATTTTTTACCCACAAGTCTCAAAGTACCTTTTTAAAAAAAAGTAAATAGCATTGCTCCACTTTCAAGTGGGAAGAACAGTCACATGGAAAACTTGAACCAGCATAGAGAACTGAACTTCAGATTCTAGCTGGCAGCTTAATGTTCCATTTTCCTTTTTTTTTTTTTTTTTTTTTCTCTGGGACATGCCTTCTGAATACTATATAATGGGCACTTCTTTAACTGGATGCTTTAGAAAAGAAGAGGCAGCTGTCACCCATCATTCGGAAATATTCTGACCCTATTAATACATGTTATGTATGCTTTCAGATTGTCTGTGCTGAATGCATCAGGGATTTAGCCAGAAGAATATTTCAATTCTGGGTATGAATAATGTTTAGGACTCAGAAAAGTACAACTTTTAAATCTTACTAAAACAAAGGCAGTGTTATGTATTGATGAAACTAACCATAGAATATCTACATAGCTTTAACATCACATACTGCTGAAAGACTGAGGTTGAACAGCCTGTAAGGGGAATGGCAGGCAAGTGATTTCAGATTCTCAGGTTTGGACAATGACCTTAGAGACCAAGAAAGAATTGTTTATCTGTCTATTTGCATATTAGCCAAGCCGCAGTAACTCTGTGTGAAACTGTTACCCCAGAGCTGCTGTGAGACAAGTTTCATTTGAGGCACAGTGATAAGAGTTCAGATTTTTCAATAAAGTTGTCTTTTATCACTTGGAGTCTGTGAGGGATCTCACAAAGTGCCTAGTTTTTGCATTGCAAAGATGCAGAATACCAAAACAGTTGTCTTTTGTCTCTACCAGCCCCATCCCAGTATTTCAAACACCGTAAACATTTACACAGGTCAATTGTGCCTCTACATTTATGCATATTATACACCTACATATTCTTAGACATTAATTAGGTGTCTAGTTTCCCATTACAGTTAGAAGTAGGATCCAAGTCAGGTGCTTTCATGTTTGTCTCTCATATCACAAGAGTCAGATTGGTGCCTATAATCAATTAGTTCTGTGGTAAGCAATGCAATGGACCAGCCATTAAGAGGCAGTGTTATTTGACCTGAAAGATACCAAGGTTCTGTTGACCTAGGTCCTGATCCTGATCCACTCATGGGTTAAGAAGAAACATTCATGCCCTTGGATATTTTCCTTGTTTTCTACTGCTCTTCCAGAATCATCAGATCTTCTGTAGGTCCTGTGACCCATAGAGGTACCTCAGAATTTCCATTGCTACGTAAATGAACCTGTCTTCACTAGAATGGAAAATTAGACATCTAGTTGGATACATCTGCATACAGACATCTAAAATATAATATGAAACTCACACTGAATCCCATCCAAACTGATTTGCAGTCTCAAATCTCAGTGGAATTCAGTATGTTTTATTTCACAGTTATAAAAATGTATGCACAACTGCTTACCATGGCTCAACTGGGACATAACAACAGAGCAACAATCTCCCAATTGTTTTAGAAACTGGCCTTATAACATCTGCTGTAATTTGAATGGTGACATAAAGTTTGGGGTTTTTTTTAAAGAGGAATTTTCATAAAATCTACAATATTCATGAACAATATTTTTAAAAAATCTATCTGAAATAGTTGTGTCTGGTCTTTTATAGAATATGGTACCTTGCAAGTCTTGAAATTCATGGTTTTATGCAGAATTGCAGTCAATCATCTAGATGCAAGCAGAGGTCTCATAACAGATGGGAGCATGAGTTTTCAGCTTTTGATGTTTAACTTGCTAAATACAATTAGTGTATTTATCTAGCAGTTTTCTCAAGTATTACATGTAGGAGTTGATTTATGAGATAAAAGAACATCTTTCTTAATGCTCATTTTAGCTCTGTACAGACTAAAATAAAGGTTAACATAGAAAGCGTTCTCAGGAAAAGAAAGGTTTAGAGCCCAGTTCAGAGACTGACAAATTCAAAGGAAAGTTTATTCAGTTTCAATGGCCATTGAATCAGGTCCACAGTCTGGAAGTACTTTGTTTTTGAAGTTTATGCAAAAGGAAAGGATAATGCTAACATATTCTATGAAGTAAATTATATGAACATTCAGTATGATCCTGTCATCACTTGCATAATCCACAGTACTGCTGATACTGTTTGAAGTTGTAGCTGTTCATCACATGTGGAGATACTCTTCTAAAATTTAGGGACATATTTTTTTTCTCAGTTATACTGCTGAAAATCAAGGATAAAGCCAGTAAATTTTGAGACATAGCAACCAAAAGAGAAGAGAGTTAATCTATCAATTTTACAACTCCAAATTGTGTCACCATTTGTGCCGCTGTGGTTTAGAAGTATTTTTTTTTTCTCTTCCCAAAGAAACAAGGAAGCATAGAAAACTTCTGCTTGGTAATTGTTGTAGATATCTTCAGCTCAAAAAGCATACATCAAGTCCTCATTGCAGTAAACCCACAGTTTATATCTGGTATCAACTGATGCATGACATTGGAAGAAGCATGAGCAGCCAGCCTTTTGCTGACAATGGACCAACTGTGGCAGAGCAGCTACACCACTCACCAAAAATAAGGAGTCCCAACTGAATATATCTGGAAATCTGACCTGTGTTTATCTACCAGTTTGGGAGCCAACATGCAGGAAATTCATTCCCCTGTAAAACACATAAACACACCTTGAATGGCTTGCAATAAAACCAGTTATTTTATATGTTAATTATTGTAGTGGAAGGGGTAATTAATTACTGTGAGATGATATGTTAAAAATATTATTATTAAATATTCAGAACTCGCAGCACCCCAATCACCAAAATAATAGTAATATTAATAGGTTCTTGCATCATCATGGAAACTATATACAGGTTATAATAGGATATAACAATAACTAGTAAATATATATATTAATTGAACTCAATTAAACTGTAAGAGAAGGCTTTGCAGCCAGTGTACCGCTTGCAGCCAATACACTGCTTGCTCACTAGATGGACACAAGGAGCTCCTTTCTGCTTATGGTAGAAGGCAATTAATGATTCCAAGAGGCTTTTGGTATTTACTCACAAAAATATCATCTGACAGTACCCAAAGCTCTTGGCAGGGTTGCTGTTGGTAGCCGTTAGAGGCTTTGGAGTTTCCCCAGGCTGGGGAAAGCAGGCAGATGATCTCTGACCTGTTCCTGGCTTTCTGGACGATCTGTGTTACCTCCAGGGCTTCCATCTGGGCAGAAGTCTTTCAGGTGCAGGCAGATGTCTTGCGGTGTGCCGTCCGGGCATGGTGTCACGCCGGCTATGAAGGGCAAACGCGTGGAGGTATCAGAGCCTCAGCTCAGGATCAGTGAGGCAGCAGGTATGGGTGCAATAGCAGGCACACCTTGTAATGGCAAAGCACATGCATCGCTCCCTCAAGTCTTTCAGGTGCAGGCAGATGTCTTGCGGTGTGCCGTCCGGGCATGGTGTCACGCCGGCTATGAAGGGCAAACGCGTGGAGGTATCAGAGCCTCAGCTCAGGATCAGTGAGGCAGCAGGTATGGGTGCAATAGCAGGCACACCTTGTAATGGCAAAGCACATGCATCGCTCCCTCCTGATCTCCTTTTTATCCATACAGTCTGAGACTAATGGGCCTTTGGCCACAGGACAGCCAATCAAATGGCAGTTATCCAAGATTTGACCATATTGGGTGAAACCATAGGCTTACTTTACCCTTTTTTGGGCAGAACACAGCCTTGCACAAGGCAGCCATGTGTGCACCTTGTTTACCGCAGTTGCTGGGCAGGCCACAGATCCCAGACTCAGTGGCTCCAGGTTCTTTGTCCTCTTTCCCGCGTTTGTTCTCCCCAAAACAGAAGGAGAGAGAGCAGAAAAATATACCTGGGCAAGCCAGGACATGTACAAGCCTAATTTGGCCTGCCTAGGCCTACCACGACAATTATCTTTGTTAGACATTCATTTCCATTGTCAGTCTTACACAAATTAAACAACTTTACTCAGGAAAGTGATATGATTGAGCTGGTAGACACTTATAAAGACATGCATGCACACAGCTTCAAAAAAGTTGAGGTTTAGAAAATAGATCAACTATAATAAAAATAAAATTATATTTTTATCATTTTTTAGTAAATCAGAATAATGTACACTAAATAATGGAACTTAGGCTATGTAATTATACAGTAATGTGATTAGACTTTCAGTATTTTTTATATGTATGGTTCTCAGCTGTAACTGCATTATCCAAATATACATGGACAAAGCACAGTAATAGCACTGATAGATGCTTGTTTTGCATACTGTAGCACTGGAAATCATAGAAACAATTAACAGGAAACTTGCCTTTTTAAATTCAAAAGTTTATCAATATTCAAACATGAAATATTTATTCATTCTGTATGCTGCTTCTACAGTGAAACTGCAGGGTATTTTAGTGGAATTGCATTGTAAAAAAAAGTATTCAAATCTGCCTGAAATAATATTCCAATTACAAAACAAATAGTAATTATTTCAATAGCTCGCTGGATATGTAATGTTTCATTTATCACTATTAATGTTAATAAGAAAACATCTAAGTACCAAACTATTTTAAGCTGGTCGTCACAAACCCATTTTCATTTGCATCTAGCAAGATGTATCCTGGCAACCGTATATTTTTGGATTCGTAACAATTTATTCTATTCATTTTATGCAAATGAGGTAACCAATACTGCAGGAATCATGAGAATTCAAGATGGATAATTTCCATCGTTCAAAGCTATAGATAGCTGACTAGGAATCTATGTGAATCTTTTTTTTTCTTTAAATTTTTTTTTTAGTAATCTATTAAAGATTTCCTCCATTGTATCTACCCAGCTAAAATGTTTATCTGGCATGATTCACATAACATGTACTCCAAAATGGAACACATCAGCAATCCAACCTGTGTCTAGTGAAGTCCTACACCACTTCCCTGCTTCCACTTCATTATTTTCTGAGTTAAAAATACTGCTTTCCCCCCGTAACTCACATAGAACTTATGGAAAGAAGAGCAGAAGCTCCAAGCATTGATCACATCTATGCACACTGACTTGATAAACTAACATTAAGTTTAAGTGATATATAGGTTTGGTTGGTTTGGTTTTTTTTTGGGGGGGGGGGGGGGTTTGGTTTTTTTGGTTTTTTTTTTTTTTTTCTGTAGT
>VWZE01006541.1:269-74337 GCA_013396675.1 Eubucco bourcierii | reverse complement strand
GGGGGGGGGGTGGTTGGTTTGGTTTTTTTGGTTTGTTTTTTTTTTTCCTGTAGTATTGTGTGAGAATGTCATTGAAAGGATATCTTCTGGTTTTGGTGGGTATGTGTGAATGATTTGCTTACATTTGCTGTAGAAGAAAGTTTATAGAAACCTGTGTATCTTCAGTATATTCTATTCTCAAGCCCGCTTTTGTTTGTTTTGAGAAGATCTAAGGAGTTCAGCTGGGACAGAGTTCTGTTTATAAAAACATACTGTGTATAATAGACTCATAAGTGCAGAATGTTTATAAAAAGAATTCATTAATTTTTTTTTCACTTGTGTTCCTCAAGAGCTTTCAGCTTGGATCAAAGTAATTGAACCTGAACTTTAACAGCCAGCAATATATATTTCCTTCAAATGCAACAAATGAAATTTCTGTAGCAGTGTGGCTGGTAAACTGAACTAGAAGCATACCAGCTAGTCCTCAGTGATAGCTATTGTTCTACTCTAAGACAGCAATCTTGCACTGCAGACCAGCAGGACTCTGGTATACCCAGAATAAATTGAAATTGGACAACCTAAATGGTCCTCAGTTACTTTTCCTGTCCTTGTATCACAGAATGACAGAAACATTCCGGTTGGAAAAGACCCTCAGGATCATCAATCCAACTGTTATCCCTACTCTACGAAGCTCACCCTTAAACCATATCAAGTACCACATCCAAACAACTTTTAAACATATCAAGGGTTGGTGACTCAACCACCTCCCTGGGCAGCCCATTCCAATGCCTGACCTCTTTCTGTGAAAAAATGTTTCTAATGTCCAATCTAAACCTACCCAGCTGCAGCTCGAGGCCATTCCTTCTTGTTCTATCACTGTTTGCCTGTGAGAAGAGACCAGTAGCAGCCTCTCCGCAACATCCTTTCAGGTAGCCATAGACAGTGATGAGGTCTCCTCTCTTCTTCTCCAATGATGAGCCTCCTCTTCTCCAGACTAAAGAGCCCCAGCTCCCTCAGTCACTCCTCATAAGATTTATTTTCCAGGCCCTTCGCCAGCTTTGCTGCCCTACTCTGCACTTACTCCAGCATCTACACATCCTTCTTGTAATGAGGTGCCCAAAACTGAACACAGTAGTCAAGATGTGGCCTCACGAGAGCTGAGTACAAGGGGACAATCACCTCCCTGCTCCTGCTGACCACAGCATTTCTAACACAAGCCAGGATCCCACTGGCTTTCTTTGCCACCTGGTCACACTGCTTGCTCATATTGAGTTGTTTGTCTACCACAACCCCCAGGTCCCTTTCTGCCAGACAGCTTTCCAGCCACACTTCTCCAGGCCTGTCGTATTGCTTGGGGTTGTTGTGGCCCAAGTGCAGGACCTGGCATTTGCCCTTATTGAAGCTCATGACATTGGCTCATGGATCCAATCTATCCAAGTCCCTCTGTAGAGCTTCCTTACCCTCCTGCAGATCAGCGCTGCTACCCATGCTGGGTGACAGTGTTGATCTGCAGATCTGAGTGTACATATAGCAGGAGTTTCTGAAGCAATTCCTGAGCCACTGAATTTTTTAGGTGGCCTAGGAGCCTTTTTTCAATTTACTTTCATACATGGTACTGACCAACACAATATTTGGAACATAATTTACAAGTTAACCAACAGAACCAATAAACTCTGTCAAAGGAGAGGAGAGCTGATAAAGGTGGAAATTTCAGCCATCTACTTTTGTTCCATTTCTACATGAACTTCAGTTTGACTGAAATCTTTGTTAATGTCAGGACTGCAGTTAGATGACATAGGAGGTAATGAGCAGTTGTTACAGGAAATTACATGTGTGTTAAAGTAATGGTTGGGTTGCTAAATTCTTAGCTTTAGTAATAGGAAAAGCCAGGGCTTAAATTGTCTATACAATCTCAGTGTGGATCCCAATACACAGAATCACAAAATCATAGAATCATGGAATCATAGAAGGGACCTTAAAGGTCATGTAGTTCCAACACCTGCTGTCATGGGCAGGCACACCTCCCACTGGAGCAGGTTGCTCAAAGCTTCATTCACTCAAACACTTCTAGGTATGAGGTGTCCATAACTTCTCTTGGCAACCCCCCATTAGGAATTTCTTCCTAATGTCTAATCAAAATCTGCCCTGCTCTAGTTAAAAACCATTGTCCCTTGTCCTGTCACCACATCCCCTTATAAAAAGTCCTCTTCCAGCTTTTCTACAGTCCCCCTTCAGGTCCTGGAAGGCCACTATGAGGTCTCCCCAGAGCCTTTTCTTCTCCAGGCTGAACAGACACAAATCCCTCAGCCTGTCCTCAAAGGAGATGTGCTCCAACCCTCTGATCATCTTTGCTGAACTTCATGAGACTGGCATGAGCCCACTTCTCCAACCTGCCAAAGATCCTTATGGATGACATCCTTTCCCTCCAGTGTGTCGGCAGCACGACACATCTTGGTGTCATCAGCAAACTTACTGAGGGTGCACTCAATCCATACCAATGGTCTGAGTACCAGTCCCTGAGAGTCTCCACTTTTGGACACTCAGTCACTGATCATAGCTCTTTGATATATGCATTATATTTTTGCACTCTACATACATGTTTATAGACCAACAGACTAGTCTCCAAGTCAGCCAGAATGCAGGATATGCATCCCACTGAACTACAGGAAAGCTGTGTTAAAATCTTTGTTCTGACATTTCCTAATTCTTAAAATCTTAACTTTGCAGCTTTAAGTACTGTTATATTTAACATACTTCATGTATGCAGCACAATTGCTTAAAGAATACATCATACTAAATAAGATCTAATACCCTGTCTTGCATAGACTATTTGCAAAGCTCTCCTTTGTAGGACCATTGTGAATGGATGTTATCTTCTCAATTCATATGCATTGGTAAAGGACTACCACTCACAGCTCTTTGTCAGCTTCTTGCCTGTTTTTATTGTCTTCAAGGATTTTACTCCGATGATTTGCTAGTATAGTCAAAATGTTTAAGTAGTTTAAGTTTAAGTAGTAGGGCTTTCCTTGGTCACCTCAGTTTGACTGAACCATGTTACAATATGCTCACCCTGTCAACTCTGCAAGAAGACAGGATTAAGTCTTCCAGCACAATGCAGAGGGAGAGATGGGCATGTTGTTACTGAAGTGTGCATCTGCTTAGTGCCCAGAAATCTTAAAGAATTAAAAAATGAGTTCTCCCTTCTACAGTTAGTTGGCTCTTCCGATAATAGAAAAAAATGTGAACCACATACTCTAAGTTTTATTAAAGTCTTTCATCTTTATCTGATGTTTGTTATGTCAGAACAAATCTCAGGATATGCAACAATCACTAGCTGTAAATCTAATGATTTTTCTCTTCAGTTTCTTTGTTGGTTGTTTTTTTTTTTTTTTTCTCTTTACACATTTCACAAACTATAGAGCACCTTTATGACATCCAAGGCTGTAGGAAATTGGCTTCTCTCTGTTTTCCATTTTTGTGTGAGAACAAACTGGATAATTATGTTTTGGTCATCTGACATTTGACCACACTTCATTAACATTTTTTTTTCACCAAATGTCTGAAAAATCAAGGATAATACCACTTTAAAAAGGAGTACTTCTCTCTTACAGTCAAAAGTTCAAAGAAAATTTAAGTGTAACATAACTCTTAGAGGCTTGATTTGAGATGGTGCCAACAGGAAAACAGTTTAAGTCCTCTACAATCTAGGCATTCCAGGCTTTGGCTCTTTGTCTGGATTGTAATATAAACAGCATAGCAACAGAAGTGTTAGGAACATTGAGATAATGCTTTCTCTGCTTCCCAAAAGTGCACTATTATGTTTTTGTCTTATTAGAGTTACAATAATTGTAACCCATACACCATCCTCCTGCTAGGTAATGTTAAAATTACATTTAAAATAAAGGTAAATTTCACTATTAGTAAACTATCTGAGCCTTATCTGGCATCTAAACTAGGAAAGCTAAGCATGTTCTCCTGAATTCTCTAAATAAACTTACATCTCTTCCTGAAAGCATTGAATTTATATGTAAATGAAAGAAAATTATTGCTAATATGAAAGATAAATACAGAAGTAATTATGAAAAGTCAATAGTCAGCAGTCAAGCAGATGTTTATAATGAATAGCAATTAATACGAAGTCGATGATAAGGATAAATGGAAAGTTCATTTATATGAGTGGAAAAAGACCTGTTTCCATGGTAAATTGAACAAACATAGGATCACAGGATCATAAAATAATTCATATTGGAAAAAACTTCAGGCAGCTTCTAGTCCAGCATCCTGCACAAATCAGGGTCAGCTGTGAGATCAGACCATGTTACTCCAGTGTTTTTTCAGTCAGATCTTGAAATCCCCACAAAATGGAAACTTCACAGCATCTCTAGGCAAGCTATTCTGTGTCTGGCTGTCCTTGTGCTGAAAAGACTTTTCTTTACATCCAGACCCAACCTCTCTTATTTTCAGTGTTACATGCATTGTATCTCCTCCTGCCAAACATCGCTCTGAAAAGCCTGGCCTTGTCTTCTTGATAACCTTCTCATGGCTCTTAGAAAACTGCTCTTAATTCCCACCTAATAGCAATACACAATAGACAGCAGATCTTTGCCTCATTTTCCCCATCAGTTGTTATGAATAGGAACTATATATCTTATTTCATCTCACTTTTGTTTTTTTTACCCAATAATACCACCTCTTTAATAACCTGTCCCTCTCTCCATTATATCTTTTGGGATTCATTCACCCTAAAGCCCTGAAAGCCATCTTCCACTGTGATGTTGCCTTGCGCTTTTGTTCTGAGGAGAGGAGCTCCTCACTTACCAACAATGACAAGAAGCTTTTAGGAGTTAGTGTGTTTCATTGCATTACAACAGCTGTAGTTAGACATCCTGCAGTTTTACCTTGTACAGATACTTCAGCTTTGACGCTGTGATGCAAAACAAAGTATTTTGCTGACAACATGATATGAAAGCAGTCTTGACTAGCTCATCAATAAGTGGCAACAAAAAGTATTTCTGCTATGACAAAAGTTACGTTCATTCAGCTGTTAGAAGGAACAACCAAGCATTGAATTGTGGAACAGTTAATTTTGCATAAAAGAAATACCACTCATAAAAAGCTTTCTGTCAGCTCCTTATAGATCTTGTAAGTGAAGCTTATTCTCTGCTTTAAGTCTTTGAGTACATTTTGCACATACCTTTCCTTACTAGAGATAGTTTACTGCTGCTGGGATGACTTCTAAAAGGAGTTGTAAGATGAAACTGAGAGCTGTAACTCAGTGCAGCCTTAAGAAGAAAATGTCTAACTGTGCCACAGCTTCTGTCAGGATGAAGGTAGAAGCATAACATAGATGAAGATTGGAAAAGCCTTAAAACATTTCCTGGGTAAGACAACCTCTTTGTTTGAAAGGTGGTAGAGGAGAAAACAACTAAAATGTCTTTTCTTGCCATCATTACTAGACCAAATTAGAAACAGATCTGTCTTCATCACAGAGTTTGAAATTCAACTGAAATCTGGGTTAAAAAAAAAAAAAAAAGGTAACTTGGTGAGTACAGACCTTCCTAGTACTGCATGCAGAGCAGAAAAAGAGCTCTGCCTTTTGCTGAGCTTAAAAAAAGGAGGGAATGGATTTCCTTTCTGTGTGTTTGCTGTGACCTATGATTACAGATATATTTTCTTTATCCTGAAAGTTCAGCAGTAATAGAGAAAGCAACGCAATGAACAGTACATAATGTGCCGTTAGTTTTTCCTTGCCAAGCATTAATTTGTATCACCTTCTGTGCTGAACTGTACTGACTCCTTCCCACCAAGGGAAGCACAGTATAAAGAGGAGGCTTAGTTCAAAAGAGTCAGTGAAGTAATTAGTGTTTTATTCAAACAAGCAGGTTCAATTCATGCAGTACTAAATAAGCATTTCCAGCTCCGCTTCCCTGACAATCTTTAGTATTAATGGAGCACATCTAGCTTGCAATTTGCTGAATAGCACAAAGATGATGGCATGGGCTGCTGCAAATGGCTTACATGTCCATTGATTACCCTGCAGCAAATGGAGAAAAAAGGGAGAAGGTTGAAAGTTGTAATATAAGCTCTTAACAGTTATGAAACCTACTGATTTTAGGGTCTGGGTCGTGATTTCAGTGTCTGGCAGTCAGCAACTTTCAGATTTCTAAAGGGTTCCTCTCTCTCCAAGGGTAACTGCCGTGTGAAGCTTAATGAGGAGAAGCACAGATATGCATATTCAGTTCTGGGTACAATAGCTCCATTCTCACTGTCAGGTCAGCAGTCAAGTTCAGTGTAACTCCTCCTTCTGTTTCTGAATCAAGACTTTATGGAAATGCTGAAGATTTTTGGTAAAGCAGCTCTGCTGTGAAGCAAATCTACCCTTCGTGACAGCTTTTTACTAAGCAGCACAAGCTCAGAGCTTATTAAGTCAAAAATGTAAAGTTCAAAGGCAGCAACAGGTTTCAGTAGGCGTCTCTCCTCATCTGCTCTTCACAGCAATATAATTTGTTACCACCCATATTTTTATTACGCAAGTAGCATCTACATGCTCTTGCTGTTGTAACACTTGGTCTATTTTAGTAACCAGTGAGCCATTCACACATTTTTTTTTTCCCCTCTAAAGCTATTTCTTCAGATCTCTAAACTGATTCTCAACCTTTTTGTACAGTTGCACTCTATGGTTTCTAATCAGCAGCAAGCTTTTTCATAACCCTGGAAATGGTCATTTTCAGTGATCCATATCACTGTACTAAATTAAATTCATGCATCACAGAGCAGAGAAGAATATTGTTCTATGACTCTCAATTCAGTCATTTATATGAACTGACTTATTGTCAAATCTTGCTTCATGGAATATAATTTCTCATGTGGGGAAACTGTGTCCTTTTAACTTTTAGTGTTATAACCTTTGCAAAAGAACTGTTGCATGTGTTTACAATATTGAGTGGAATCTGCATCCAAATTATTTATATTTTTAAATCAAAAATGGAAAGTATGACATTTCCTGTAACACCCAAATAAGAACTTTTTCCTATTATTGTTTTAAGAACTTTTTCCTATTATTTTTTTAAGAACTCTAAAAAAACTTTAAAAAAACTTTGCACCACTTCATGAGAATTTTTATATTCAGTTCAGTGCTTTGCATTACAACTATGTGGAAACAGTTTTTTTAAGTGCAGAGGGCTTGTAGTAGTGTTAAGTTAATGGAAAATTATTTCCTTTAAGTGGCTTATTCTTGTGGTACCTGCCTATGGATAGAGAATCAGTCAGCCCTGAAGTTCCCACATCACTGAGAATCCAGCCACTGGCTTGAATGTGATATTTCTAACTCAGTGACTGGGTCTCCGGGTCCATTTTTTGGGGACTTTATGAATGCAAACATAGTTCTATCTTTCTTTGTCTCATGATAATCCTATAGATAGCTACTGAGGATCATCGTCCAATCTTTCTGGATGTTTTTCTGCTGACCGGGAATACTTTCTCAGCTACTGCCAGAAGAATTAAGCTTCACTCATAATTAAAAGGATTTGGAAAACAGTTTTGAAAACAGATGGGCCTCTTAGTGAGTGGAATGCAGTGGGTAAAAAAAATACAAACTCAAATAAAAAAACCCCAACAACAAAAACAACAACAAAACAACACAGCTATTTTTTATTAAAACCAAATCATTCAATATCATCTCCTGGAATCAGCTTCATATGTGACCAGTGGAGTCAATGGGAGCTGAATGGGTGTGTCTGAGGAAAGAACCTAACTGAGATATTTTTTTCCAGTGTAAACTCAGCTGTATTTTTTGTTGTTGTTGTTGTTATTATTGTTTCTTTTTTTGGTCAAAGTTTCCATTTTCTATGCAGGAAGTTTTCACTAAAAGAACTTCAGTATCTGAAATGGTGTGTGGCATACCATGCGAGGTGACAGTAGAGTAAATAGGATTCCTGTTAATGAAAGTGAATTTCCTCCTACACAGCCATTATTTTTGTCATGCTAACTTTCCATATCCTGTAAATATGAACCTCACCTCAAGCAGGAAACACATGTGTGCACGTTCTTGTCATCAAAAAAAAATGGTAGAAGGCAAAATTATCTGGCATTGAATTTTCAGACTGCAATGTTTGTGAAAATTCACAGGCATACCAAGAGGCATTTTTTATAGAAAGCATGAAGTTGTAAAACAAGAGCTGAAATGAACAATGATATTTATTTGATTTTGTTAAAGAAGCATGAACATTCTTCAGGCTGAAGTCCTATATCTATCAAGGGCCAGTTTATGTTAGCATAAGTTAATAGAGCACAAATTTCTTGTGAAGTACTTGCATATGTAAAGTAGCTTGTGTTTGTGTCTCTGCAGAAATATTTGGACTATTTTATGGTGCAACAAACCCTTCTCGCTTCACAAACCATTTTTCTCAAGGGAGACTTTATATACCTTGCACAGAAAAACACCGCAGCCATTGAGTTTTAATGAAGTTTGGGAGTGGAACTTCAGGGAGCCAAGGGAAAATCTGATGAAGAAAGTCTCTGATAGCTTTAGTTGCAGAGAGACTACCTGTATGCAGTAAGAAAAAATGTGAATTACCATCTGTGTTTTCTCATTCACAGCTGGACATAGTAAGACTGTGCTGTGTTGTGTGCACATCCATAAGGTGTAATGGCAGTGGTGGCCTGTGCAAGTTCCTAAGAACAGCAGCACTGACATAGCTATAGCAATAATACATGTGATGAAGGAAAAAGAAAGAATGAAGCTTTCAGTATATTCAACAAAAATGTAGCATAATTATAGAAATTTACCTGTCTGCAGCAGCTGTTATCTCAAAACATATAGGTAATGCCTGTCTTCGTGAGTGCAAGTTGTAATTGGGCCTGGTTGGAATCTGATGGCTTAATCTGGAGGAAAATTCTCAGTATCCAAATTTATTTCACAGATGCTTCAACACTTCATCAGTAATGTTTCCTACAACCTTGGCCTGAGCCTTTGCTTAAAATTGCTGCCATTTTAGAGCAAGCATCTACAGCTTTATTTAGCAAATGGAGCCCATTATAGGAAGCAGAAATAGGTACCCTGCTTGAGCCATGTGAGAAGAACAAATGTAAACACTTTCCTGATGTACACTGAGGGCAAGGCACAGGAGGAGAGCTCTACCTGTCAGCTTGGCTGCTCTTTGTGATTGAGGCTGCCCTTGGAGGTCCCATGCAAATGATAGGGAGTACTGAACTTCTCCCTTGCATTGTGTGCAGAAGACACTTTGGGAAGGGCTGGGAATTTCTGCATTTCAAATGATGTGTCAGGGAGAAGCAGGATGCTGGGCAGGGGAAGGAGAGAGAGTTGGGGTTGCCCTCACTCCCCCAGCACAGATACACAGTGCCAGAGCAAAGAGTAGGGGACCAGGGTCAGCCACAGACCCTGCCATGATGCCGCAGGGCCAAGGCCTGCAAAATTCCATCCCTGTTATAATTATTGTACAACTCAACATCTGTAAGAAGTAGGCATTTTAATGGAAATGAGTGCATCTTAGACTTAATCAAAGCATTTTCTAAGAAAAACAGAGCTCCTGATTTCTGTCTTCTCAATGACTATGTTGGAAAATTATAATTTTTTTCTTAATAGTTATTTAAATATCCAATGAACATTTACAATACAGGTCTGTTCTGAATCTTCTTCAGAGGCAAGTATTTCTGGAAGCCCTGAAATGTCTATTGGGGCATTTCATCACTTTTTTGCCTCAAAGATCTATATGTGGCACTATAGGCATTCAGATGTTACGTGGGATCTCTCCCAAGTGAAATCATAGAATTATAGAATTGGTCGGGGTTGGAAGGGACCACAAGGATCATCTGGTTCCAACCCCCCTGCCATGGGCAGGGACACCCTACTCTAGATCAGGCTGGCTAGAGCCTCATCCAACCTGGCCTTAAACACCTCCAGGGATGTAGCATCAACCATGTTAGTTAACATACAGATTGGTTCTTAATCAAGCCTTGTATGGCTTTTCTTCTTTGTAGACAGACACTTTCAGTTAGCATTTGTTTATAAGCATACTAAAAGAAAAGTAACAAAGTGTAGGGCTGATGTGCGGACTGAGACCAGAGAGGTCACATGAGAGAAGGCTTAACTGTTCAAAGAACTGGCAGATATGGGTCTTGGCAGCTTCTATGTAACCAGTTCTAAAAAGGCCTTGCAAAAGATCTAGTGAAATAGGATCTTCATTTAAAAAAAAAATTAAAATTACTGCACATACTGAAGTGCTGATTGTAGGAAGTAACACTAGGAACATCAGATGTTTGTGTCATAGTCAACCCTTAAGAGTCATTACACATCTGTAAATGTGGTGTTTCCTTTTTTATTTTTTTCCCTATTGGAATGCCTTGTAACAAAGTCAGACCAGTTATGGTAGCAGAGTTAGGCTGCAGGAGGTATTAATTTCATCTACAACAATATTTGTAAAAGAACATTCCTGGGAAGCCTACTGGCTTATTTCAAAATGATACTTCTTGTAGAGAGTCTCTTTCATTTGGATACTTGTGTAATTAAAAACAAAACAAAACAAAACAAAACACCTTATTTATTATTTGGTTTTTTTTTGTTTGTTTGCTTTTGTTTTGTTTTTTGTTTCTCTGTTTTGGTTTGATATTTTGGGTTTGGATTTTATTATTTTTATTTTTTCCTTTGGTGGAATTCTAGGTAGCATGATTCAAGACAGTAGAAATATATTAATAACTTTCCCAGAGATACCACACTTACAGATTAAGCAGAATGCTTGGAGGTACAACAAAAAAAACATGTTACAATAATGACTGAGATACTTTAAAAACAACCCAACCAAAATCCCAAGCCACATAAAATCACTTCTAATGAAGATTCACACCTCCTTGACTATTACAAAACACAGGTTATTTATGTCACTTCCTTTCCATTCTATCAACCTTAATTTTCTGTATCTCTCTCTTTTCAATTCACCTGAACTATCAAGGTGTTAAACATAACTGAAGTTTGATCCATTGCTGTGATGTCCAACTATTGCAAGTTCCGAGCGTAGGGGATGGGGAACAGGACCAAGACAACAATTGGGATCTGCCAGAGAGAGCACTCTTCTCATTATGAAGGCGTATGAGCAAAGATAAACAACACTGCCATAAAGGCTAATAAAACACAATTTTACTGCATATATAGCAAAATGTGTATTTTAGTGATACTTAAAGTCTAAAGATTCCTCTCATTGTCCATCTGAACCACTTATAGATGCTTCACAGTTCTTTGGGCTAAGGATATGTATGTATCTCCTCCAACATTAGATCTTCTGTCTGCACAAGAGCTTGTGCTTATCTGAGCTCTGGTACAGTTCTTCAGTACTGCCCTTCAAGGATATTTGGTCCTGCATGTCATCTTCTTCCTTCTTTATGGATTTTTTTGGTCCTCAATTTCATCAGGAAAACATTTTGACTTTCTGTCATGACATGGTTGTTCAGCCCCTTGAGTTTTAGAAATATGGTGTGCTTTTGTCATACCTATATGCAGTTATTATTTAGACTGGATGTTAGGAGGAAGTTCTTTCCAGTGAGGGTGGTGAGGCACTGGAACAGGTTGCCCAGGGAGGTCGTGGATGCTCCCTCCCTGGAGGTGTTCAAGGCCAGGTTGGATGAGGCCTTGAGTGACCTGTACTAGTGGGAGGTGTCCCTGCCTCTGACAGGGGGTTGGAACTAGATGATCCTTGAGGTCCCTTCCAACCTTACCATTCTATCATTCTATGATTCTATGATTATTTGCCTAGTAGTAAACATAGCATTTTCTTGACACTAAGGCAAATTTGACAGTGATGCTTACTCATCCTCCTCATTCCTGCTTTCTGACCCTTATTTTCACATTTGCTTGACATTCAGATTACACTAGTTACTTTTAAGTCCCATAATTTCAATGTGCTGGTAACATTTTCATTTCACAAGGAATTATATTTGCACAACTGAAGATCTGATGAACTGGGGCAACAGTGAAGGGGATTCTTCCATGCTGAACCAAGTAGCTAATAAAATATTCATACCTGCAAGGCTTTATTCAACTTGCAGTCTTTGTTCAGAGCATATAGTAAATGTAGCTTTAGGATTCCTAGTGCCAAATCAAGATATAATTAATAATTATTCTAGTATAAGGCAGCTGTGTTAGTTTTCATCACTTTAATGATTATTTTATGTGAAATGTGGACCTTGTTGGTTTTATGTATGTCTTTGTCTATTGGATCCTCTTATGTTGCACTCAATATTTGCTTTCTTTAATGTTTACAGTAAATATGGCAGAAAAACATAAATACATGCATTCAAGACAAATCTGTGAAAGCATGGTTTTAGTCCAAATTCAAAATTGTTGAGTGGTCAAAAAATGTTCATTCAGATATTCATGATTGTATGCTTATTTTCTCTTTGAAACTCTTCTGTTGAGACTTATAAGTAATAAGAGCATGTGAAATTGCAGTCATACTTTATAAAAACATGTAAGTAGAATTAATCTTTCTGGCTTCCATCAACCTCAGACACTGGTAATAAGTTAATTCAGAAGGAATGTAATTCTTCCCTCCAGCTCTGTCCCTGAGTGATACCATATTATGTGATTCATCTGACCAAACTTCAGATGTCTACACCTGAGCTAGCCATATGTTACAGACAGTGAAGAGAAATGGTCATGCATCTAATCTAATCATGTACTTTAAGATTAATTTAATTGCAGTCTCGAAATATGTCGTGGTGTCCTTGTCTATAATCTATGAGACCTGATCTGATAAAGATGTTTAAAACAGGTCAGATGAATACCATTTAAACTGATAGCAGAGACGAGACTATGTAAAATATTCCACACAGGAAGAGGAAGGGAAAAAAAAAGAAAAAGGGATTGGGTATTAAAGCTACTCAGTGCCAGGAAAAATTATTGGGTTGGGTGCTTACTGAGCCATTTTTGTGTTATAAAGGAATTCGTAAACACAAATTATCCTTCAGTCACTTGCTCTTATTTATATAAGCATCTACTACTCCTTGAGATGCCTTGAGTGTCTGAAAGAATTGAAGATAGATAGTGCAGGCCATTTTGGAGTGGCAGCTAGGGACCAGGTCAAACATTAAAATGTATTGAACAGTCCTAGATACCAATGTGTATTTGGGGTGAGATTCAACTCCAGATGAAAACATGTATTCCTGGATTCCTACCTGTAGTAGTCTGTATATGTGCTTGGTGTCTAAAGATGTTATTATAGCTAATGAAACTTAAAGCTTATTTTGCTCCTGCGTATAGATAGGTAGTGGTGTGTGATATGCCCCAGAGCATCATACCTTGTCCCAAACAACCACTACAAAAACACGTCTTATGCAAGTCCTATGTAATTTCTCAAATAGCAGCAGATGGAATTGAGCTGAAGGTGTCCAAATCTGGTGTGATGGTTTGGAACCTCAAAACAGCACATCTGGATTTGAAATAATTCGTATAATGTATCGCTCAGTAGTTGTAAAGGAGAAATAATATTTTATAGTGTCTAAGCAATCATTAAAAGTAAAAATTATTTTTACAATTATTCAACAAGATTACCCAGTTTAGAGAAGACTGTCAGTGAAGAAGGCTTTATCAGTTAAGGGAGACACATTGGACTTTCCCCAGACACCTACTACTTTGTATCGTCCTGTATATTAATTTATATATTTGTTTGCATCAATTGCACATTGACCACAAATGTTACCAGACCAGACTGTTTCCTATATATCTACTCTAATGTGTTTAATGGGCTAATTAATCACCCATATCTTCAATAGTATCAGCTTCAGTGTGATGGCCAAATTCACACCTTTTTAGTGTGGCATTTGGCTCCTTCCTATAATGTCTTTGTTGCTTGTGCTATAGAATGTTGTTTCTGTGTTATAAAATTGGATCATTTATAGTGGACTTATTCAGTATTTTTGAAATGTTTCTACTGACCTTAAGGTGGAGCATAAAAATGAAAAAAAGTCAAAATTTCAAGTTCCATACGTATTTTTTTTTTTCTAATCATAAATATATTAATGTTTCCATTTAAAATCTTGTGCATTTTTCTGATGAATGCTTTGAATTACCAGAAATTGTTAAATCCTATTTGTGGCATGTTTTATGACAACTTGACCTGGTTTTGCTGGGACAGTATCACAGGGCAGCCATGGACTATAGGCCATTAGCGATTCTGAGTCAGCCAGAGCAGCTGACTTGCACAGGCTCATAGGTGTATCCCAGACCATGAGCATCATGCTCATTATGAAGGAGGAAGTTTCTTGTGAGAGTTTCCTGTTTGGACTTTGGTTCATTCTACTCCTCTTCCTACTCTTAGGGACTGCCATCCTGGGCATTGTGACTTGCAGTTTTGTTGGACTGAGTATAGCTTTATGTAATTTTGTACTGACATTGGTACCAAATTGATTATTTCATTAAATCCATTTTAATTTCAACCTGTGGGTCTTCTCTCCTTTTCCCGATCCTCGTTTTCTGCTGAGGAGGATTCATCAAGTGATAGAATAACTACTATAGTATGGCCCCAGAGGCAGGCTGAATGTAGACACTTAGAATACAGGTAACATACATGTCACATGTGGCAACTTTTCTTTGGCTTTATGTGAAGACACATAAACTCATCTACTTGTGATGAGTGGCAACTTAGAACTCAGAGACAAATGTCCTAGGCCTGGCTTTCAAAGACAATCCTAAAAAATATGGAGATGTTCTCCCACAAATGAGAAAGCTTCCCCTCGTCTATATTGAGAAAAAACCAGGAAGTGTATTAATTGTATAAAGTGCTCCCCAAAAGGTCTAGTATGTTGAGCTTAAGACTACCAGTCAAAAATTATTTAATGCCTGTATTTTTGTAGTGAAGCCACTCAGAATGAATATTTTCCTCCATATACATTTGGGAACTGCATGTTCCCTGAAGAAGACAGAGAAGGTTTAGTACATGAGCTCCTAGATAAAACTGATCATGGCATTCACGCAGGAATGTGAATGACAAAGCTACCTGAGCTTTGTGGAACAACTCACTAATGAAAGAACCACAAATTTTTTAGGTCTGAATATGCATAAACTGTTTTAAGCTTTAACCAGCAATACCAAGCTGAGTTTATTGGGTGTGCCTGAGAAGCTCTTTTGATCCTCCTTTCTCCTAACATGAAACAAGTTCCTGCTCCCCAGAATAAACCCACAGTACTTTCTGTCATGCTGTTGTCCTGGGAAGTTCAAATAAGTTTTTTTCTCAGGACAGTGAATAATATCTGTGCACACAGATTGTGCACAAATGTGTAAGTATCTATGCTATAGAACTTTAGCTTGCAAAATCTTTTTTTTTCTGACCATATCATAGAATGGTAAGGTTGGAAGGGACCTCAAGGGTCATCTAGTTCTAACCCTCTGCCATAGGCAGGGACACCTCCCGCTAGTACAGGTCACTCAAGGCCTCATCTAACCTGGCCTTGAACACCTCCAGGGAGGGAGCAGCCACAACCTTCCTGGGAAACCTGTTCCAGTGCCTCACCACCCTCACTGTAAAGAACTTCCTCCTAACATCCAGTCTAAATGTCCCCTCTGCCAGTTTAAACCCATTGCCCCTTGTCCTGTCATTGCAAGACCTTGTAAATAGTCCCTCCCCAGCCTTCCTGTAGGCCCCCTTCAGATACTGGAAGGTCTCCTCAAGACCTTCTCTTCTCCAGGCTGAAGATCCCCAACTCACTCAGTCTGTCCTCATAGCAGAGCTGCTCCAGCCCTCTGATCATCTCTGTGGCCCTCCTCTGGACTTGCTCCGACACTTCCGTGTCCTTCCTGTGCTGAGGGCTCCAGAACTGCACACAGTATATAAATCTGAACTGCACACAGTATATAAATCCATGTAGATGATTTTATCTTTCCAAGAGTAGAAAAAAAGGTTGAGAAATATTGTGAGGACAACTAAGTAAGTATTATTTTCTGAACCTGAAGACAAGAAACAGAAGTTTAAATACTAGGTAGTCGTATTGGTTGCTTAATCTGAACCTGATCAGGTGTCCTTTACTTCCAGCCTCTCTCTGCCTCCTGACAGCATTGGAGGAGATGTGTCATTGCTGAATGAATTCTACTTTATTTGTACTGAAGTCTCTGTTTAGCTAACTTTTAAATATTTCCTGTTCATCTGTTACTATTAATTTTATTTTTCTAAGCCCACCTATGCATCCTTTCATAACCTCTTATAAGGGGTTTATTGCTTTAGGGGACAGAATAAATCTGGTTGCGTAGAACAGTGCCATCTTGTGGCAGTTGTGTAGCCATTGCCTGATCTTTTCAGATCTGCTTCTACAGTCAACATTTTTAAAGACTGTTAATATTTGTTGTGATATAATCAGCACTCCTAATCTTGGGTATTCAAGATTATTCTTGAAATGTTGTCTAAGAAAACAATTAAACAAAAATGTCTTGTTCATCATGGGGAACTTACTCTATTTTTTGTGAAAAATGTTTATACTGTTAAAAAAGGCAAAACCCCCTACCCTTTCTAAATGACATTTTAGGAATTGAAAGTAAGCAAATATCATGATATGAAAATGTTGTTAAAAGGGTAGTTTGACAGGTTGTTCTGATGAAAACGGGGTTTATGGAAAACAGTTTTTTTGAAATGGAAACTTCCTGAGCACCAACATCCTGTAGACCACTGAATATCTTACATTCAGACACCACTGAAACGGTTTCAAGAATCTATCTACTAAAACATCCATCTATTTATCTGGCTAATTTCCACTCCATTCCCTCCCTCTCCTCCCATTTTCCCCCATAACTGTGTAATTAATCAACTTATCCCCCTTTTCCTTTTAATTCTGTGTTGCTCCCGATAGGACTGTTGACATCTGGGCAGGAATGTGTACATATACTCATAAAGCAGATCACATGAAGTAATTAGAGGACCTTCTCTTGACTTCTGTTCTCTGCTTGACCTTGTATTAGGAAAGGTAGCATGAGACTTTCAAAAGCACTTGGCCTTGGCCTAGTTCTCCTCTAATTAAATAATTCCTAAAACTCCCACTCAGTGAGAGATCATTTAGGCCATCACTGCAACTTTGAAATTAGTTCTGTTGCTTATTTATGCTTCAATTCCTCCCCTCTGCATAGTGGATGTAGTAATTACCTGCCCTGTAGGAGTTCTACAAAGCTTCATTAGTGTTGGCTAAAACTAACAACAGAAGTGCAAAGTGGTGTGTGCTGCTACTGCAGTAATGTCTGCTGCACTCTGCCTGTATGATATTTTACTATACAGCTCATAGAAGGAATTCTCCAATTTACATAATTTAATTAAGATATTATTAAAAAAAAAAAACCCAACTAATTATATGGTTATTTACTAATGACTGCAGTTACCTAGTTTTTCTCTGGAAATTTAGTTACAATCCAACACAACAGTACAATTACAGTACAGCAACAAAGCACCGACTGGTGTTCAGTTTACATGTACTGACTTGTATGTATTGCAATGAAACCTAAGAACTTACTCGACTGTATTGGTAAGACCACAGCCAGAAGGAACAGCAATGTGATTGCTGATGTCTATTCAGTGTAGTACTTCTAATACTAAGTCTAAAGGACTATGTCCAATTTTGCGCTCCCTCATACAAATAAGACAGGAATTAATTGCAGTGAGTGTGGCAGAGGACCATCAAGATGAAGAGGGGTCTGGCGAATGTGGCACAAAGACATTCGTGGAGAGATGGGTTTATCCAGCCTGAAGAAGAGCAAACAAATTTCATTCTTTAAAGGAAAAAAACTATTTAATGGATATTTATAGAGCAAACGGAGACAGATTCTGTTTGGAGGTGCACAGCCTTCAATGCTAGAGGCAATGGGCATAAGCTGCAGAGAGTTAGAATTCCAGTTGAGTAGTAGGACAAAGTTAATTACTGCAATGAAAATGACAAAACGCTGGTACATGTTGCCCAGAGAGACTGTGAAATCTCTGTCCTTAGATAGAAAATTTGGCTTGGCAAAGTTTTGAGCACCCTCCTGGTTTCAAAGCTGGACTGACTTTTAAAGTTGTCTGTTTGTTGAGTAGGGAGTTCGACTACATGACTTCCAAAAATCCATTTCAACATAAATTATGCCACAATTGTGAATATATGTCAGTGAATGTATTTTAATGTTGATAGAAACTACTAGGCCATTTTTCTCAGGCAATAAAAGCATTGGCTCTTTCCTTCTTGACATAGATCTTAGTATTTTTATTTCCATTTCTGTTGGAGCACAGTGACAGTAGCACTGTGCCATCTGGAATACACCAGCAACTTTAGTACTCCTGGTTTAATGTTTTTTAATATCAATGGCTGATAATGGTATCACAGTTCTTTTATTCTGTCTCCCAGCAATATATTTCTTCATTTATCAAAGCCTTAGTATTATAATTTAGAATACTGTAACAGCTGGGACCAAGGGGATGAGAAGTGGAAAGGCATTTTTTTTTAATTCCAGAAAGCAGAGCTCTTAAGGAAATTAAGAGACGCTTTAATACTGGAACACTCTGGCATTCATAATGGTGACTCTTGCTCTACCTTTTGCAGATACTGTTATCTGGAGTCCTATGCTCTTGATATATTCACAGTAAAATCCAAAGTAGAAGGAATTTATTTACTGTAAACATCATAGACTGAAGACACTGTCTCACGCTGCCAAAGGAAAAGTAGGAAATGGAAATTGTCCTGCAGGGAGTTGTTTGACACCTCTTTCATGGAGTAAATGAATTTTAATGTACATGGATAGAATCACTCTCAAACATGGTTCTAGAAAGGCTCTATATTTTCTCCTTCTCTGTGCACAACTTAATCTTGCCTTTTATGTTCAGTAACACTTCGATTTTGCCTCAGTTTGTGGGGGGAAATCATAGAAAAATAACAAACAACAACAACAACAACAAAAAAAAAGGCAATCCTGGAAGAGCATTTTCCTTCTTTTTCACTTTTCCTCTCTAAGGTACTCTGTTGTGATTACTTTAGTGCTCATAGACATTTGGTACAGTCCTCTTAACTGTACTGAGCTGCACATAAATCATACATTAGTGACTCAGCACAGATAATAAAAACATTGTAATGTTTTCTTAATATTTTCCATGCAATGTCTATCATAAAGCTAATCTTCATAAAATTAGTGCAATCCTCCCTTGAAAGAAACCCAAAAACCAACCAAACCCAAAAAACAACACAACCCCCTCCCACTAATGGCCAATAAAGCCCAGTGTTGACACTTTAGTTTCACAGTTTACATGCACATAGATGCTAAGACATCTGAAGAAGATATCTTGGGGACTACACAATGAGATTAAATCAAGCTCATCTCATAAATTTCATAGTCTGCCATTAGGGAGTACAGAAGCAAGTGAAACAAGACCAAATTTGGTTGTGGTTTCCTAAGGAGATAGTAAGCCAGAGTTTGACTGCTACATTGCAACACAGGGTACTAAACTTAAATGTGAAAGGTTAAAAACCTGGGTTTATATCTGCATCTTCTAATACCGAGAAAACATGAGGCTAATAATTAGGATTAGAGCTTATCCTTCCACAGTCATATCCTGGACAGTGCTTACCCAGTGGCAAGAGTGGATTAGCACCTGATACACAGCTATGCAGCTGCATCAGTGAGTCTTAGTTTATTTTAATACTTTAACCACAGTATGCAATCTATTGACATCCTGAGAGTTTCTCATGCGTTCTCATGCAGACATTCAACAGTCGCCTACGTTTTTTGAGGGTTGTGAGGACAATTTATCTAAAACACAGCATTGCCTTTGTACCTGGGGGCAAGACCTGCCTCACTCAGCTGGCCCGTCCGTGTGTGTGAGTAACCCGTTCTTCACCACGGGGAATGCTATTAGTACGAGATGGCATCCAGCAGGTGGTGCTCAGTGCTAACGAAAAGGAGACAAATAATTATAAAAGGGGGAATGAAAAAAAAAAAAAAAACAAAAAAAACCAAAACACCGGGAAAAAGAGGCAGGAAAAGGAAAAGCTGCTGCTTTTTGTTTGGTTGGTTGGTTGGGTTTTTTTTTGTTTTTTTGTTGTTGTTGCTGTTGTTACACTTCACTGTGATTCATAGATATTTTGGTGGGGGGTTTTTTGTGTGTGTGTGATTTATCACCCTGCAGTTAGTATTACAATGTCATTCGCAAGTAAGCCTAATGAGTTTGAAGTGGTGGATAGGTGAGGTGGTGTTGATTAGCTGTTGACAGGTCTTCTGCAAGCTCCCTAATGGCATCCTGTGGGATTCAGGCTGCTTTAAAATTCCTGTGAACCAGACTCCTTCCTAATGTGAGTAGAAATGACAGTTAATTGCTGTAGAAAAGCACCAGTCTTTTAACGAGAAATTATGAGCATCTTTTAGACTTCTAGTCCTAGCACAGACTACACTATACTAATACTATGCACTATATTACATTAATATTTGGCATGAATTGTGTCTTTTAAAAGCTTGAAGACGTAATTGAGAAAAATCCTTAGCATATGCTAAAGAATATTGATCAGAAAAAAATATTTTAAAATCAGTCAGATATTGTCCATATGTACAACTGATGTGTTCCCAAGTCTAATCAGATATTAGAAAGCCAAGCTATGTAAATCTCAGATATTGTTTCGTCTTTGTACAAGTAAAGAGAGCCTTGAGGTCTGTTGTCAGTGGAATGACAATGACTTGGAAACTGCCCAGCAGGTTTTTAGGAGGCTGGACCTGTCACGTCTCCATGCCTAAGGGACAGCACACAGTCACTGGCAGCTAGGCAGTGCTGCAGAGTCTATGTAGAGGACACAGACTGGCTTTTCGTTGTCTAAAGACAATGTGTTGACAACTGTGTTTTTGCAGGCAAACACAGCAAAAACTACTTGGTGTTGCCCCGGTGCAGAAATACCAAGACATTTCCTCATAGGTGGTCATTTGTTTTGATAGTGCTCTGCTCTTCTCTCCTGTGAAGGATCTTACCTTATGTTTCACTCTGACCTGTTAAAGATTTTTACTGACATATGCGCCTCTTTTACTTTTCCTTCTCCATCAATGCAGAAAATAAGTTCTAGTTCCAGGCCCAGGGAGAGATGTGAGGCAGATGCCTATGTTACCTATAGTAAAACATCAGCTACTGAATCCCCTTCCTTCAGAAATCAGGTTAATCTCAGATCTTTAAACTGTAGTAAATATTTATTCTGGTCTGTGTCCTAATTTACTGATATGCAAATAGGAGGAATGGAATAAAGTGTAGATTTTAAAAGTGATTTATTTTTCTTTCTTTTGATAAAATATTCCTGCCTTATATAGGACTAAAAATAGGTGCAGAATCCTTATGACAGCTCCTTGCTTTAAATAATGTTGCTGGCACTTAGGACCTAAGCAACAGGCATAGCAGATATATTACTGTCTTCCAAAGCAATCATAGAGTGTCATAAGGTAAATTAACCTGTGTAACCCTCCCCATATCTGTCACCAAATGCACTGATGGCATATAAAACTTGGTAGAAAAATGTACCATCCTAAGACCCTGTAGGAAATTGTGATTCTGACAAGTTGGTCATTGACAGTATGTTTTGATTTGCTAAGTACATACACATATGTATTTTTGAAACAGAAAAAATGACATAAACAATTTATGTAATATTGCACTGAGGTAGCTTAGAAATGTTTAACTATATATATATATGTGTGTGTATGTGTGTGTGTGTATTATTTTCCTCCCCCCCAAAAAAGTGGTGATAGTGAAAAAATAAGAATAAAGAATAAATTAAATCATTTAACAATAACCCCATATTTCTGACTTAGTTCCCTCTGTGTGTGACTGCATGTGACTGTATAGCACATCACTAGGCCATGTGTCCACATTTGATAACCCTCCTATCCACAGACTTAGATTTTAGAGTTTTTTCCCTGTTTCAAAGTGTCTGCAGCATGGCCAGGAATAATACTTACGGGCAGCCTGCCTGCTAACCCAGCATGAGCAAGAGTAAGGGGTTGCTTGTGGACAGGGAAATGAGAGAGGTAGACCAACCCTGGGGTAAATTTAATAGTATTACCCCCTAGGAGTTCAATTGCCTCTAAGCTTCTCCTAGGATTTGTCTTTGAGAGATGTTGGAGATCACCAGAAAGAGGCAGGGAGCAGTGCTGCAATGTGGGTAAAGGGTTGCTCTCCTCAGTGTCCCTCCCAGGACATGCCTTGTTCTGCAGTGCAGAAGTATAAAGGCACCATGGAGGAGAAGGCAGCTGTGGATTCAATATCTTAATAACCAGGGCAATCCACCAGAGATGAGAATGTGTATGGATACAGTGGCCTACATGACAAAGAAAGGCAGAGATTGAGAGACAATTTCTTCTGACTCAATCCCTCCAGACTCTGTAGTTAATGGAATGATGTGGGGGTTCCTATATTAATGCCTCAAAGTGACCAGAGGCACAAGTAATAGATGAAACAAAAGTAATTAAATAGATCATATTAATCAAAAGTATTTACTGTAGAGTTCTGCATTGCAGTGTTCATTCCATTCATGCAGAAAGTAAGAAACCTGTGAGAATTCTGTGGTTCCCAGAATCATTCATAGCTTCTGGTAATGAGACTGAAGTACTATCAAAAAAGATCCCTCTGTTAGGACCATGTTACTGTGTGTGTGTAAAGAGAGATAGATACCATATGTTACATTATTAATTCAATTATATTTTCAGCATCAAGCATAGTCTCATTTCATTAGAATAAGCCTTAAAAGCAACAGACCTTAAGAGTAGAACTAAAGTGTTACTTTGAATACTAATGTATTTAAAAATCTTCATTAGAGTATTTTATCACTTGTTCTGATAAATCCAAAAGTCAAATCAATCTAAATGTGAGTATCAAACATTGTGCTGAAAGGAGAGGAAGAAAACATTAAGTAGAAATGCAAATGGAATCTGATGGGAGGTTGAACCTGTGTATTTATGTGTGACAAGGTGTTAATGTATTATTCAAAAGGAAATACAAAGCTGATTTCTTTTTCTAGATATTGTACAACCTCCCCCACCAGTTTATTAGACGCATATTCTGTCTCCAGTGATGTGTTCATTCTCCAGCTAAAAGAGAGTACCCTTAAGAAATGAAGGATCTCTACTATCCTGCATAGGGGGCTGAAGGAAAGTTAGCTAGTGGAATACCTGAGAAGATGTCTGCAAGAGCATGGTCATTATGCTTTGCACCCCTTCAGTGCTGGCCAGTCTTCAAAAATCAGTGGATCTTTTCATTAACAAAGATTAGTCTAGTTAGTGATCCTGAAGGCTTTATGACCCACAAGTTCAGATAGAACTTTGCAACTTCTTGGCAGTAGGAAAACAGATGTTAATGTCTGAAATTGTGTGGCCACTTGTGGTTGAAAGGATCAGTTAAACCATCCTGATAGGCAAGTCGTCTTTGTGTCCTTGCAATATTGTTATGGAGGTAGTATGGTGCAAGATAGGATTTTTCAAAGTTAATATAGTTTAATATTTTTTATATTAATATGTTTAATCTCTCCACATTGCCTATTTTTACTCATGTTCTTTGCATGGTCATGAAAAGTATTACATAGAGGGAAAGGCAGAATCTAGTACATTTAAGATATAACTAGCAATAATAAAACAAACATTAAACTATTAGAACTGGAAGGAGGTTCTTGCAGTTGATTATACTGCTTGCCCACTAGAGGGATTTGAGAAGCTTCTTTCTGCTTCAGGCAGAAGAGACTTGGATTCAATTAGAATTTACCATGTATTGCAAAGAGGCTTTTGAGTGTTTACTCACAAAATATATCTCAGGATTCCCAGGGCTAACTACAGGTTCCAGACAGTACCCAAACACTCGAATGGAGTTCTGTCTTGGTAGTTGTTGATTGTCCCAGGTTCTAACAGAGTGCTCAGACAGAGAGGCAGACAATCTCTGACATGATTCTGGTTCCTCTTGACTCCAGACTTGGCACAGAGGCTTGCAGAAGTGCAGGCAGGATGTTTTGCAGATGTACAGGTGGGCACAATGTCGTACTGGTAAGCAAACCTATCATGTGAAGGCACTTGATAACTAATCTTGGCATCTTCACATCTTGAAGCAAGGTAGGTTTCCAGGTAGGCAAACCCAAAGCATCAGGGCTTGTTATTAGATAACATCAGAGCATATCAGGATGCAATGGCAGACAGCAATGAGACAGAAACAATGGCATAAGCACAATAATGCAGAGCATGTTGTCTTTATCTGTTCATCTCTTTTTGTCAATACAGCATGAGACTGGTGGCTCTTTGGCCACAGATCAGCCAATCAGAATGGCAGCTTGCCAAACACTACCAGGTTAGGTAAAGTCAAGGCTTACTTTTACCTTTTTAGGGCAGAAAACAAACAAGTTTATAAACATCTTTGGGTACCCTGTTTACAAGTTTGAAAGGAGAAGGAGACTGGAGGGCACCAGGGCCTTTGTTTTCCTTTCCTGCCCTTACCCTTCTCTGGGCAACCTGTTCCAATGTTTCATCACTCTCACTGTAAACAATTTCTGTCTTGAATGTAATCTAAATCTGTCTTTTATTTTAAAATCATTGCCCCTTGTCTTGCCACAGCAGGCCTTGCTAAAAAGATTGTCTCCGTCTTTCTTGTAGACCCCATCTAAGTACTGAAAGGGCTCAGTAAGGTGCCCCTGCAGATTTCTGTTCTCCAGCCTGAACAACCCCAGTTCTCTTAATATGTCCTCACAATAGAGGTGCTTCAACCCTCAAATAATTGTAGTAGTCCTCCTCTGGACCTGCTCCAACAGGTGCACGTCTCTTGTATGCTGAGGGCTCCAGAGCTGGATGCAGTACTCCAGTTAACAACTCTATGGCAACCACTGATGCCTGCTCTGCTTGGACTCTTAATTACAAGGTCAAGCACAGCAGCATGTAAATGCATTTATATTGCTTCCAAAGCTAGCAGCATAACCGCTTAGCAAAGCCCAATGCAACTGCCTGTGGGTAACAGACCCATTAGCATAGCAGTGAGCTGTGTTCCTGGAAGATGGAGTTCTCAAAGTTACACAGAAAAGAGACATGGCTCTATTCCATGTCAGCTCGCATCCAGAAACATTTAGTTTTGCCTGAACACAAGCTCTGCAGGAGATGTGCTAACTCCTGCAGATATGCTTGTGGGTGTTGTTTCTAGAAAAAAAAAAAAAAAGAAAGAATAATTTACAGAGAATTCATTCTACAGTAGCATAGCACACATGGAGTTAGATGTACAGAAGCAAAAACCACAGAATTTGTATTTTATGGACTGAGAAAAGCCATTTTTAAAAGTACTTAGCCTTAAAATTAAAATCTTTTTAGTAAAAGAGGTTTCATATCTCATGTATTCACTTTATTGAGCTGCAGTCCTGCTCGGGATCATTGTTCTTGGGAACAATGATGTGTTCCAGAGAGGACTATTACAGCCATCTTCTCTTATCGTTATTAAATTGTAATTTTTTTTGCAGTTCTGGCATTAATATGTAGATAAATTTACATTGTCTAAAAACACCACGACACAAAATTGTCTTAGGATCTAACAATAATCTAAGTACGCTGGCCAATATATATCAAATATATATGTAGTTGTTTCTCTCCAAGTGCTGCATCATTGAGAAATAATCTGAGCACAGGAAATATCTGACTTTTAAAGAAGACATAAGCTCTGAGCTCTTTTGTTATTGGAGAAAAGGCCTAAATATGTGCTGAAATGTACTTAAAGGTGCAAAAATTAGGTTAAAAATGATGAATACTCACGTTGCTTTTTATCAAATATGAGTTCTGTCATTTTAAACTGTCTCTTTTGTTGTTTTTTATTTTGGTTTGGCTTATTTGGGTTTTTTTTTGGTTTTGATTATTTTTGGAGTCATTAGTTTGTAAGTTTGTTTGGGTTTTTTTTTTGGAGTCATTAGGTTTGTACTTAAGGTTGCATGGTTGAGAATATGCTCCACATGAGCATAATTTTAGGGCCAAGACAACAGGACTTAAGTCCTTACAAAATGTATTTATGATTTAGCTTTCAGTCAACCTTACATGGCAAAGTGTGATGCCTGTAGGGGTAGAAAGTCAGTAGCTTCTACACTTTTTGAGTCTTTTATTTTTATTATAGTAAATTTTGTAGAATTAGTCCTCTAAAATTACTGTCTCCTTCAACTAATCTCTTTCCCCAGCTTACTCTTCAGTTCTCATGCTGTGATAATTCTGTTCACAGACAAGTCTCATGAAGCATGCAACATGCATATAATAAAGCTGTCTTGAGCAGTTGCTTGGTAACTCTATGTATTAAAATGCTTCTAATGTTCAAGAGATATGTGTATTACAATAATAAAAACAGAGGAATACAGCAGGGAATCACTAGCAGCTGTAAGGGATTTAACACCCACATCCAGATGCTTGAAAAAAAAAACATGTTGTACTGGTAAGAAAGGGATTATTAGTTGTTTGAGTAATGTCTTTGGATTCAGCACAATGACTTTTCAAAAATACTTTGCATTTTTTCCAATAATAATCCTTATTACAAGCGTGTAGTAACAGATTATAAAATTTAACATAAACTTTAACATAAACTTTAACATAACCTGATCTTAAAATGATACTCTGTAGCAAGGTTTAAGAATCTAGATATAAGAAAGAAATTACAGATATTCCTACAGAATTCACGTGTCCTGTTCAGGACCTATTTCTCTGTGTCTGATTTTCCATACGAAGATCACAGCAAATGAGAAGGGCAACAAAGGTGGTGAAAAGTCTGTAGAACAAGTCTTATCAGGAGTGGTGATTGTGGACAAAATGAGGCTGAAAGGACACCTCTTTGTTCTCTAAACGATCTGAAAGGGGCTTGTAGTGAGGTGGATGTTGATCTTTTCTCCCTAGTAACCAGTGGTAGAATGAGAGGAAATGGCCTTAAGTTGTGCCAGTAGAAATTGAGATTGCATATTAGGGACATGATTTAAGGGCTGTGGTGGTGTTAGGTCAATGATTAGACTCAATGATCTTAGAGATCTTTTTCAACTGAAAAATTTCCATGATTCTAAACCAGGATTTGCAGGGTTTAATATTCATGGACAGAATCTTCTCTCTAACATAGGCAAAGAGAGTATTTAGGTTCCTTTCATGCTACCTTAAAAAAAAAATAAAAAAAATTCTATAGTATTTACCTGCAATGACTGTATTGGAGCCTTACCTTACTCTGGAGCTACTGTGGAAGCCAGTCACAATCTGAGATGAAGTATCAGATGGACTCTGGAGGCTGTTAGGACAATCCCCAGAGAAGTCGAACACTGGTCTTTGAAGCGCTGCATGCTTCCAAGACTAAACCATGATGTTTATACAAATGTGAACAGATCAGTCAGGAAAAACTAATAAGATATTGTATCAGAGTGTCCAAGACAAGTGCAATTTAAAAAAAAAAGTCCTAAGCAGGAGATAGAAGTTAAGCTGTAGCTAATTCTCTGGCTTTAGAATTGCTAGAGTAAGAAAACAGAAGGGGAAGTTCACTGCATCTATGGGATGAACATCTTCAGTGGAATCCAGCAACCTATATAGCTACCTAAGACCTTTTCAGATGGCTAGAGACATCCGATAACGTCTGTAGCTGCAACTTTAGAATGAAAGACATATACCTTCTACAGGTCCTCTGTCAGATCTATTAGCCCCTTGTAGATGCTTCCTCGTCATCTTAAGACACCTCAAATGCCCTAGACATCTATGCATGGATATTTGGATTGAGATGGAAATGTCTGACTTTCTATTATACCCTATTATATACCTAGACAAATGGACTCAGTGCAGCCTATGTAGTACTTCAGCTCTTCTAATGCTGTCCTCTTGTCCTGTTGCTGGTTGCCTGGGAGAAGAGACCAACCCCCACCTGGCTACAACCTCCCTTCCGGTAGTTGTAGACAGCAATGAGGTCACCCCCAAGCCTCCTCTTCTCCAGGCTAAACAACCCCAGCTCCCTCAGCCTCTCCTTCTGGGCTTGTGCTCGAGGCCTCTCACCAGCCTTGAATATTATCACTATTCATATCAACACTTTCTCGGAATCATCTATGTCTGAAAGCTGTCAAAAATGTTAATAATGGAAAGCAGAGATAATCACAGCATTCCAGAATCTTTGACCCCAATGTTATAACCCTTTGCTGAGGGAACTGCTGAGTAATCTACCATAGCTGTGCAAGAAATATTTCATCTATGGAAGAAACAGAAATCATAAATCTTTCTTCATACATACCAAGGAAAAAAAATTGCATTTTGTTTCTTAATTTCTTCTACCGTGGTGTGTATACCCCTGATATCTGACATTGAAGCTATAAGTCATTTATCAAAACAGAGAGAAATTGTAGGGAAGGAAGGAGGACAACATTCTACTTCTAGATTGCTAATGGATAGATGTTTTCTATAGTTTGTGTCAAATTTACTGAATAATAAGAGAAATATCACTTCATGTTTCCTTGGTTACAAATCTCTCTACTTAAGGCTTTAGAATTTGAAAGTCAAGCACAGAGTGAAAACATACAGTTTAATATAGTCCAGGATGAATTTCTAAATCTCCTTCTAGAACAAGGTAAAATACATTTATGTGTTGAATCCCAGTCAGCAAGATCCTTATTCATCACAAATCAGGGGTATAAACATTTTCATTAAAGTTTGATAATATAGAAATGGAGTTGTGCAAAGATTTTCTGCAGTTTTAAATGATCTGTTGGACTCTCTCCAGCCAGATGGATCTGGATGGTCCACATCCATCTATGAAGATGATTGAGGGACTTGAATACCTTTCCTGTGAAGAAAGGCCGAGAGGACTGGAGGCATTTAGTCTTGAGAAACCTGAGAGGAGATCTTATCAATGCTGTAAGTATTCCCAGGAAGGCTGGGGAGGGACTATTTAAAAGGTCTTGCAATGACAGGACAAGGGGCAATGGGTTTAAACTGGCAGAGGGGAGATTTAGACTGGATGTTAGGAGGAAGTTCTTTCCAGTGAGGGTGGTGAGGCACTGGCACAGGTTGCCCAGGGAGGTTGTGGCTGCTCCCTCCCTGGAGGTGTTCAAGGCCAGCTTGGACAAGGCCTTGAGTAACCTGTACTAGTGGGAGGTGTCCCTGCCTGTGGCAGGGAGTTGGAACTAGATGATCTTTGAGGTCCCTTCCAACCTTACCATTCTTTGATTCTATGAAATGTCTGAGGGGTGGGTGTCAAGATGAAGATGGCAGTGATAGGTGGTGCCCAGTGATAGGACAAGGAGTGATGGATACAAACTAGAACACAGGAGGTTCCACTTAAACATGAGGAGACACTTCTCTATGATGAGGGTGATAGAGCACTGGAACAGGCTGCCCAGAGAGGTTGTGTAGTCTCCTTCTCTAGAGACTTTCAAACCTGGATGCATTCTTGTGTGGCCTAGGTGATCCTGCTTTGGCAAGTGGGTTTGACTGTGATCTCTGGAGGTCTCTTCCAACCCTTAATGTTTTGTGATTTGTATGTTTTCATATTTTCTTTCCTTGAGATATAGTAGTTACTACTGTTCCCAGTGAGACCAACTTGCAATGTGGTTGCTCCAATCAACTTCTTGTAGCAGAATTAGGTTACTTTTGGTGTGATAAAGGAAACAGCCAAATTAAGAAAACCACTTGTAGGCTATGAGGAAGCCCCACCTGAATTGTCCTGAGGCATCCAGAACAAGCAGACTGTGAGCACTGATAAGAATAAAGCAAATTTCAACTTAACAGCGAATCAAAACTCAAATGACCTAATCATGAGCAAAGTGTTCTTTAGCCAATTCTATAGCTAAGGGCATGGAAGAGTACCAGGATAACCAAAAGTGGTTGAAAAACAACTCCAGGGAGGGAAGTCACTTGACTGTGCACCAGGATCTGGGACCATCTCTCCATGCTCTGGAGAGCCCACAGCTCACAGCTCCACAGCCCCGCTATCCATAGCAGAGTTGGAACCACTACTCACTGCCAAGGCTCCTTGAAGGACTACACCTTCTCACATGAATGGACTTGGGAGGCTGGATGAAGCACTTAGTGCCTTGATTTAGTTAATTAGAAGGGCTGGGTGATAGGTTGGACTTGATGATCTTAGAGGTCTTTTTCAATCTGGTTGATTCTGTGATTCTGTGAATTAGGAAGGTCAGGTAGGAGCCTGGTTGGCTCCTTTCCCTCCCTGCACTATCTTCACTGCAGCACAGGGAAGTAATGTAATAAAACTGCATAAATCTGTTATTGAAGTGCCTTAGTATGCAAATGCTTTTATCTTCCACACTGTCATTTGATTTCGTATGTGACATGGGTAGGTTAGGCCGTCCCTGTCCATGTCAGGAAGGCTGGATCTAGATGATCCTTGAGATCCCTTCCAGCTCTTATAATTCTATGATTCTATGACTTCCTGAGACAAAGGGGAGTCAAAGAAATGAGACTTTATACAAACAACCAGCTGGAGTAACCTAGTGAAGAAAATGGATGGTGATGCACTGTGATCCTTTTTTTGAGCTGACTATTACTGAATAGCACTAAGATCCAAGTTAGGAATCTGCAAGGAAAATGTGCTGACATTGTGACTGCCTGCACTCTGAGAGGAAGAAAAGACATTTAAGTGTTTTTACTTTACATTACCATGATTTGTTCAATTAAAACAAATTTTCCACTCTTTTGCATAGAAATAATTTTATTTTTTTTAATTTGGATGCAAAAATCTTAGTAAAATTGCTCAGCTTTTATTTGGTTTAGATAAAGCATATAATTCAGCAGAAACAAAATGGCAAATGAAAGGGAAATTATCAGTGTGATGGAAAACAATCTGCGTTTCACTTATCTAGCTGACCCTTATATGTTGGCTGCAGAGTGTTGAGAATTATCTCTGAGCCTCAGCATCTTATTGGCATTTGTAGCCTTGTGCAGAGAGCAGTAATTTGCAGTAAATCTCTTCACACAGGGTTATATTCAAAATGACTTCTTATCTGAATAGTGCAGTGAATACTGATGATAAATCCCCAAGCTTTCATGTTTGCCAATAAGAGACCAACTATTTCGTAACTTCCTTCCAAAAGATAGAGGCAAAATCAACAGGCAAGAGAAAGGAAAAAATAGGAAATATAGCTGAAAGAGCAGTACCTAAGAAGAACTAAGAGGAAATAGAAAACAGCAAACAAAATAACAACAACAAAAAATCCTCTCAAAAAAAACCCCACCAAAAATCAAACAACACAAGAGATAATAACGTAATTACTTGAAACACAGCAGTAATTGTTTGTTCTCTTGACTTGCCTTTTTTTTTTTTTTTTTTTTTTTTTATTTTAATGTGAAAAATCAATCCACTAACAACAATGAAACCTTTTGTCCTATTCTGGTTTTGGAGCTTCACCTATACCCAGAAGAACAGATGTTGTCTTCTGATCCCACTAACAAGTAGTTCCAATATGTCTCATTTTTTTTCAGGCCTCAGTGAGGGAAAGTGGCATGAGAGCAGAAGCTATTCAGGTTCATATTATAAAAAATGTAGACTGCTGTTAATTATTTTTTTGCAAGTATTGTAATAAGTCAAATATTTGTCTAACAAACATTGTTCTTCTACAAAGACACCTCTAAGAGTAGGTCTTCCCTCTCTCCTTATATCTATCTGTATATCTGCACAAGTAAAACAGATCAGGCATATTCTTGATCACAGAGCAGTCTGTGTCCTTACACATGGTTTTTCTTCAAATCCAAACTTTCTGTTCCCTGTGCTCCTGGCAGGTGCTAACCCTGAATCCACAGGCACTATCTGAGGGAGATTAGTACTCTGGAGTAGACCAGAGACTATAGACCGTATGACTGTATGCCATAGACCATAGAAAGTTATGATGATTACAAGGCAGAGCTAAGGCCCATTCCCTCCTCAATTTATAATATCAGTGGATGTAGACATGGAGGAGAGTTAGGAGTGCCAGGGAATACAAACCAGTCTACTTTTACAAAGACCGTTTCACACAGGTTTTGGTATTGCTGAACATCAGATCCTCTGATTTAAAAAACATTTAAGTGGAATCCTCCTTCTACAGCAAGCACCAGAATTTTAAAGATTTTGTCTTTCAAGGGAAGAAAAAAAAACAAAATAACACCAAAACCCCAGAGAAATGGAAATCCTCAAACAACACCCTTCCCCCCCCAAAAAAAAAACCAAACCAACAAACAAACACAAAACCACCAAAAAACCCCAAACATCTTTATTAAGACAATAGAAATTGAAAAAAAAATTACTCACATTTATTAAATATTTCATCTGGATGACATTTAAATTGTCAGAGTGGAAAAGACAAGATTCAGCAACAAGGTCAAATACATTTCGTGTCAGAACAAACCTAGAATTATTTGTATTGCCTCTTCTCTGGAGAAAATATAATAGAACCAGAATCTTCATTCAAAAGCTCCAAGTTTTTACAGGAAAATGATTTAGCTATGTTTTTATTAGGGCTTTTAAGAACTCTTCATCAATGTTTTCCTCCATGATTCCACTATACCTGTTAGAGAGGGAGGGATATTAAAGGTTAGACCAGATGATCTTTGAGGTCCCATCCAACCTGGCATTCTGTAGATCTGTGATATCCAGCAAATGAGGGTGACATTTAAAGTAATTATTGAACACTCCTAAGTGAATTTGTCATCACTGCTTGTTTCAGATTACTTTTGGTTTTGACAGAAGGAATGCCAATTCTAGGTTACTGTTGTGTATGAATCCTTTTCTAATTCCTTGTGTGTGTGTGTAGGAAATAGACATAGTGTCTCATTCAAAACTGTTGATATCAATTTGTGCTGTACGTTGGCATAATCTTAAAGTCATTTTACAGAGCATCTTTGCTCATGGTGCACTTGAATAAGGAATACTCATGGAATGTTTTAACCTACTCTTTGATTTCAGATGTGTCAGATCTGACAACCTTCAGTTGCCGTAGAAGAGTAACTTGTGTCCGTTCATGCTGGTATTCAAACACTCAGTCATAGCCTCTTTAGCATAAAATTAAATCCTGCTCCTGACCATTAGCCGACAAATCTATCCAGTCCCTGGAAACAACATTCATTACACAAAAAGATTGAAGAGATGAACAATTCAAACACTGTTAAGCCTAGACCAAGTTAGTTAATGGCTAGAAAAAGAATGTAAAAAAATTAAGATAATGCAATGATGCTACTTTACTTTACTACAAAAGTAAAAATAACCCAAAATATATAATTTGAAATAATATTTTTTTCCTTTTCTGATGGTGTCATATATCGCTCAATCTTATTTTTCTTTCACATTATTACTAGTTTTTTATACCGAGAAGCTTAAATTTAGTATCACATTTCAACCAGCAAATCTGGTAGTAATCATAGAATCATAGAATCATAGAATGGTAAGGTTGGGCGGGACCTCAAGGATCATCTAGTTCCAACCCCCTGCCATAGGCAGGGACACCTCCCACTAGTACAGGTTACTCAAGGCCTCACTCAATGATACTTTCAGAAACACAACTTTGCCAGGCTAAGCTGTGGGTACATTTCAAGCTGTGATATGCTTCTAAAAGAAATGTGGTCTAAGGGAAATCAGCTCTTGCAGACCAAGATCTCTAATGTCTTTATTCTGCAAACATCTAAAAATGCAGGGTATAATCTTGGCTCCTCTAAAAATAACAATCATTTTACCCCTCAGCTTCATACAACCAAAAATGCACCTGCAATCTTGTAAGTGTCATAGTTTGCTGCTGCTATGCAATGAATACGTTCTGCAGTAGACAAAATTATGATTAGTCTTGATAGAATTGTAGACGAATTTAGTTGTGCTATGTTTAGGACTGCAGAGTTTTTCAATTCCCCTCCACTCACAACATGGCAAAACTAAGCTGATTTGAATTGCAAGTATCTTTGCTGAATACAGAGATTTCCCCCCTTTACTCTCCTTACTTACGTTGCAAACAAAAAATTGAATATGCTGTGAATAGCTCTACCTATGGAAATAGGCCCAGGAAAAAACCTAAATTTAGTGTACATCCACTGGTACTTGCATCAGTAAATCACAGCATTTGTTTGGTCTGACACCACATGTTACACGTATGCCGTTATTTACAGGTATGATATTAGTGTAATCTACTGCTACCATGTCAAAATGGAATGAACTGGATTTACTAAGAAAAAAGAAAATAAATATATATTTCAAACAAATTCACTCATATAACTTTCTATATGGAAGATAAATACTATATAGGCTTTGAAGATACAGTAAAATAATAAGATAACTAGCCTGTTATGTAGTTTCAAATTCATGTTTGCAGCCCCTTTTTCCTGCAGCTATCCAGTATCTGAAGGGGGCCTACAGGAAAGCTGGGGAGGGACTATTTACAAGGTCTTGCAACGACAGGACAAGGGGCAATGGGTTTAAACTGACAGAGGGGAGATTTAGACTGGATGTTAGGAGGAAGTTCTTTCCAGTGAGGGTGGTGAGGCACTGGAACAGGTTTCCCAGGGAGGTTGTGGCTGCTCCCTCCCTGGAGGTGTTCAAGGCCAGGTTGGATGAGGCATTGAGTGAGCTGTACTAGTGGGAGGTATCCCTGCCTATGGCAGGGGGTTGGAACTAGATGATCCTTGAGGTCCCTTCCAACCTTACCATTCCATGATTCTATGATTCTATGATTTAATAGATAATGTAAATTTCCGTATTTGAATGACTGACTACTTTCTATGGGAATAACGCAACAAACAAGAGGCAAATTTGTGTCATAACTGGATTGAGAGGTGAGAAAACTCAGCCAGATTTGTCATTTACATTCACTGCTATACTGGGAAAATGATGAAGAAAATTACAACTGGAAACTCCATCTTATTAGAAGTGCAACCTTCTGATGCAATATGCTGTAACAGCAAGAGATTTCCAGAATTATGCACTCTTGACAGGAAAATACCTCGGAGTTGTCTATCCTAAAAATAGGTATATAGTATTTAATAAACAACTGGTGATACTGTACTACTTTTGTATTATATTCAGGAAAGCTTTGCATTAAAGGTTGTATTGGAAACTGCTGAGGCTTCTGTAAAAGAGTGGCTGGAATGAAATTTATGAAACTCTTCAGTATGAAAAAGCCTAATAGGATTGGGAATGCTTGGGAATTTAGGTGTTAATTTTGAGAGATTTGTTACCAAGTGCCACGCCCAAACCCGCCTTGAACACCTCCAGGGACAGAGACTCCACCACCTCCCTGGACAACCCATTCCAGTAGCCAATTACTCTCTCAGTGAAGAACTTTCTCCTCACCTCGAGCCTAAACTTCCCCTGGTGCAGCTTGAGACTGTGTCCTCTTGTTCTGGTGCTGGTTGCTTGAGAGAAGACGGTAACCTCCCCCTGGCCACAAACACCCTTTAGGTAGTTGTAGACAGCAAGAAGGTCTTCCCTGAGCCTCCTCTTCTTCAGGCTAAACAATCCCAGCTCCCTCAGCCTCTCCTTATAGGGCTTGTACTTGAGGCCTCTCACCAGCCTCGTTGCCCTTTTCTTTCCTTCTCCAGCCCTCAGTGAACATATTCATGTCATTGAGATGTTTTAAGATAAATTACAGCTGAGAGGTATTTCAACTGTATCTCTTTTACTTGTACATAGGAGGATAGTCAAGTTAACATCTGGCAGAGAGAATTACTTGGAAGAATACCATATGCCTTAAACACAGACTGGGTGAGATGAAGATGATGCTGACTGGCAGCAGAGAGCATTTTAAGGAATTTGAATAAAGGAAGAAGTCCATCTCTTACTAAAGAAATAATCTTCAGCAAGAACACCCACTGGAAATCCAGGCAAAGGAGAACAGACGTGACTTCTCCCACCTTTTAGTTGCCAGAAGACTGTAGATGTTTTTATTTTGCCAAATACAGAATCTTTCCTGTGGTTAATTTTGCCTACGCTATTCTAAATTTCAAAGGCTAAGAAATTCTGCCAAACTAAGTGATGAATGCTGCCATTTCATTCCAGTAACTTCAGGATTTAGTTACTGTTTTCTGAATGGCAAAACATGATGAAATCATACAAAAAGTCACACTCTGTGTCCTAAAACAGTTGCAAACGCATTTCCAGATGAAGTCCAAAGTGCAGGTTATTAAAAAGTATATTTCATGGTAAGTTATTATTGGGCAGAAATACATCGACTGCTTCTCCCTTTCAGAGAAGAAATGTGTGAGTCAGAAACAAGGGAGTCTAAACAGTGGTCTCTTGCACAGATACAGGTGCAGCGAACATAGAAACAGTAGTCTGAACCATAAAGTTTCCTTCCTTATAAGCTTCCAGGTGCTATGCAGGGCTAGGCACACCTGTAATTTTAAGGCATTTCATAGTTTTTATTAATGTGCTTTATAGATGTAAATAAAATGTGTTCCTAGTTTCAGGACCAGATCACCTGTTTAATTGATTTCTCCATGCAAAATGAATTACCCTTTCAGAACGGCATACTTCAGGTACTAATAATGCATTGCCTTTATCAGGGGGGAAAAAAAAAATCACAAAGGTTTAGAAATTGAACAGCTCCAGTGTTGGTAAATCCCAGAATAGCAAAATATTTAGTTATTGACAGCAATTCTTGTCCTTGAAATCTCAGCATTTTAGGCTTTCTCTCTGTAGGAGCCAGAAAGAAATTGGCAAGTAGTCATTGCTCTTTGTTCAGTTGCCATAGCAGCAATAATAACAAGTTGGATTTTTCTGCTTTTCCATCTTTATAAAACTCCATTTTCCCTTCAAAATACTGGAAATTTCTGAAGATCGTAACTCATCTGCCCCTGAACATACAATTGCTCTGCTTTTGCCTAGGAGGAGTTGTGTGGCAACAAATATTTATAGACATATGCTTGAGAATTTGTCATTGCAGCATAAAGATCTTATGTTGCAACATGGTGAAGTTTAACATTTATGAATCTATTCATGATGCAAAGATACTTCTCCCAGGCACTAATGTTTCATTTTTCTGTTCTTTCCCTAGTAAGGAATCAGGATCATAGAATGGTTTGGTATGGAACAGACCTTTAAACATCATCTAGTGCCAACCCCTTGCCATAGGCAGCAACATACTCTACTAGATCACATTGTTCAAGGCTGCACCCAACCTGGCCTTGAATACTTCCAGGATTGGAGCATCCACAACTTCTTTGGATAACCTGTTCCTGTACTTCAACACCTTCATGGGGAATAATTTGTTTCCTAGTATCTGATCTAAATCTACCTTGTTTCCATTGGAAGCAATTAGCTTTCATCCTGTCACTATGTGGCTTTGTAAAAAGTCACAGAATCACAGAGCTTTGGAGGTTGGAAGGGACCTCTAGAGATCATCGAGTCCAACCTCCCTGCCAAGGCAGGATCACCTAGAGTGGTTTGCCCAAGGAACGCATCCAGGTGGGTTTTGAAAGTCTCCAGAGAAGGAGACTCCACAACCTCTCTGGACAGCCTGTTCCAGTGCTCTGTCACCCTCACTGTAAAGAAGTTTCTCCTCAAAGAAGTTTCTCCTCATGTTGAGATGAAACCTTCTGTGTTTCGATTTGTAGCCCTTGCTCCTTGTTCTATCACTGCTGATCAGCAAAAAGAGATTGACCCCATCCGCTTAACACCCACCTCTCAGATATTTGTATACGTCAATCAGATCTCCTCTCAGTCTTTTCTCCAGACTAAACAGCCCCAGGTTTCTCAGTCTCTCTTCACAGGGGAGATGCTCAAGTCCCCAAGTCATCCCCATGGCTTTCCACTGGACTCTTTCTAGTAGGTCCCTGTCTCTCTCGAACTGGGGAGCCCAAAACTGGACAAAATATTCCAGTAGTGGTCTCACCAGGGCAGAACAGAGGGGGAGAAGAACCTCCCTAGACCTAAATACTTAATATCCAGTCAGCTGGATATTAATCCATAAAAGTAGGGAAAAAAAAAAAGAAAATAAAAAAAACAACAAAAAAACCCCAAAGGCTGGCAAAGAAACCAAACTTTGCCAAAATTTTCTCACAAACCACTCTTCCTAATATCTGCATTTTCAGTTTTGCATGTTTTCTGCTCTTTCATTAGCTGACTAATTAATCTATTTATCTATCATAAACATTGAGAGAAAAATAGTGGGAAACCAAGTAGAATTATTTTCATGCATAAACTAAGGATAATTTCACAAAAAAATAACAACTGTGCAGCTTTCTGTAATTAGAAATCACATAATTCTGCTAATATTTCTAAAGATAATCTTATCACATGCAGGAAGGGAAACATGAGAAAGTAATGTGCCTTGCCTAGGGTGACCCAGCAGGTAAAACCAAGTCCACGGGAAGAGAAATCATCCCTTTGGCAATCCAATCTTGTCTCCACTTAAGCATGCTTCTTGTTTTGTACTTGGATGTCACTACTGTGACCACTCTGGCTGTGCCAAAAGGAGCAGCCTCCATTTTGTCTTCGTGGGCTAAGACAATATTCCTAGGACTGTCCTTGAACTTTCTTGGTGGTTACTGCTGTTTCATTGAGGATTTCAGGTTTAGACATGGACAGTTGTGGAAACATAGTACTTTTCTTGTTAACACATTATTCATTAGCAGCATCTCACTGCCAGCAATTTCACTGGAGAAGATAGGATTAAATTTTCCTGACTATTCCAGCACTTTCCTCACAAATGAAAATCTTCCTACTACTTTCTACTGCAAAACAAAGCAATACACCCCCACACTGTCCATATATTTCTGTGGTCTCAGTTGTAATCTTTGGCAGTGAGTTTCACCATCAACCATCACAAAGATCTTGCCCATATAAAAATCAACAAAAAGTAGGAGGAATATCCAAAAGGCTGGAGAAAAGTTCTAGATAAATAAGTGTTGAATATCAGAGAATCAAGAGGAAAGGAGAGAGAAGGGAAGAAACTGCCAACCGCCTCTGAAACAAAAGTCAATATTCCACTAGAGAGCTATGGTCCCTCTGCTACTAGCACTTTTCATGGGAAATGTCAAGACATTTAATAGTATTAATCATGATGTAAAGAAGAAAGCCACAAACCAGCATCAGTTACATAAAGCTAGGCATCAGTTATATAAAACTAGGCATCAGTTATATAAAGCTAGGCACTCTTTTCCATCACAATTTTTCATTAACATCATGTTGGCATTCTCTGACCTCTAAGAAAACTTCATCTGTGCATTTACTCCACCCAGTGCACAGGCTACCACCGTTTACCTGACATTTCTGGATGTATTTGATGTCAATGCACAGTCATGCAAAGTAGGCATGCAAAATTTAGTGCCAGCGTTTGGAATTCTTACGTGTATAAATGGGCACACTGGTAGCAGCAACAGTGCCACTCCCCTGAACAAAGATGGCATACATCTTCCAGGAATGTCCTGAGAGGCTGGAGGCATGTCACTTTTCTATTCCAACTTCTACTTTTGAAACAGAGAACATAATGGCAAAGCCAAGTGTGCAAATCAAGGCATTAGGAATTCTGTGAGAAAGTAAAAGATAGAAGAATCTTGTTTTACAGAGTATCTGTAGATTAAATATAGCTCTCAGTTCTGATTACATCCTGGATTTGCTTTTATTTGAGTCCACAGAGTACATTGGGCAAATCTTCTTATTGCTCTTTCTCTAATTTTTGTCTTTTTCTTTCTTTACCTAAATACATAGCTGAGGCTACCACTGGTTAGGGTTAGGGGTTTTTTTGTCTTTTTTTTCCAGGGGTGGAAGGTTTACATTAATGAAAATAAAAACACCCCCCTAAGCCATTACTAACCCCTTGAGCTACACTATCTATTGAATAAATGTGAAGTTAATCTGGACTTCTGAATTTTTTTCTTTAAATCTGAAGTTTCTTTTGAAATTCATATTTTGTGTTATCTGGTCCAAGCCTTATTCAGCAGAATACTTAATGTTGCAGTGTTTATGCAGCTTTGAGAGTGTTTATGCAGCTTTTCTGGGAAGGTAGATTAAGGAAGTTTACATAGCTTTTTGATCTGGAAATATTTGACAAGCTTTCATTAAATATCAATAAAATGCTTACAAGTATTTTGTGACAGATTAAGGCACATTCATAGAGAGAGTCACAGCTAGGATCAGAGCTCAGAAAACTTGACTCTCTCTCTGTATTTTTTCTATTGCTCTACCATATGTTACCAGAGGACTTTATAGTATTTGCAGGTTGGTTTTGGCTAAACGTTAAATCAGTTCTTGGACAACATCTGTATTTAGGGAGAAACTTTACCTGGATCACAATGAAGAGGGTCTGCTTCCTCTCAGCTACATAATGTTCTATCAGAACCACTTTTTCTTCAAGCAAAAATTCATTTTTGAAATGTTGAATGGGTGAAGTGAAATGTCAAGCACACCTTGTCTTCAATATGTAGCCTTGTGCTACAGCAATGTGAGGGGAAAAAAATGAAGGCTTACTGACAGCAATATAATCTCCCCAATACTGAGACTGATGTAGTCTACAGAGGAAGGGATGACTGTTGTGCATACAAATGCAGCAGTAGTGCAATTGGAAAGATTGCAGCGAGTCTGACCTGTCTGTCAGCAAATGCGTGAGGCTGTTTAATAAATTTTATAGCCTTCATCTTAAGAAAGGATGTACAGGAGGCAAAAAGACAGCAATATGAAGGATTAGTGAAGAGAGGAAGCAACTATGTTCTCTGTGCATGCTCTGATTAAAACAGAATAGAGGAAAACAATCAAATGAACAGACAAGACACTCAAGCCTGATAGATGAGGGCCTAGTCAAGAAACTTTCTCCTTCATCCTGATGCTATCAGAACTGCATTAAACTATTTCAAATGTGAGTATTTTTCTTATTCTTGGTGGAAACCATCATTAAATACTTCTAGAAGGCATTAAAAAGCCAATCCATTCATCTGTATGTATGTTTCTAATTGCTTCACAAATGAATTATAACCAAGTGTGATGAGTGCCAGCAGCCCTCTAGGGTAGTTCTTGTAACAGTCAAGTAGCAGTGATTTATGTTAAAGCTAACATCCTAAATTTTAACTCAGAACTTTTTATTTCTGATCTCACTGAATTACTATTAGGATTTATAAGATATTACTCTGAAAAATACTTTTGACCTGAGTTTTCGTTAATGAATCAGATGCTGCCTCTGCTGAAACAATTTTTTGTTTTACCATGACAGTTTTGAATTTCATACTGACTGAGGGTCTTGTCCTGAGGTCAGGTAAATTATCTTGACTATATTGGCTTCATTTTTACAATGCAAATTTACCCTCACAGAAGTTGAGTCATCATCTACAAATCTACTGAATCTTCTATCAAATCTTTGCTCAAAGAATAATAATAAAAGCATTTGAATTCAACAGGAAGCATCAATTTTCTGGAATAAAAGACTGTATTTATGACTACAGTTTTCCTATACTTGTTTTCCTCTGTGACTCTGTTCCCACTGCAAATTAGTCTAAATTCAGCCATGGGACTCCATGCCAACAGCTCAGTTAACTTTAATCCACCTTTAATGGAAAAAAAAAGGAAGTCTGTGCTTTTGTGTTATTTTAGTGAACGATTTAGTAGTACATTGAATTGAAGTATTAGAGATGTTGTAAATTGTCCTTTTTGCTGTAATTTCTTTCTCTCACTGTTAAAAGTGAGCATCATTCCTACTTTCAGTCCTGCTGTGCTGTATATAGAGCAGAACAGATTTACAAGGGGGCAACTTTCACTGCTCCTGTCGTACTTGCCGACTTACTCTTCATGACACAGGACAGATAAGCTCTCTGCAACAGTTTTATGCTCAACAGGAGAGGCACAAGGAACCCCAAATATTGCACTGTATGCCTAGGCTGCCAGTTACTCGTCACCTTTGAAAATGGTGAGCTTATAGGCTGAATTTACTCTATCTCAGGCAGAATTCTAATGGGGATTTAGTTACTGTCTTGCATAATCTGTTTCTTTTCAATAAGTCTTTCTATGATTGCAGTGGCAATTAACAATAGATAGTGACTCAATGTGATACCACACAGATGACTCACTAGATCTGCTTAGGCGACTGTGAGGCCATGGAGGTAATCCACATTATCTCTTTCATCATCCCATCTAATTAAATACAAATCACTTCCTAATTTTTTAAATCCCCTAAATCTGCTTCTATAAGTCCTTTACTCACAAGAACACAGACCGCAGCAAATCTCTTTTGTTCTGAATTATTTTGTTGCCAAATATATGCTTGCTGCTTCAAATCTCAGTACCTCCCTCCGTGTGATCATTCATGCATCACCTCACTTCACTTCATACAAGGGAAATGAATTTTTGATAAAGTAAATGCTAATACTTATCTTCAGAAAGAAAAACCCAAACACAACAACCACAAAAAGCAAGTGCCTCTATGGTACAGGTATATTGTATAAACCTACATGAACTGAAGATGAATTTGCAGTATAAAAGCTCTTCACTTTAGTTTAACATAGATGAAAATTAAATAGCATGTTATTTGGTCTATACTGGGGCAACATCAGAAAAGTGAATGTCACACAGCAGTCTTGTCAGACCTAGAGTCTAATGATAAGGGCTCAGGTATAATCACAGAAGATATTCCTTCTTTTCAGCTGATGTTGTCGAGACAATACATACTTTGAGGTTTTTATCACCTTCTGGAAAACTGTCCGAAGTTGGTGGATTCTCTGGCTTTTGGAATTTATGACAGCAAAGCACATTCACAGAGTAAAAGTAAACTTTAAAAGTAAGATTTAAGGTTAAAAATCAGGTTTATTCAGTAGCTACCAAAATGTGCTAGCAGAAAAAAGGAAAGGCAGCCACACCATTTTCAGAGCTTTTAGGAATATCAGTAGATACTTTATTTAATGCTGAGCAATAAATTAAAATTGTCTTAGATATATAAAAGAAAAAAAAAATCACAGTTCTTAATCACAAACATCCCCCCAAAAAAACCCACCAAAACAAACCACAACCCCAACCCTGAAAAACCCAAAGACCAAATAACCCAAACTCACAGTTATTCTCATTACTTCCTGAGACATCTCAAGCTTATCCGACATTTAGCACAGAGAAAAAGGACTGTCTGGGACTGTGTGTGGGGAAGGAACAGCTACTGAGGTTTGGTGTGGTGCAGCAAGCCCTAAGACTTCTTACCAAAACCAACCCTTCAGCAGGTTACTGACAGCAAACATCTTCTCTGCACATCAGGCTGGGCTGAATTTTTATTTAGAGTGCTGACCTTGATTGGAAGTTAGACCATATTCCTTGGAGCACCTAAAACCTTGATAAGATCTGAATTCAAGAGACTGATGAGAAATTCAGACCATCAGACATGTGGTTGACAGGTCCTGTCCTATCGGCAACAATAAATCCTGATGTTGAGAAAATAAGTAGCCATCTCAAAGACAAATATTCAGTTTAAGTTAGGACTCTTCTACTCATAGAATCATAGATTCATAGAATGGTGAGGTTGGAAGAGACCTCAAAGATCATCTAGTTCCAACCCCTTGCTGTAGGCAGGGTCACCTCTCACTAGTACAGGTTACTCAAGGCCTCGTCCAACCTGGCCTTGAATACCTCCAGGGAGGGAACAGTGTAGGGAAAAAACATCCCTTGCCTCCTTTTAAGGTAGGTGACTTGTTCTTTGCAAGTATGTATCTCCTTTAATTAATTAGAGGGAAATACTAGATTGAATTACATCTTAAACTTGTATTTGGATAGATTTCTGTGTGCTAATACCTGTTCTTATTGTATTGTGAAACTTACACCTTATTATGTTATTTTTTTTGTTCTTTAGTGATTGATTTGAGTAATATTTTTAAAACTGATTTGCTAATAGATATTTGATACAAATAGAAATAGTTATGCTCCCTTTGGAAAATGACAGCTTTGCCATTGCTTTCAGTGGGGACAGATTGTTAATGCATGTCTTGGAGTCACCTTCAATGGAAGAAATAGAACTTTTTTGGGGGCCAAAGCTAGGACGCCTCTTAACTTTTCCTTCATTATCCAGTGGCTTCTATCATAACAGTGCTTGTCCTTTACAAAACACTTTAGAAATTGCATCTCTTATTCTGTTTAGGAATAATTTGAAATATTAACAGGTGATTTGGCACTATAAAGCATTTGTTGATGGGAAATTTAGATGAAAAAGCAGTATGTATTCAGTGCTCGAACACGTTTGGAGGACATCTGACACAAAAGCATATTTGTATATGCAGCAGCTAGTATAATAAATCAAGGACTCCGTTATTTTGCCAATCTAATTAGGGAACACAAATAGTTATTTTATCAACAAAATTACATGATAACTCAGAGCAGCACAGGTAGATTGAAAACACTGTAGAATTAATTACTCTGATTTCAGAAGGGCATCTAGATCAATATGCTACAAACCAACCAACCAACTAATCCGCTGACATTGGTAATTAATATTGAACTTGCTATAAACCAGGCTCAGTGCTGTATTAGCACTTTATTTCATGGAGAAGCATGCTTATAGAATTTTAATTCGTTAATGTAAGAAGGCACTGGTCTCTGTCAGAAGCCTCATGGCTGAGTATGATTACTGAGAGAACACACCAGTGTCGGGTGGTGCTACAGTCTCAGTTCTGCTATCCAGCAGTGTGAATCCACTACTGAAGGAACCAGCTCCATTGCCAATGCTCATGGGTGTGAGTGTTTGCATGAATTAGGATTTATTCACTTAAATGCATGTTGAAGAACTGGATTATGAACTGCAAGTCATTTCTTCTTAATGGCTTATTAAGAGAGATAATAAACAGAGTTTCACATGGCAATTTAGAAGCTGAAAGTTTAAGATCACCACCAATGATGGTTTTACAGTCAACTATGGAAAAAAAAAATCAAGAAGCTATATACATGACATCATGATTTTGATGGGAAAAAAAAAATCACTCCCTGGAGGCACCTGTATCTTATCACAGACTTTTGAGGGAAGTTGTATGACTGACTTTGACTAGAGCCTCTTTGGGAGCTGATGGTGAATAAGATGAATCCTCTCTAGATGGATAAGCGCTGAGGGCTAAAACGGAGTCCTTTTTCCAATTTTTATTAAGGAGGATTTTTGTAGATACTAAATAGCAAAACCTTGCAGCTGATGTTATCTGAAGACTTACCAAGATTTTCCAGTATAAGACAGCATTTTCAGCTGTTTCCAACTTTGTCTGTTTTAATGATGTGAGTTGAAACTTCCTGTGACTGTTTTTCAAGTTTTAACCAATGACTGGCACATCTGAATTGAAATTTATAAAATTACATTCTATTCCATAATAATAAAATAAATAAAAATGAAGAATATTGAGATAATTCTAATAAATTCCCATTGCCTTCTTAAGGACAATACTTCAATGTGTTGGTTAGCATTAGGTTTGTGACATTGACCGCTGACAGAAAAACATGGCTAGATTTGCCTGGTTTATAAAGCTCTATGTTGACAAACTGCATTTTGGCATTTTGCAACTTGGAGAGCCTCTATGTTACTTTATTAGTGGAGTTTTTGGTGCCACATCAATCAAAATATCAATGACAGGTTTTACAATCTAAATTATAAAACAATGTCACTACTAGTGGTTTTTTTTTCTTACCTTTCTTAAGGCAGAATAGTGATGAATATCACTCTCAGGCATGCAATTTCCATAGAATCTATGTTACAGACTTTTGAAAGACATTTAACCTTGATTTAAAACTACAAAAATGTTGTAGGGCTGTTTTTTTACAATTAATTATCTTTGATTAAACTTTCATGTTTCAATATTCATCTGAATTCCTTCAGCTTCATTCTTCAAACATTAGATTTTATTACAGTTTCTTCTAGCAGAGTGTTAACCATTATTACAAATCTCTTCTTGCTGAAGACATTAATTTCCATATGGAAAGGTCCCCTTCATGTTTGCAAATTTTAGAACTTGAAAATGCTATGTAGAAGGAACTGCCCATTATTCTGAAGAGGACAAAAATCCTCCACATTATAGACTCGTGTGTCTACAGAGGTAGCTCCATTACACGTTTCAAGGTATCCTGCCCTGATATAGTGTATATATCTGCTTGTATATTGTGCTGAGCTGTAAATATAGCTTCATTCCTTAACTTCCAGCCAGCTGAGTTCTAGTCTGGGTCATTTTACAAAGTGTGGGGGTGCCAGGGAACTCCCAAACCATCACACAGACCTGTTGTACTTTCTCAATATTTACCCTTATTTTTCTATTTAAACTCTCTTCAAAAATGTCAGTGTATATGGCAAGTTAGTCACTATGAGAATTATTCGTGTTTAAGTCACTGTTGAAGTCCCATGTCTATATTTTAAGTTAATTGCTAAGTTACATTACAATTTCAAAAATGAAAACACCTCACAAATTATAAATGATTCTTCATAAAAATATGTAAAAAGTAGAAAACCAACAAGGCTTCATTTGCCAAAGTGCCAATGCAGATCACTCAAGAAACCTGGACTCAAAAATAAAATAAAATAAGATAAGATAAAATAGTAATAATCTAATTTAACTTCAATATTTGTTGTCATGGTAGGCCTAAGCAGGACAAAATAGGTTTATACATGTCCTGGCTTGCCCAGACATGGTTTTCTGCTCTCCCTCTCTATGTTTTGGAGAAAAGCAACCACGGGAAAGAGGACAAAGAACCTGAAGCCACTGAGTCTGGGGATCCTGGCCTTTTGCATCCTGTGGTAAACAAGGTACTCACACTCAGCTTGTGTATATGCCTTGTGCAAAGCCTGTGTTCTGCCCAGATTTGGGTAAAGCAAGCCTATGGCTTCACCTAATATGTTCAGGCTTGGCTAACTGCCATTCTGATTGGCTACTCTGTGTCCAAAGGCCCATTAGTCTCAGGCTGCATGGATAAAAGGAGATGAACAGGGAGCACAACATGTGCTCCACCATTATATGTGTGCTTTGCCATTGTATCCATGTGCTCTGATGTTATATTTGTGCTGCTGTATATCCTGAACTGCCTGGAAACCGTGTTCCAAGAGCTTACCAGGAACAGCCTCTAAATGTCTTCATGCAATCAGCCTGCATAGCCAGCATGACATCGTGCACATCACAAGACATCCTGCCCACACCTTAAAGCCTCGTGCCAAGACGGGAAGTCCTGGAGATACACAGATCATCCAGAGGAGACCAGGACCAGGTCAGAGATTGTCTGCCTCCTTTCCCCATCAGCCTGGGAAGAACCAGAAGTCTCAGCAGGTGACAAGAATTTCCTGAAAGTGTTTGGGTACTGTCTGAAGATGCAGGCAACCCTGCGAGTTGTGAGAAAATATTTTGTGAGTAAATACTGAAAGCCTCTTATAATTCCCCACTGCCTTCTGCCAGAAGCAGAAAGGAGCTCCTTGAGTACATCTAGCAAGCAAGCAGTGTATTGACCACAAGTGGTATACTAACCGCAAAGCCTTCTCTCCCAGTTCAATGGAGTTCAATTAATGTTATACGTATTTACCTGTTAGTTCTAGATCCTGTATATAAAGTTTCCATGACTGATGCAAAGAAGCAATTATTATTAAAATTACTGATTGGGGTGGTGAGAGTTCTGGATATTGAATATTAATAAACAAAAGAAATATTTGCCAGGTGTGTTTCCATAGGAGGACTTTTAACTAAGTAAATGAAAGGTTCGAGGTGAGGAGAAAGTTCTTCACTGAGAGAGTAATTGGCTACTGGAATGGGCTGCCCAGGGAGGTGGTGGAGTCACCGTCCCTGGAGGTGTTCAAGGTGGGTCTGGATGTGGTACTTGGTGCCATGGTCTAGTCTTGAGGTCTGCGGTAACGAGTTGGACTTGATGATCTTTGAGGTCTCTTCCAACCTTGGTGATACTGTGAGACTGTAATATTAATGTTTGAAAATATAGTCTCACATTAATTAATAACCCCTCCACTACACTTGTTGACACAGCTATTTCACAGCTTTTTTGCTTTCAAATTCTACTTCATATGAATTTGTCAGGTGAATGTAGTTCTTTTGGCTGCCATTTATGCTAGTTAGAAAATTAGTTCATACCATTTCACATGCAGTTTCTTTCAGTGCCGGTATGTTTTCAAATCCAATTTTGTGTTCGAGAGTTTTTAACAATGTTGCCAGAGCTCTCTATAAAATATTTATTCACTGGAAGTGTGAAAATAAAATTGATTCTCTGTTGGGCTGTAATTAGCATTAGTGTTCCTGAGGTAAAAGGAGATGCTATGGGACATATTTTCACAGTGAGCTAGATGGCATTTTAATCTTGCAGTCACACTGAGTATAATTGGAGACAGGTGGCTAAAGCTCCACATTCTACTTAAAAAATGTGACGTTCTCTCCATTCAGATGTGCCTAATAAAGTCTTAAAATTTATCCTGTTATATTTTTCCAGCAGACTTCTGCAAAATGGAAGGTAACATGCAATATAAAGCCAGCCCTGAGCCCACATGGATTTCAGGTAGTTGAGAATCATACGGTGCATAGTTACAGTGCTATGTATCATGGATTTTAAACCAGGATCCACCACAATGGCCATTTATTCTGACCCTGGCTTTTTCCTGTCCACAGCATTTCAGTATTCTTTGTAGTGGAGAGGTAATCACTTCACCCTGTTGAAAGAAAGCTGCTTCTAAGGAGAAAATGCTATTTTGCTCAGAGGCTTTGATTTATGCATATTTTTTTAAATAAAGCATGTAGAAAAGGAACACAAAGCTTCAAATCCCCAGCACGTTAAACACCAAGTAGAGTACTGTTTTAGACAGATTACTATATAGTCAAAATCTTCATAACTTTTTCACTGATAATTATTTTGCACTGATTTGTCACATGTAACATTGTTCATCTAACACTGCTCCCAGGTAGACAGCATGAATTGCTGATCTGATTCAGGAAGGCAATTCTTGCATTCTTAACTAAGAAACACCCTAAGATCAGATACCTGGGTGAAGAATTATGTCCGCTTGAACATTATCAAGGTTGAGGTAACACTTTGAAGTAAGATTTACCTATCTTTCTATTCTGTAACTGGATTTAAATTTTTTTAAAAATGATCTAACAAAGAAGACAATGTCCTGTACATTATCGTTAGATCAATGCTGTCTGCTTCTCATACCAACAATCAGAGAGGATGCTCCCTCCCTGGAGGTGTTCAAGGCCTGGTTGGACAAGGCCTTGAATGACCTGTACTAGTGGGAGGTGTCCCTGCCTATGGCAGGGAGTTGGAACTAGATGATCCTTACCATTCTATGATTCTATAAAACCAGAGTCAAATAATTTAAATTTCAAACATGAAAAATTGTTTGCATTTTGAACTCCAGCTCTTTTTGGTTTAAAAGTTCTGCTCTTAATAATCCAGTTTCCTGGACTAGACATGTTTACTAACTAGATATTGATGTACCCAAGTCTGCTGATACCTCTTATAGATGGAAATTGTAGAAAAAGTCAGTAAATTCACATTAAAAAAATAAGATGACTGCAAAACGAGGTGCAGTTATCTAATTTTAAAGCAACATAAACATACAGCTTCCACCTTTTCTATCATAAACTATCATTTAAAGCACTTATTTTGAAGGAAAAGACATATGACAGATTCCCTCCTCATCCTTGATGAAATTCAAATCCAGAATTGGTACATCTAGCACAATTTCAAGCTAGTGAACAGGTAGGTTCCAGGAATGAGTTTGCATTGTGCCTGTAAGACCTTATGCCTTTGATATTACGTTGTTGACAGAAATCCTTGCTCAAGTCCTTTTATGCTGAGAAATGATGATTAGCACTAATTATCTGAAATTGGTGGATTCATGTAGTGATTAAAGCACTGCTCAGTTTATCTCTAATGAAAGCTGGGTTCAGCAAATTGGCTACAGCAATCTTTTCAAGCTTCCTAAGGATTTACAAAGAAAAAAAAACCTAAACAAACAGCAATTAGTTTTAAATCTCACTGGAAGATCTTTTCTCGAAAAATCTTGCTTATCAGCAGCAAGTAATGTAGTAACACAATAATAAACACAGATCACTCCTTACTAAATTTATTTCAAGGCTGTTTGTATATACTCAATTTATTAGATCCATAATGACTTGATAGTTTCATAAAACACTCACACAAATAATTTCTGAAGAAGAGATAGGATTTTTGTCTTCAGAGTAGTCATAGCTGAGCCTAGGTAGCTGCTAATGTTTTCTTTTGCAATGAAAAATACCTAATTATTATTATATTTTTTAATTTGAAAATTAAAGAGAGTAATTAAAAAAACCCCTTACTTTAATGAGGAAAATTTCCCCAATTTATCTCCCAGATAGACTAAACATGATCTTGATCATCTTGGGGGCTCTAGAATAGACAGAATTTTTAGATAACCTGCCAGCCATCAAGTATACCACACAGAGATGCTAAAAGGGTCTGCCTATATATTCCTGTGTTTATTATGGAGAGGGCACGTGGCAAATCCAGCAGACAATGAGATGAGTCACACAGCTGAGGAGGATACTTTAGAAAAGGAATTATTCTCCCACTGATTTGTATTGTTCAATTTAGCATATTGACTCCACCATTTGGAATTAAAATTATCATCACTGAGATATATAACTGCTATATCTTCTATTAAAAAGCAACAACAATAAAACCACTTTTTTTTTTTCATCTTAAAAACCAGGCCCTTTTGCTCTGGGGGAGGTGGGGGGAGGGGCACCCAGCTTCCAACCTCAGGGTGCTGCAAGCCCATGGTGTGACTTCCAGCATAATCTCTACTGCACGCAGTTTAGACACAAATTTTAACTGAGAGCAAGGCTGCAGGGCTTTACTCAGGTGTTACAATATCAAACAACAACCTTATTATCCCTCCCCCCCCCTCATTTTTTTCTGACTACTGCTCTTTACACATCCTTCATCACAAGCTGGCAACAGTACATTCTGGTGACATAAATTCAATATGCTCTTAACATGTTGCTCTTTTTTAACACAGTTGGAGCTCCTGAGCATGACTGCATCACTCTGTCCCAGCCAGGTCTGTACGTGAAAGTCAGAACAGCCTGTTCCAAAGAGAGAGAAATCTTGAAATACTTTGTCTTGTAACCCAGCATGACAAGATCCTGAGGAAAGCTGTGAAAACATCTGAGCTTACAAGATAGTCAGATGTTAGATCAGAGCTAATCACTGCTTAAAAATAAGACATAACTTTAGAAAACACTCCTTAGCAACTTAAGGTGTTATCTGGCTGAAAGTGACCTCAAGGATCATTTAGTTCAAACCTCTCTGCCATGAGCAAAGGAGACATTCCTCTAGGTGAGGTTGCCCGGAGCCACATCCATCTTGGCCTTAGAAACTTCCAGGAATGGGGCCATGGAATGCATGGGGTTGGAAGTGACCTCTAGAGGTCATCTAGTCCAACCCCTCTGTAGTAACCGGGCCCAAGTAGATCAAGTTGCTCTGAACCCCATCAAGTCTGACTCGGACTGTCTCCAGGGATGAGGCCTCCACCACCTCCCTGTGTCCCAGTGTTCTGCCACTGTCATAGTACAAAACTTCTTCCTAATGCCCACTCTAAATCTACTCTTCTCTAGTTTAAAATGGCTACCCCTTGTTCTAGTGCTACATGCCTTTCTAAATAGTCCTTCCCCAACTTTCTTGTAGGCCCCCTCTAGGTACTGGAAGGCTGCTGTAAGGTGCCCCTGAAACCTTCTTTTCTCCAGGGCAAAAATCTCCAGTTTTCTCAGTCTGTTTTTGTAGCAGATATATTCCAGCCCTCAGATCATTTTTGTGACCCTTCTACAGACTGTCTTCATCAGGTCCATATTCTTCTTGTGCTGGGGGTCCCAGAGCTGGCCGCGCTACTTTAGGTGGAGTCTCACCAGAGTAGAGGGGCAGAATCACCTCTCTTGATCTGCTGGCCACAATTCTCTTGGTGCAGCCCAGGACTGGCCTTCTGGTCTGCAGGCTGCATTGTTGGTTTCTGTCCAGCTTTTAGTGTACTGTAACCTCAGGCTCTTTTCCACAGGGCTGCTCTCTAGCATATCCTACCCCCAGTCCACAATGATATTAAGAATTGCCCCAATCCAGTTGCAAGACCTTGTGTTTGGCCTTTCTGAATCTCATGAGGTTCACCTGGGACCATTTTCCAGCTCGTCCAAGTCCCTTTGGATGACATTCCATCCCTCTAACATAGCAACATATTAACTGGATATTTATTTGTTTGTGAACCTAATTGGAGTTTTTAGGATAAAATCTCCTCAGATATTTCCCAACTGTAAAACAGAAAAATCTGAAAAGCGCAGTAGATTGAATGTGTTAATAATATGGTGGAATATTAGAAAACTAGAATGAGTGAAAATTTAAAATTGCCAGTGGAGTGAACTATGACCTGACTAAAAAGACAGGAATAAGAAGAAAGAATATTTGCAATTTTTATTAACAGACTAGGTAAAATAAAATCTTTCTGCAACTGAAATTAATCTTGTTTCCCCATGTGATATTGGGAGAAGTCATATGGTGAAAACCCTCATGGCAGTTTTCTTCACTCATTTGAACAGAATGCAGCAGTTGTGCTATCAAATTTATCATCTGGAAACCTGTAATATATTCAGCTTTCCGAAACAAGGCTGCACTTTTCTATTAAATTAAATATTTACTTGATTAAGATAGTAATAAGAGTCCAGTGGGCGAGGTAATTCAGTGTATTTTTGCTTGACACATTCATTTTTGAAGGAAGAAAGGAGTTTTATAAATCTAGTGGCAGAAGAAATAGTTTTGGATTTTAGTGAGAAAAAAAAAAACAAGCTTCATCTTTACATGCCTCTTGAGTAGAAAACAGATAGTAGCTAATTAATATTCATTTTACATATTTGGTTAGCTGCAGGACACTGCACCATGCAGCCGATTGGATTTGTAGAGACACAAGAGAGTAGGGGTTTAGAGGTGGCTAGTCATTTAGAGAGTAAACACATTGGGTTGCAAATACGCCACCATCAGAAGCTGCAAACTTCAGCCTTCCTGTGCTAATTGCTTTTGCCCTTTCATCCTCACTGCCCTATTTGCCTTCTGTTACTACCCTGCTGACCTAAGATCTGAAGTGTTTATATTAACATGCATTTAAGTGCTTCAGTCGGGACAGGCTTAAAAAATAAACAGGTATTTGCTAGCTCAGCTTATTTTAACTGCAGCGGTGTAGAAATCATACACAGGATCAAGAGGAGGTGAATTCCAGAGGGTCTGATTGAAGGCAGTAATTTGTCAAGTTGCTAGGACTATTTGGGGGTCTTCCACTGCTAGTCATTCTCCTGAACTGACTCTTCCAAAGTCTATTATAAGTTTCACACACACAAAAGCTTTTACTTATTCGCTTGTTTGTTTTTATTCAGAGGTAAGAAATTTTGCCCCAAAAATTCCCAGTAAAAGGAGTTAATTGCAAATAACCTGTGTGAAAACATGCAATGCCCACTGCTTTTGTAAGTCAAGTTTATTTTCTAAATAAAGTGGATCTTTCTATAACTAAAGTACTATGATAAGACTAGCACTAAGCATAATACTATTTTCTCAGAGCTCTCGTGTGTGAGATTTCATCTTAACAGTATACTTCATCCTGAGGTCCATAGGGAAGATATGTATTAATTTTTACTCAAGTATTAAATGATTCTGAGAACATGCAATATTTTATTTTCCTTCTAGATCATTACAGAAGGTTCTACAGAATGCTCAGGATGGAATATGTACAACAGTATCCAGCCACTTGTTTGCTAAAATCTAGTACCTTGAGTAATGTGACTCTTCAGGGATTCACAGAGCTACAAGAGAAAAATTACAGTTATGGATGTGCAATTTTTATTTCTTCCACATAAATCAACCAGAACTGTTTTGATCCCTTGTAACTTCTCTGGCTTGGGGAAGACTACTGAGAGCTCAAACGTAGGAAAACAGGATAGACATGAACCAGGTTGTGTAATGCAGTGAAAAGGAGAAGGAGGAAAGAATGTGAAAGGATAAATCCAATTGTTTTTAGAACATTTATGTTTTTTTTTTTTTCTAAATAATGTATGTTATGAAATATAGGAGTGAAAGTATGAATGAAAGGATTGAGGGGAGAATTTCTTACATGACTGTCACTGTCTTTCAGTATAATCCTCTCACTTTGATCGTGATGGAGACAAGAAGTAAATAATTTCCTGATCCCCATCACTTTCATTTTTTCCCATAAAGTATGTTTAATCTAGGAAAAAAACCCCAACAACCCAGCCTCAGACATGCTGGCCTTAAATAAACTTTATAAAGTTCAGTATGTATACACCCATCTGACTGAAATCACATCCTCCAAAGATTTTGTGATTAGGGATATTACCTGGATGAAGCTCTGGTGAGGCTTTCTCTTTCTCAATCGAGCAAGCATGTGTGGCAGTTGTATGCTGACCTTTTTCCTTCATATGGTGCATTGGTACATCCCTTTGGGTGATTATACTGCTGGAAAACAATTATGTTTACTTAAGGACTCTACAACAAGAAGGTGCTGAAGGGAAGCATGTAGGAACACAGAGGAATATTTATGCAAGATGTTTTGCAGGCAATCAGAGAGGAGAATAAATATTTGAATTGAGGCTCTGTAGTGTAGATATCTTCAGTCAGCTGAGAGAGAAAAGATGATAGTCTCAAGCCTGTTTCCCTCCACTTATTTTAAAGGTAAATTCTTTTGGATTTCAATATGCAATAGCAGATATTTATTTGTTGATGGAACCTGAAAATGGTAACTAAAATTGAGTATATTGGGTTTGTGTGGCAAGATTTTCACAGTAGGTGGGCTACAGGAGTGGCTTCTGTGAGAAGCTGCTGGAAGGTTTCTCTATGTCCGTACAATCAATCCCAACTGACTCCAAGACAGACTTGCTTCTGGCCAAGGCTGAGCCCATTAGTGACAATGGTAGTATCTTTGTGGTAACATGTTAAAGAAATGGCAAAAAAAACCCCAAAAAATCCTGTGCAACTGCAGCTGGAGAAAGGAGTGAGGATATGTGAGAGAAATAACACTGCAGACACAGAGATGAGTGAAGAAGGAGGGAGAGGAGGTGCTCCAGACACTGGAGCACAGATTTTACTGTGGGTTGCAGTGAAGACCGCTGTGAGGCAGTACTCCTGTAGCCCATGGTGGTTGACAGTGAAGCAGGTATCCACCTGCATGCCATGGAGGACTCCAGGCCAGAGCAGATGAATGTGGAAAGCCCACATTGGAGTAGGCTCAAGGCTGGACCTGTGGATCTATGAAGAAAGGGGCTCGTGCTGGAGAGTTTTCTAACAGCACTTGTGCTCCTGTGGGGCACTTACAGAGACACTGGAGCAGTCTGTTCCTGAAGGACTGCACTCATGGAAAGGATCCATGCTAGAGTAGTTAAATGAAGAACTGCAGCTCATGGGAAGAACTCACACTGGACTCTTAAAATTTTTAAAATGTTGCATTTTTTCTGAAGGCAAAATGGAACATTAAAATGGACATTTAGAATAAATGAACCAAAGACCTACTATGGACCTTATAAGTGGTTAGTTTTGCTGGAGTTCAAAGAACTGACTTTCAGTTTATTGAAATGCTAATGAAATTTTGACTATAATATAAAACATATTTTTTTCCTCTAAAACATTATAAAAACCATTTCAGAGATTAATGTTGCAACCAGAATGTTTCATTTTTTCTTTAACCTACCAGTTCACTACTGAATTTACTTATAACTTTTCCATTTCTTCCAGGTTTATATCTCATTGCTCCACCGAGTTTAAATTCTATTAAAATTTTTATGACATAAGTATATTACTGTGATTAAAATATCAATAAAACAACCCATAGTGCCATTTTTGCTATCGTTTCTACCATGCTGGTAAGATGAAAGAATTAAAGTGAGCATGTCTTTTATGATTTGGCTATGCATAGAGAGAATCCAGCCACAGTGCTTGTAAGATTTGATAGCATTACTCAACACAACTGTATCAAAAGCAAAAGAGATACTGAATCCCATGAATCATAAAATTAATTTTCACAGTCAGTACCCTTTTTACATCTTTTCCGTCACTGTTAAACCATGTACTGAAGATTATTTTTGTTGTCGTTTCTGTATTGCTTCTTGTTGTGTAGGCATCACAGCATCTAAGTTCCTACCAGTCATTTTTTAAGCAACTTGACCACCATTTGTCACATATTTTTCACTCTCACTTGAGGTAGAAGAAAGGTTGCAGAAGCTTGGGCTCAATGACCTCGAGGGTCTTTTCCAAACTGGCTAATTCTGTGATTCTGTGAAATGTGGTTTATTCAAGAAAACTGAACATTTCAGAAAAGGAAGAGTCCTAGGTGCTTAATTCTAATACAGATTATTGCTCTGAGAATCATAGAATCATAGAATGGTAAGGTCAGAAGAGACCTCAAGTATCATCTATTTCCAACCCTCTGCCATAGGCAGGGTCACCTCCCACTAGAACAGGTTACTCAAGGCCTCATCCAATCTGACCTTGAACACCTCCAGGGAGGGAACAGACAAAACCTCTCTGGGCAACCTGTGCCAGTGCCTCACCACCCTCACTGGAAAGAACTTCCTCCTAACATCCAGTCTAAATCTTCCCTCTGCCAGTTTAAACCCATTGCCCCTTGTCCTGTCATTGCAAGACCTTGTAAATAGTCCCTCCCCAGCCTTCCTGTAGGCACCCTTCAGATACTGGAAGGCTACTATAAGGTGTTCTCAAAGCCTTCTCTTCTCCAAGCTGAAGAGCCCCAACTCTCTCAGTCTGTCTTCATAGGAGAGCTGCTCCAGCCCTCTGATCATCTTTGTGACCGTCCTTAGTAGCCTTCATTTTTTTTTTTTTGTTCCAAGCTTTCTCCTTATAAAAATACTAAATGGTCCCATGAATACACTAAATTTGTCCTTCATGAAGTTTTGAGGTTCTGATTTAGGTTTATGTAAAAGTGTTGAAACTCCCACTAATCTGAGAGAATAACAAGTCATTTTGCTGCTAACAACTGTGGGGAATTATTTATGTTGCCATTATCTGGGAGAAAGAGCATATTGCCAAGGTTAAGAGCTGAAGCATGGAGTTATAGCAGAGAGCATTACCAACTTAGTTTTTAAATATAAATCTTCTTTCTGGACAGGGTGAATTACTGTGTGGCTATTAATTCTCATTTATTTCAAAGTACCTTGAATGTATGTGAGCATACGGTGGTACTTTTCCTTCATCTTCCCTTGTTATTCCTCATTCTTAGATGTTTGCACACTGCTGTATTCTCAATCACGACTTCTGCCTTGTTGTCTTGGTTTAATTTAGAAGAGAACAAATCCTGTTCAGTGATTTTTCTTTTTAGCTCAGTCTCTTCTAAGCAACTGCTCTTTCTGAAGCTAACAGCATATTTTTGCAGTGAGTGTCTGCTTCTAGAAGTGACAACACTCAATGCTTCTGACTACTGCTAAGGGTAGGTATGCAGAAAAGCTCTTGCTTAGGCTTGTTCCACTGCAGACCAAGGTCACTGCAAAGTCCCATGTACTACATTGCAGGTGCAGAAACTAAAAGACTTCAACTCTAGGGAGGAGTGGGCAGGACAGGTGAACCTAAACTGACCAGCAAGATATTCCATTCCACATATATATTGTATTCAATACAAAGCTGAGGTATCACAAGGGTTGACTCCTCTTCTTCAATAGCTGGCATCTGAAAAGGACTCTGTCTATTATCTGGAGTACTGTGAACAGTTCTGGAGGCCTCAGCACAGGAAGGACATGGAAGTGTTGGAGCGGGTCCAGAGGAGGGCCATGAAGATTGGGTGAGGCCTTGAGTAACCTGTACTAGTGGGAGGTGTCCCTGCCTATGGCAAGGGGTTGGAACTAGATGATCCTTGAGGTCCCTTCCAACCTTACCATTCTATGATTCTATTCTGCCTTTGAGCCCAACCCATACGTTCCTGAACCCAGTTCCAGAATCCAGCTCCTAAATTCTGGTTCCAGTCTGGGATTTCCCCATTGCCACCTACAACATTAGTGATGATGTTGACTAATTGCCATCAGAGGGGTGGAGTTGAATATTTCGTTTGTATATATGTGTAGGTATTTAATTTAATTGTTATTATTATAATTTAAACTGTTTCAGTTCTCTTTTCCAATCCATAAACCTCTTTCCTTTTATTCCCTTTATCTTTCCCTCTGGGAAGGGAGAGGGGATAATAGAGTGTGTCTGTTGCACACTTACTGCCCAGCCTAGTATGAGAATTTGACATTTGCTTCCAGAAAAGTTTTATTGAGCAATGTTTGTTTCACAGGACTGCCTGGATATCTGAAATAGGCATATAGATATTTGTCTTGGCAGCTCAGATAACCAAGTCCATAGAACAGTGACGGACCTTCTTTATACTTTCAGTATGCTTTATACTTCTACAAAGCATGCCTTGGAGCTGCTTTGTGCTGCATGAACAGGGATTAGGAGCTTGAAGGAACTGTGACCCTACTTGCACTCTACTCCATCAACTTTTGCAACCTCTCTCTTCTATATTTAGACAACAAACCTGTAGTCTACCACTGGTATTTCCTGCATGTAAGTAACACTACTGATTCTATATAATGCATATATGACTTTCCCTTCCATCTTGCTCAGTCCTGTCCCAAAGCATTGTGCTAAGGACAAGTAATGTAACTTACTGAGGTTTTCACTGTGCTCACTGGACCTTAGAGAATGTGAAACTGTCTTTTGATTTAGCCTCTGTAATTTTGCTATAGCTATGACAATTTGCTGTTTTTTGCTCCCTCCCTGGAGGTGTTCAAGACCAGATTGGATGAGGCCTTGAGTAACCTGTACTAGTGGGAGGTGTCCTTGCCTATGGCAGGGGGTTGGAACTAGATGATCCTTGAGGTCCCTTCCAACCTTACCATTCTATGATTCCATGATTCTATGAAAACCAAAGAAAACTGCTGGTCAAGGCAAATGATGGAAGAGATCACATAAATGGACAAACCAGGTGGGGTTATTAGGGCCTTGAAAACGTAATTTTGAGGAGTTCCAAAATTTTAATTTCTTGAAGCAGGAAATGGTGATAAAAGAATCCAATAGAATTGAAGTATTGAATTTTAAGGGAGAAAAAAAAAAGGCAGATATTTAATAATGTATCCTAAAAAATTGCTGAATGAGTGATCAACAAGTGATAGATTTGCAGGAGATGCATTAAAACTCAAGGTAAAAGGTAGAATAAATGGAATGGGCTGCCCAGGGAGGTGGTTGAGTCACCAACCCTGGATGTATTTTAAAAGTCATTTGGATGTGGTATTGAGGATGTGGTTTAAGAGTGAATTTTGTAGAGTAGGGGTAACAGTTGGACTTGATGATCCTGAGGGTCTTTTCCAAGCAGGATGTTTCTGGGATTCTGTGAAATGAGTTCTGAGGAGATAAACAGAAAGTAAGTAACAATGTGCCGTGTGACAACGTAGAACAAACTTAGATTAAACTCAACAGCTCCTCCCAGACCACAGAAATGCATGCAATGAGATAAGCAGATCAAAGGAATGGGAATATTTCACATGGATCCTTCTAATCTGCTAATTATGTACACTACAAAGTGATACGGAGTTTTGTCATATTCTAATATATTGCTGTTACCATTTTAAAATGGTAGATACCTGTCAATAGGTTAGTTTCCAGAGCATTCCCACAGTGTCACTAGCAAGAGTGTCAGTTTTCTGTCAACAGTGTAACTGCAGAAATGCCACACACTTGTTAATTCTGGCAAGCACAGCATATGTCACAAATATCTGTAAGTTATGGTCCCATCTGGTCCTCCCATTTAAGGAGGAATGAAATATGAAAAAACTTTGATGACAGACTTAGAACCTTCAAAGCAGTGGTGTGAGCTGCTTAAATGCTTTTTTTTTTTCAGTCTATGCACAAGAAATACTTCTTCTCTCAGAGAGGCCATGATGGAGACCCTTTTTCATCTCCACCCTCAATGCAGCATGAAAAAGCAATGTAATTTGGAAACTGAAATGGAGAACCATCACAAGAAGCATCTGCACAAGAACAAATTCTCACACAAGCTACCTCTCAGGTCCTTTGCTCTGCAACAGCTATTAATCTAAACAACCAAGACATGGTCATGTTCTTCTCATTGTTTGAATGCATGTTCACTGACAACAGTGGCAAGGAAATGTACTGATTTGATATGCTTTTTATGCTCTCCTCTCAGATGGAAAGGAATAATACCTTTGGTCTGAGGTGAGATAGTTTTTAATTGTCTTCCCTACCTATAACTGCTTAGAATTTCCTTGCTAGATGAGGTTAAATGTTGTACTTAAGATTGAACCAGTAAGGCTGAGATTGCACAGTGCCTTGTGGAAACTGACTAGTAATAAAAAGCATTTAGCTAGTTGTTGTAATGCTATGGTTATATGAATCTTTCCAGAGCCTCTACTCCCAGTGTGATAGAAGAATGCTGCAGATCTGTGTTCTGTGTGCCAGCAGTGAGGTTGCACCTGTGTTCCCAGCTGGTGCATGTGAACACACACATGCACATGCACTCACATGCACACATGGCCAAACACACAGACAAGCGCAGAGAGAGGTCAGTGCCTTTATCAGCACCCACGTAAACACCCACAGCACTCAGACATGAACATCACAGATGGCATCATCCCATTCCTGCTCCCAAGCAGGATGGACTTGGAGTCAGGATATATTCACACTCAGTCTTGCTTCACAAACACACATCTGTGGGTTCCTTGAATACTAACACAGATTTAAAAACCATCCTATGTCTGTGGCTCATTCCCACATACAGGCTCAGGCTTTGGGCGTTTCTCTATATGGATGTCTTCCTACTCACCATCTGGTCAAACCTGAAGTTCATGAGTGGTTTGCATAGAGGGAGTGACCTACACAGAAAATAGAATGGATTTCATAAAAAAGTTACAACAGACTATGGAAATAAGCCATCATGTTTGCCAGAATTTTGCCTACTTTCCTTTCTTTATTCTTGTTATCCTTCCTGGCCGCACTTGATCCCTCCCTCAGCCTACTTTTGATCCTTCTCTGAATGTTTTACACATTCTCACAGTCATGCAGAAGACACAATGCAATTTTATAACATCTTCAAATTCCCTTTGCTGTACCTCAAAATCCTCTTCTCCATCCATCCCAAAATAATTCCTCTACCCTCTTTGAATATAAACAGTCTGTTTGGCATTCAAGGAAGAGAATTTATTTTCCCGAGTTGTCCTGGCAAGTGGGAAAAGGGACAATAATCTAATTGTTAAGTGTAGGTGACTTGGTGTTCCCTGTATTCACTGATCAGGTTACTTGCTGGGTTTCTTGGCCTGTCATAGGTCCTTGGATGTTTGCTGAGTCTTTTTTTTTCACTGTGATTAGATTTTTAAATGCTTAACCTAATAAAACTACGTAGTTTCATCTGTCACACAAATATAATGAAATGTGCTACGTATGTACTGCATTCTTACAAGGAATGAAAATAAGCTTTTATCCACACAAGGAACATACTCTACTACTTTTCATGCAAAATTTCCAAGAACTCTTTGTCTTAAAATGTTGGAGACATTTTGCAAATCTTGTCTGTGTGAAAGACTTCGTCAGTATCAAAAGTTATTCTGATTATCACCATTTTTACTTGTGGCTTTGTCAAAATCTTCAGAAATACCAATTATAAAATAATCAATTTTCAGTTTCGGTTATGATGTATACAAGTTTTATTTATCGATACAAAGCTCTTAAGTGAATTAATTCTTTTTTATAATCACAATTCATATAAAGTGCATCTCTATATGTGAAATATGTCTTCTCTGCATCAAAGAAGGTAGAATAAAAATTAATTGCTTAAACATTTATAATATTTTGTTACAAAAAAATAGGTTCGTTCATGTATCTTTTAAAATTTTTCATGGTTCTGCTGGAATACAATACAAATACAAGACTGTGACTGCACAACTTCAACCTGTGAAGGGTGGAATAATTCATGAATGTAGAGAGTCAAACAGATGATGGCAGCACAAATGACTGCCATATGTCAAAACACTCCTCTCATGACTACTGTACATCATCTTGGAACTCTATTTCATTACACACTAATTGTGTAATAACAGCAAACTTTGGTTAGGATGGAAAGGCAGTCTTATTTTATCTTACAAGCCTGAAAAAATCAAATTGGTTTTAAGAAAACCTTAATTCAAAAATCCTGCAGCACTTTTTTTTTTTTTTAAATTTATGCAATGTTTCAGGATTCAGAGACAAAAAAAAAAAGACTGCAGTAAGATCCCTAGTGAATAGCTGATGTGCTCACATGCATTTAGGTCAATGAAAGCTCTGTAAGAGCTGTCATAAACACAGTTTACTACATTTAGCAAATCAACAATTCAGTAGGCATTCCTTTATATTTCTACATCAGATATAAATTAATATAGGCATTAAAAATTATTTCCTGCTTTTCACAGGCATCTTTTGAAGTTCGTTCTTAATATTTTGTCTGCTGCAACTACTGTGGATAGGTACAGGCTTTAGAGGCTCAGTTAAAAAAAAAAAAATTATAACAACATTTTTCTTAAAAAGAAAAAGTTTGGTCTACAAACTGATAAAATCAGATACAAACAGATACAATCTGATCCCTAAAATTATGTCCTTATGTTCAGCATCAGACTTCAACAGAAGAATTCAGTTCAAGATTAAAATGTCTGAATTTAGTTCTGTATGTATAGTTACCTGTAAGCATGCCACATATCAATTCATGTGATGGTTTGAGGCTAACTGGAATATTTTAATAGAGAAAATTACACTATAGGCTGTGAAAGGCAAACATCATGATGTCTACTTCACTCATATGCTTGCTGAAAATGTGTTTTGGGAAAAGAAACCAAAATATAGACAAGTGAGTCTCTGTCTGTCTCTTGCTGGGAGAGCAGCTCGGGCAGTCTAGCAGCTTCTGGTTCTGGCTCCTCTGCTGATTAATTGTCACTAACCACTTTTCTTCTAACCCCCCTGACCGATCCTCCTAATTTACCTTGCATGTAAGGCAAACCTTGGGGTAAGGTACAGGGGTGGGGAGAAGGTGGAAGGGTGATTGGGAGCCCCTCCTGGGGTCTCTGATTTCTGGGAAGGGTGTCGTGTTGCTGTATTACCTTTAACTTATCTATTTCTGTAATTATTCCTGTCTATAGTGTATTTATCTGCTTGTACATTGTGCTGAGCTGTAAATAGAGCTTCATCTCTTAACTTCCAGCCAGCTGAGTTCTAATCTGGGTCATTTTACAAAGTGTGGGGGGCAGGGAACTCCCGAACCATCACAATTCACCATGGAGTCAGTAGATGCATAATTACTACAATCAGCATAACTTACAATTTTGTTAGAAATTTACCCTAAAGTAAATGAGTAGGTCTTTGATTCAATTGCCCACTTATAGGCACTTTATATGATATGTAATCTGGATCCCTTTGTGAGGCTGGCAGGTCTGTTACAGGACACTTGCATCCTTTGGGTTCAACAACCGACAGACAGTATGCTTTAGTGTATTCTCAGATTCCCCTGAAAATTCATGTATGGGCAATGGAACGAAACCTCACATCTTTTTCAAGTACAATAGTTATCATGTCCCTAGACAGTGATGTGTGGAGAACTACATTTAGGTCTCTGACTTGTGAATTAATCACCAATTCTAGTGAGTGATGTAGCAAGTACTTCCTACAGTACTTTCTATAAATTGGTTGTCCATTTATTTTTGGTATTTTGGATTGTATGCAAATAATAGATTTCAGTATAATTAGGGGTCAACATCAAGTCTAATGTTTGCAAAATTAGATTTGCAAAGCTGTATTGATTTTTTTCAACTGCCATTTTGGATTTTTTTTTTAATCTATAACAGATTCACAAAATCCTTTTCAGTTACCATTCAATTCTAGAAACAGGCGGTCTCCAGTTTCCAAGATATTAGGTGGAAGTCAACACCTTGCTCTTAATGGTGTACATCAGCTTCATGCCTTCAACTTCAAGATTACAAACATCAGTACTTTTTCTTCCCAAATCTGCTGACAGACTCAGCGCAGAAAGGTTCTCAGAGCATGCATGGCTAACAGACTCCACATACATGAGTGGAATGAAGGTGACCTATTCTGTCCAATAAACACAATGATTAAAAAAAAAATTGTCAGGTTCATTCCTGTCTTTAGCCTACTAGAAATCAAAAACCCATCTTGAATTTCTGAGAGAAGAAGAATTTTCTAAAGAATTTAACTTAATGCATAGTACTTATCTTGCTAAATATTTATTGAACCTGTTGAGGTAGTTCTCAAGAATGCTGTGTTGTGGCTTCTGTTCTAAGATGCATCTTCCTGTAATTTAGTGAAGTTTTGAAGTAGTCAGAACTAGACTAAAATATTAGACTGCAGAGTATAAATCTATTTTCCTGTATCTGTCCCAACTTTTCTTTTGTAGGTAGATCAATTACACAGTTTATTTTGGTTTAATATTCTTATGTCACAGAAATCAAACTATAGAGAAACCATTTAGCACCATGTCCCCTCCTCAGATAAGTGCAACCCTTATTGAGGTCATCACAGCATGTATCCAGATATAAGCTATTATTTCTTTTATTGTACATGCAAAATTGATTCATTCCAATATGCCCAGGTATTCTTTTATGAAATTTATTCTGGATAGTATTAAAATATCTGGAACTGAAAAATTAAAGACAAATAACTTTTCAAATTTAAATTCTCATGTTAGCTAGGAAAACAAAATAATCCTGGGGAAACTTCTGGTGAATTACATATTCTAGTTTGCATAGCTTGGAAGTATGCCTGTATGCCTTTTATATAACAGCAAGTTGAATAGATGGAGTTTTCTGAAGAATCATAGAATGGTAAGATTGGAAGGGACCTCAAAGATCATCTAGTTCCAACCCCCCTGCCATAGGCAGGGACACCTCCCACTAGAACACGTAACTCAAGGCCTCATCCAACCTGGCCTTGAACACCTCCAGGGAGGGAGCAGCCACAACCTTCCTGGGCTACTTGTGCCAGTGCCTCACCACCCTCACTGGAAAGAACTTCCTCCTAACATCCAGTTTAAATCTCCCCTCTGCCAGTTTAAACCCCTTGTCCTGTCATTGCAAGACCTTGTAAATAGTCCCTCCCCAGCCTTCCTGTAGACTCCCTTCAGATACTGGAAGGCTACTATAAGGTCTCCTCAAAGCCTTCTTTTCTCCAGGCTGCAGAGCCCCGACTCTCTCAGCCTGTCCTCATAGGAGAGCTGCTCCAGCCCTCTGATCATCTTTGTGGAAAAAAAACCCAACCAACCAACCAACCAACCACAATCAAAAAAAGCAACCCACAAAAAACCCACCAAAACAAATAAAAACATAAACAAAAGAACTGAGCAATTCCAGTACTCAGAAGCAATTTCTCAAGAGAAAAAAAAAAAAAGAAACAAAACCCAAACCAGTTTCAATCAATGGCTTCCTTTACACAAAGGTCACATGTTGAGTCCTGTGTCCAGTTCTGAGCCCCTCAATTCAAGAGAGATGTTGAGGTGCTGGAATGTGTCCAGAGAAGAGTGACGAAGCTGGTGAGGGGCCTGGAGGACAGCCCTGTAAGGAGAGGCTGAGGGAGCTGGGGGTGTTTAGCCTGGAGAAGAGGAGGCTCAGAGGTGACTTCATTGCTGCCTACAACTACCTGAAAGGAGGTTGTAGCCAGGTGGGGGCTGGTCACTTCTCCCGGGCAACCAGAATGAGTGCACAGAGTCTCAAGTTGTGCCAGGGGAGGTATAGGCTGGATATTAGGAGAACGTTCTTCACAGAGTGATTGGCATTGGAATGGGTTGCCCAGGGAGGTGGTGGAGTCGTGGTCCCTGGAGGTGTTCAAGAAAAGACTGGATGAGGCAGTTACTGCCATGGTCTAGTTAATTGGCTAGGGCTGGGTGATAGGTTGGACTGGATGATCTCGGAGGTCTCTTCCAGCCTGATTGATTCTATTATTCTATGAAAAGAGAAAGAGCTTAAATTGTTCAGTGCATGAATGATATATTGGTGACCTTTGTAGTATACTAATAACTGCACATTTATTAAACTGAGACTTAATTACCAAAATACATCTCAAACAAATCTGTAGGGGGTTAGTGTTACATGGAAAGGATTTCTAATTTTCTTTAATGAGCATGCAAGAAATAGACAAATTGCTGCATTTGAGAAAATATATCCAGTGATTCGTGAAACTCATCATGGAAGAGGCCATGCTGACTGATAGGAGTTGTTATATGTTTTCTACAATAATCATTACCATAATACCTCTTAACATTCAGAAGGAAAGAGAAGAATGTTTTTGACTGTTCATTGTCACAAATGTACATGGAAAGAGAATCAAGAACTCCACCTGAACCTTGACTTGTCATGAATATTTATTGTAAATACATAGAGGCGTTTGTAAAGGCATGAAGAGATTGAGAAGACTCGTCTCAGAAGTTTAGCACATGAATTATGACAGATGAAACACTCCAAAGGCAAATCCATGCTGATTCAGTATGAAAGACTGGACTCATAGCTCAAAAAAATCCCAAAACAGTTTGATTTGGTTCCCACCAAAATATGTCAGAATGCCTGTTATACACTGGGTCTTAGCTGCAGCTGGGTTTGGTTTGCTGAGGGAAAAGAATTGCTAACAAGTCATAGACAAAATTAAAAAAAGAAAGCATTAACACTATGAAATAAAACGATCAAAGAACCACAGAATTGTTTAGGTTTGAAAAGAACTTTAAGACCATCAAGTAGCAATGACTGTTGACCATTCCCCTACCCCCACCAAGTCCTGGAGTTCATCAAATGCCCTTCGGATTTTGGCAGGGCTCTTCTCTGTTCCATTTTTAATAATGTCGGAGTAAAAAGTGAGTGATTTGTGGTGTTGCACTGCTAATACAATCAAGGCACAAAGCTTGAGTTCTCTAACTCGGCAAAACTAATCTGAGATGAACTGACTGGTGTGGTATCCATCAAAACTTAATAAGATTTCATCTCTTTTCAGATATGACAAATGAGACATCTTAAATTTCTCTAGCTTTACAGGTGCCTGAATTCTTTCTACACACCTGTCTGAATTCTTTCTACAGTTGAAATTTAGACTTCATTCTACACTCTTTTCTCAGGTAAAAATCCTAATTTTTGACTCATTATTTGTGCCAAGCTTTTAACACAAATTTTCTGAGACTGGTAATCAACTCAAAGCTGTAAGAGCAGTGTGAGCCTCTAGGGTACTTTGAAAGCTTTGCAATTAGTAGACAACGAGTTCATTTTATGTATGTAAAGTTTTATCCAAAACTTTATCAAATGTAATGCAAATGTTCATACTAGCTTCAGTGAAAAGTGAGGAATGCTCAGAAAACTTTCCAGATGATCAAGAATACATTTAACAGTAGATACATGAATAGTACCTTTTAAGGCAGAGAAAACTATTCTTGTTCTTAAAATGAGAATATGTTTGAAGAATAAGCATTTATATTTCTTTAATCCTCACTAGGGATTTTAACAGCCAATAAAATGAAACAATTCTGAAATAAGGCATTGAAGGAATCAACCTGGAGAAACATGCAAACATACATCAGACCTCAGTAAAGCCTGTCACACCTCACCAGACATATGAAGCAATTCACTGGAATGCAAGCTTCCTCCTGAATGAGACAGAACAGCTTCTCAGAGGGGCTCTGCAGCCAGTAAGTTACATAAGTCTTTATGTCAGACTTGTTGAGCCAGGCTAATATAACTGCATACACAGAAATAACTCCAGAAAACAAGTAGGAGTTCATTCAATCACATCTCCAGCCCTGACAGTTCATCACACTTTGCTAGAGCTGGACTTTTGTGTCATTATTATTTCTTCATGACAAATGCCAGGATGTGCAGGTACCACAAAAGATTTAGCACATCTGCTCCTGTTCCTTAGTGTTAGGATGCCTTACTTGACAGCGGATATCTGTGACAAATAGTACTTGGTGTCTTAGAATATACCTATAGAGCAATACAAACTTTTTGCTTCTTGAAACAAATATGCTGTAAATAATATGCAAGCATAGCAACACCACAAGTGATTTCAAGAACAAGACAAAGGACCATGAAGCCTTGAGCACTTGGATTTATGATCAAGGATTCAAGAGGCTAAAGGAAGCAAAGACTACTCCTGTCAGTCAGCAAAAAAAGGAAAACACAACTCCAGGAAGCAGAGAAGTTCAATAATTGATGCCACTGTGGAGGCACCTCTGGCTGCTAAGATCATCTGCATCTTTCATAGTAAATGTGACTGAATGGGGACAGAAAAGAGCTCTGGCAAAATCCCAAGGACATTTGACAACACTGGATTTGTCTTTATAAAGAACATGCACATGGGCAATTAGCAGGACTGACCCAAGTCTCAATAGTTAAGAAGAGGTGGTGACAGTAAAAAATTCTTCACTTTGAGGGTGACAGAACACTAGAACAGAAATGACTAGGATCTGAAAAAGAACTAAAAATTGGTTTATGGTTTAAAAAATAAAATCAGATACTTAAACCATAAGTACACATGCAGACGTGTAACTTTCCTGTATGGAATCATAGAATCAACCAGGTTGGAAGAGACCTCCAAGATCATTCAGTCCAACCTATCACCCAGCCCTAGCCAATAAACTAGACCATAGCACTAAGTACCTCATTCAGTCTTTTCTTGAACACCTCCAGGGACAGAAACTTCACCACCTCCCTGGGCAGCCTATACCTCCCCTGGCACAACTTGAGACTGTCCCCCCTTGTTCTGTTGCTGATTGCCTGTGAGAAGAGATGGGCCCCCACCTGACTACAACCTCCTTTTAGGTAGTTTTATGATTTTCTCTGATTTTTCATGTTTTTCTTGTTTCCCAGAATAGTTAAGGTTCTCTCCATACAGTTAAAGACCTGCTTAATAGTCTAATTCTCTAGTGGAATACCAAACTAATATGATTTATCGCTTTTAAATTTGTCAATTTCAACCAGAAAATGCAAGAGGATAAAAAATGTTTCATGTTTGTGAATTTACTTTTTGCCACCTCTAGCCTAGCAAGAGGAAACAAGAAAAAAAAAATCAGAGATCAACAAGAACCCTTACAATGATGATCTCTTTTCCCTAGGAAGACGTAGCTTAATATCCTCTCCATTCCTAGTACACATGGGTCATTAATATAGCTACATTGTCTCTCTGGTACTGCACAATTTCATAATCTTATTTGGACAAAGTAGAAATTCACACATCATCCTGATACAAGTAAAATGCAAATGAAGGCATGGTTAATCACCAGATATCAGATGTAGAAGACCATATGTTTATACAAGCCTGCATAAAATCACACTGGTTATGAAGAACAGGATTGCCAAAGGGATATCAAGACAAATGTTCCTTGGAAATCTCAAGAGAAGAGGCTATCAGCTGAAATACACGACCATCCCAACCACGCACAGACAACTCTGCTCCTGCCTCAAAAATATGGGTTACTTTGAGCTACTTGGATAACATGGTGTGACAGAAAATGGCAAGTCCCTGAACATCTGCTTGGGCATGCAAACAATAATGATGGGATATTTTTTCATTTTCACTCATACTTCCAATCCCAGTGCTTTTTTGCTGGAAGGTAAGACAAGCTGGCAGAAGAAACCTGAAGATAAAGGGATGATCGTGAGGCCACCACTCCAGGTGTGAAGATGAACATTCTGACATCCAAAACCAGCTTTGCTGTTGCTCATCTGCTGCTCATACTACAGAAATGTTGAACCAAAACCAGTCTGAGGACTCCTGTGACCTGCACTCATCTTAATCATCTCTTTTTCCCTGAGCTTTGTAGCTGCAATATGGGAGGTGAGTACATTTGTGTGCGTGAAGAGCCAAAGCTTTTATTTTCTGGTGAAACATAGTCATATCTTTTTGTTTGTTGCTAAATATTGTCACACATTGTGTCTCGTGTCTTCTTATTAGAAACAGTCAGTACACTGTTATGAGTTACCTTAGAAACTATAGCATTACTCCCTCTCCTGCCTTACCACTAGGAATATGCATCACTCTCAAATCTACCAAACTGCATGGTCTTTGGAGACCTGTTCTGAAAGCACTTTCAGAGGAATTTCTGGCAAGTTATCAGCACTGTTTCTCCCCTGTAGCAAAAGGTGTGAATATACAGCACCCTTAATGCTGCATTTCTTCAGTACCTTTGGCAGCTTGCTGCAGTGTTAGCCAGAGTGATGTATGATGTTGCTAGAGGGAACCAAAGTTTCCACAGAAATGATGAATCTTTAGCACAGGAAGCTTAAGGCCTTGAAATGCAATTTAACATTAGCTACCAGTTTCTGCTGACCCCTTGCACTCTCTTGGAAAAGAAATAAAACTCATTGAAATACTGCTTGTACTGTAGGGAAAAATAGTCCCCTGAAATAGGGAGGTATCCTTGATGCTCAGTGCTCCTACTTTTTTTTTTTTTTTTCTTTTCTCTTTTAAGCCAATCATCAAAAAAATTATTCCCCTGTCACTTTCAGAGTCACGTATTTCACATCACTTGAAGTTTGCAGTTATAGGTGAAAAAAATAAAAGAACAGATTTTAAAAAAAGGAAAAGGGCAGGAAGCTCTGAAGCAATTTATTCTTTCAAACTAGCAAGATAACATAGAATTTTCTAAAGGCAATTACAGAATAATATATTGGTTTGTAGTTCTATAAAAGAGGAATGATTTAGGTTCCTGTTTCAATTTTCATGTATTTTAAGCCTCAAAAGAAGCTTTTTTTTCTTGTTTATATCTTGAAGAATGGAACTGGTATTCCTCTATTTATGTCTGACTTTGCCACCTTTCATCTCCCACCTTTCTTCTGCTGGTTTTTCACTGCAACCTAACACAAAGAATATGTCAGCTGTGACAGAAAAAAAAAAAAAAAAAGGCTGGTATGGTCACATGAAAATTAGACAGTGACCAGATGTCACCCCCATTGCTCAGTCTTTCCAGCTTGCTCTGATAATATCTTTTGGTTTATTTTATTAAGGGAAAAAAACGTAAAAACTTCTTAGAGAAAGGGCAAATTACATCTCCAACTTGAAACTGACAGTAGGAAAAGGCTCAAAACATCGGAAAGAGCTGCTCTATTCTTTTCTTCTGGAGAATATGAGGAAGAAAAATAAAAACAGTTGTCCAAAATACCCATGTGACAGACATGTGTTTCCGCAGACATTATTGTAGACCAACATATTTGAAAAGCACACTGCAGAACTTCCTGAAATTATACATATCATGTATGACTTTATGTTACTATTATATGTAGTATTAATAATATAATATAATTACAGTGTATTATTATATTATTATGTGTTATTTTAGAAAATATTCTTTATAAACACATAAAACCCCATATAATTACTTCTATACAGTACCAAAATAGATATCAGGCAACACAATACGCCTTCACTTCCGTTGGTTTAGGTCAGATTAGGAACAGATGTCATATGCTCCAAGTCCCAGCTGCAGCTGGGCAAATGGTGAAGTACCATAATTTTTCTGTAAATAAACAAAATTTTTCTTTTGAGTTTTAATTTACATTTTCCAAATACATTTAGAACTAAGCACTGTTTTCTGTCCTTCCCAAATAAGTATTGCATTTTGCCTTCTTCATTAGCAAAACAAGTCTTGCCCACCAGGCAAATGGGGTGAGAAATGGTCTTCTGTTAGATACACAACATTCAAATGGTCTTCTGTTAGATACTCACACAACATTCAAATGGTCTTCTGTTAGACACTCCCACAATATTCAAATTATGTGAGCACTGTATGAAAGTAGATATATTAATTTTAAATTGATAAATAGATGGCCAGTTATTAAAGCTTAAAGTATAATGGAAATTAAACCCTTCTACATACACGTCGCGTGCTTCCCAAAGTCAGTAGAGAGATTAGTTGCTAGCTAAAGCCTCTTATTATAAATTAATTGAAAGGCAACATAGGACAATGCCTAATAAAGGTAGCACAAAGCCTATCGGTCCACTGAGTCATGATGTGAAGAGCCACAGACATAAAGGTAAGGTTTATCAATTGTAAGGTAGCTGCAGCCAAATACCTCACAATATTCACACTAATGTAGCAGGTTACAGAAGTGCAGGGAAGAGCATGTGCTAGACAGTTGTTAAACACCAGTGTGAAACAAAGGCCAAGGGTATAGCATGAGATTGATGACTGGCTTTCCGTGGGCAGGTAAACAAGGAGATGTTATTCCAGGACTGCCTCTGCTACTAAGAGAGTTCCTCCTCTGAAGTATTGATAACATTCTGCCTCACCACTAGTGTTAATGATGAACAGAACCCTAGCCAGGCAGCATTGATATAATTCTATTTCAGCATGCCAGGATACATGTTCATTGAAACAAGGCTAACTCTCAATCATTGCTATGCCTGTGCTTTCTGTACCTTTTGTAACTCATTGAAACAAAGCAGGATATGGTTGATCATATTTTCTGATTACTTTAGGTAAACAGTGTGAAGCAAATGTAACAAAACATCCCCCACTGCAGACAAGCTAGGAAGAAATAAATCCTAGAACAGAAGCTCTAATAAAATTGATTTAAATATTCTGTGGCTTAAGATAACCTGTCCTGCATACTCTGACAACAGACTATCATGATCTCTTGCTCCAAGACTGCATCTTTATACAGAGACATTTTTATACTGGGTCAGTTTGTCTCCTGGCATCCCTTAGTTATTGAAGCACTGATTATGAATTAATTCTTGCTCTGTATCACAAATACTCTCCAACTACTATCCACCTTATATACCTGCATATTCTTTTCAGAATCTTTAATACATTAATCAACATTTCTGCACTTATTGCCAGCTGGTGTCATCAACAGACACACTCTTTGATCAGTTGCACCTGTACCTACAGTATTTTTTTCTGCTTCGCATTGTCATAGTCACATCTTTGCTTTTGATTTCCAAGCCATATAAGACAAGGAAAATAAGGTCATTCACATTTAATAAGCCAAGCAAAGAAATGCGATTTATTTGCATTCATCTTCAAGTCTTCCTTTTTATTCCCAACTGACTGCACCATCCCGAGGAAAATTGTCAGGCGCAGTGAACCAGGTCTAATAGGCCAACAAGAATGCATGAAATAAAGGAAGGAAGGGAGACAGAGACAATTGCCAAAAAGTAAGGGTTGCCTTCTTTTTTTCTCAAAATTCTGGACGTGGCTATCAAAATTGCACCTTAATTCTCATTTCAGAGACCATTTATAAATGCTGTCTGACAACCACTTTTTTGGATGTAGCATGTTATTATGATGTGTTATGATTCTTGTGTGCAGATAAGGCATTCCATAAGCAGAAGTTCCTTAGATTGCAGCAGCAATTTTGCACGTTGAAAATTTCCTTCAGAAGAACAGAAATCTGCAAGCTAGGGATGAAGCAGATACTAACTAGACAGAGTAGAAGGTACATAGGTATAAACATAGATGATTGTGGGACTTGAACATTTCTCATATGAAGAAAGGCTGAGAGAACTGAGGCTGTTAAGTCTTGAGAAGAAAAGACTGAGAGAAGATCTTATCAATTTCTATAAATGTGTCAGCCCAGACAGCCAACCTAGTCCTGGGCTGCATCAAGAGAAGCATGGCCAGCAGGGCAAGGGAGGTGATTCTAGATAAGGAGTTGGCTGGATGGTCGCATGCAGAGAGTGGTGATCATAGGCACAACATCCACCTGGAAACCAGTGAGAGTGGCTTCCCTCAGAGGTCAGTGCTGGGATCAGTGCTTCTTAACATCTTTGTCAGTGACATGGACAGAGGAATGGAGTGCACCCTCAGCAAGTTTGCAGATGACACCAAGCTGTGTGGCACAGTTCACTTGCTAGAGGGCAGGGATGCCATCCAGAGGGACCTGGACAGGCTGGAGAGGTGGGCCGAGACCAACTTCATGAAATTCAACAAGGCCAAGTGTAAGGTCCTGCACCTGGATAGGCACAATCCCAAGCACAACTCCAGGCTGGGTGGTTAATGGCTGGAGAGCAACCCTGAGGAAAAGGACCTTGGAGTCTGGGTTGATGAAGAGCTCAACATGAGCCTGCAGTGTGCACATGCAGCCCAGACAGCAACTGAGTCCTGGGCTGCATCAAGAGCAGCGTGGCCAACAGGGCAAGGGAGGGGATTCTGCCCCTTTACTCTGCTCTCGTCAGACCCCACCTGGAGT
>VWZE01006540.1:34591-45012 GCA_013396675.1 Eubucco bourcierii | reverse complement strand
TTGCCCAGGGAGGTTGTGGTTGCTCCCCCCCTGGAGGCATTCAAGGCCAGATTGGACAAGACCTTGAGTGAGCTGTGCTAGTGGGAGGTGTCCCTGCCTATGGCAGGGGCCTGGAACTAGATGATCTTTGAGGTCCCTTCCAACCTTACCATTCTATGTTTTAATAAAAAAAACAAACCAAACAAACCAAAAGCACAAACATAAATTCAAGCAGTGCTGATGTTTGTGTGTGAGGCTGCCACACGAACTGCTCGATTATCATCTGTGCAATGAAGTTAAAGATCTATTCAGAGTTATTGTGCTGGTTCCCATGAAAAACATGCACGTTCCAAATATCAAACTGCTATTGCTATTATCAGCTGGCTGTCTTAAAACCACAATGTTCTTTCACAGTTGGGAAAGTATTTTAGTGACTAATTGTGGTTGTCTTCACTAGGGAACACCTCATTCATTCTGTCAGATAGTCCCTTTCTGGCAAAGAACTGCAAACACTTTTGTATCCCAGATGGGTATATGGCTCATGTGTTTTCCTGTGACTCTGTGGGGAAATGAGCCTTTTTGCTTCAGACTTTCCCATTTGATGTAATGGATTGTCTGCAGTTTGGTAACTGCATTGTATGCTGCAAACCATGAGAGGGGTGAGGCAGTGGAATGAGTTGCCCTGAGGAGTTATGGAGACTCCAACCCTGGAAGAGTTCAAAGCTAGGCTGGGTAGGCCCTTGAGCAGCCTGGTCTAGTAGGAGATGTCTATAGCCATGGCAGGAGGTTGGAAGTAGGTGATCTTTATAAATATGTAAAGGTGAGTGCCAGAAGGCTGGAGCCAGGCTCTGCTGGGTGATGCCCGATGACAGGCCAAGGGGCAATGGGTGGAAGCTGAGGCATAGGAAGTTCCATGGAAACATGAGGAGAAATTTTTTCCCTGTGAGGGTGACAGAAGACTGAACAGTCTGCTCAGGGGGGTTGTGGAGTCTCTCTCTCTGGAGATATTCAAAACCCACCTGGTTGTGTTCCTGTGTGATCTGCTCTAGGTGATCCTGCTCTGGTAGGCTGGATGAGCTTTGAAGGTCCCTTCCAGCCTCTGACTTTGTGTGATTCTGTGATCTTCAAGGTCCTTTCCAACTCAACTCATTCTGTAATCTTTATTATATTTTTTTTACAGTTACCACAGTTTTCCAATAATTCTTGAAAGCAACTTCTAATTTTGCATTTACTAAAGGGGTTGTATCTCAGTTTAAGGCTACAAACCACCTAGGACTGGAGGGTAGAAATGGTATTTACTCTATTTAGGGAATAAAAATGAAGATGCTGCACACTGATCACAGAATTAACCAGGTTGGAAAAGACCTGTAAGATCATGAAGTTTAATGTAGAGGACTTGACCCCCTCCCCTGTTTAACAGTTTGAAAGGTGAGCACTGTGAGAAGAATACAACCAAGACCTCCTGGTTCACTGATCACAGATTCACAGAATTAACCAGGTTCAAAAAGACCTCTGAGATAATAGAATCATAGAATAGTAAGGTTGGAAGGGACCTCAAGGATCAGCTAGTTCCAGGCCCCTGCCATAGGCAGGGACACCTCCCACTAGCACAGCTCACTCAAGGCCTCCTCCACCCTGGCCTTCAACACCTCCAGGAAGGGAGCAGCCACAACCTCCCTGGGCAACCTGTGCCAGTGCCTCACCACCCTCACTGCAAACAACTTCCTCCTAACATCCAGTCTAAATCTCCCCCCTGCCACTTCAAACCCATTGCCCCTTGTCCTGTCATTGCAAGACCTTGTCAATAGTCCCTCCCCAGCCTTCCTGTAGGCCCCCTTCAAATATTGGAAGGCTGCTATGTGTCCTTGAAGCCTTCTCTTCTGCAGGCTGCAGAACCCCAACTCTCTCAGCCTGTCCTCACAGCAGAGCTGCTGCAGCCCTCTGAGCATCCTCATGGCCTCCTCTGGACCCCCTCCAACAGTTCCATGTCCTTCCTGTTTTGGGGGCTCCAGAACTGCACACAGGACTGCAGATGGGGTCTGAGGAGAGCAGAGCAAAAGGCAGAATCCCCTCCCTTGCCCTGCAGCCCACACTGCTCTTGCTGCAGCCCAGCACTCAGCTGCTGTCTGGGCTGCACTCACACCGCAGGCTTATGTTGAGCTTTTCATCACCCCACAACCCCAGGGCCAACCCCCACCTGGCTACAACCTCCCCTCAGGTAGCTGCAGAAAGCACTGAGGTCTGCCCTGAGCCTCCTCTTCTGCAGGCCGCACACCCCCAGCTCCCTCAGCCTCTCCTCACAGGGCTGTGCTTCAACCCCCTCACCAGACTTGCTGCCCTTTTCTGGACACATTCAAGCACCTCAACATCTTTCTTAAACTGAGGGGCCCAGAAGTGGACACAGGACTGAATGTGTGGCCTGACCAGTGCTGAGTACAGGGGCAGAAGGACTTGATTGGAAGCTTGAAGAGAGATTCTATTTACAGGAGCATATATACAAAAGGTGATCAGATGGAATAACTACATTCACAAACAAGGCCACATCTATCGGACTAAAACCCATCAGGCCCGAACAGACCTTCTGGATTCCTCCATTTCTTCCACCCTCAGCAGGCCTGAGGGTAGGCCGAAAGTGCCGTTCCCAGCTCAGGCCTGTAAGCCCTCAGCAGGCTGCATGGCACAACTCAAGATCTCTGCCAGCTGCAAGCCACCTGCCACACACAGGCTGTGAGGTAAGGAGGGAGGTGCTCTGCATGGGGAGAAATGAAGGGAGGACAGGCAGGGAGGGGAGGGACAAGGGAAAGAGAGAGAGATCAACCAGGCACTGCCTTACATCTGTGAGACCAGAAAGTGGAACAGAATAACAATGCTAAAATATCCTGTCCACTCCCTGGGACAGGACTTCACAGGCTCACAAGATGTCAGGAGTTGGAAAGGCCCCAAAGATGTTATTGAGTCTAACCCCCTTGCCAGAGCAGGACCAGACAGTCTAGCTCAGGTCACACAGGAACACATCCAGATGGGCCTTGAAAAGCTCCAGAGAAGGAGACTCCACAGCCTCTCTGGGCAGCCTGTGCCAGTGCTCTGGGATCCTTACAGTAAAGAAGTCCTCTCTTGTGTTGAGCTGGAACCTCCTGTGCTGCAGCTTACACCCACTGCTCCTTGTCCTATCCCAGGGAGCAAGTGAGCAGAGCCTATCCCCCCCATCCTGACCCCCAGCCCTCAGATATTTATAAACCTTTATTAAATCTCCTCTCTCTCTTCTGTTCTCCAGACTAAGCAGTCCCAGGTCCCTCAACCTCTCCTCATCAGGCAATGTTCCACTCCCCTAATCATCCTCATAACCTTCCACTGGACCCTCTCCAACAGATCCCTGTCCCTCTCTGTGGTCATCTTCAGGGAACCTAAGCCCTCCCCCTTCCCAAACTACCACAATCCTCAAAGAAAAGATGATAAGGCAGAACAACTGTAGAGTGAAAATCAGATTTCAGCATCTGGGGAGGTTTGTGCTGCATCTCTGTCTCAGATTTGTGCAAAATGGACGTGGCCCTATTTTGTCTAAGCCTGAAATTGCTCATTTACATTTGAATTTTCAGTTACAGGGATCCATGTTGTGAGTTCTTCAGGAGGGTGTTCTAGGGCTTGCCTAAAACTTGGCATAAGACACTAATCTTGCTTGGGATTTTACTCTGTGAGCATCTAGCAGCGTGTAAAAGGATTTGTAAGTGAAGTAATACCTTTTAACGCTGTTATTCCTCCTCATCTTGTGTTCTGTCTGTGCCAGCAGCAACTTTTACTTATGTTAAAGTTCTGCACATAACTTTTTTTTTTTTCCCTTTTAAAAGGGCTTAAAATAAACTACAGTGTTATCCAGTCTGCTATGCTGGCACTCTCCCTCTTACTTCCAAGACCTGTACTTGTCCATTTTGCAAATTGCCATAGCAACTAGTCTAATGATTTGGATAACTAAATATGGGCAAAATTAGAGAGGTAAATGTGTGTATTCCTACATTTCCTTTTTTTTCTAAATGAATGTCTGTTTTAAATATTATTGTTATTATTTATTTAACATTCAAATTGGGAATGGATCCAAGCTAGAGGAGGGGAGATTTAAATTGGATGTTAGGAAGAAGTTCTTCAGCACAGAAGTGGTGAGACACTGAAACAGTTTGCTCAGAGAGGTGGTTGAAGCCTCATCCCTGGATGTTTTAAGGCCAGACTGGATGTGGCTCTGGGAAACCTGATCTGGTGTGAGGTATCCCTGCCCATGGCAGGGGGGTTGGAACTAGGTTATCCTTATGGTCCCTTCCAACCCTGACTGGTTTTATGATCCCCTGCCTGGAGGTAGTCAAGTGATGGGACTAGGAGGGATGGAGGAAAATTAGAAGTGGGTAGGTTCAGATTGGAAGTTAGGAAGAAGTTCTTCACCATGAGGGTAGTGAGACACTGGAACAGGTTGCCCAGGGAGGTGGTGGAAGCCTCATCCCTGGAGGTATTTAAGGCCAGGCTGGATGTGACTCTGAGCAACCTGATGTAGTGTGAGGTGTTCTTCCCCATGGCAAGGAGGTTGGAACTGGTTAATCCTTGGAATCCTTCCAAACTTGACAGTTCTGTGATTCTGGGAGACTCTCTTCTGCTCTTCCTAAGGCACAAAATCTGCATCCCTACATAAAATGCACAAATAGAATTTATGTTTTTTCCTTCACTGGGATAGGTGCTAGGAGGCAGGAGAAGGCATTTATGTTTCCCAGAACAAACTTGATCCTCCTTCCCATGAGCAGAATAACAACATTAAGAGAAGAAGCTGTGTCCAGCTGTGGTGATAACAATCTGATGATGGTGATTTTGCCTACAGTGGATAGAGACCAATAAAAGAGTGTCTGCAAAATTTCATCACTCTGGAAACTGTAAGCACAGATAGTGAGCGCACAGACATGTCTCATTTCCTATGTCCAACTACAACAGGCAGATTTAAGCCCTGCTGATAACTGTTAGGAAGATATTAAACCCAGGAGAACTTGGGTTCTAGGATTCTCAAACAATACAGAGGTCATTGTTCGAAGACTAAGACAATGGCACGGCCTTGGTGACTTCATTTACTGCAGGCGTCAAGTAATGGTGGTGGGCCCAGGCCAACCTCATGAAATTCAACAAGGCCAAGTGTAAGGTCCTGCACCTGGGTAGGCACAATCCCAAGCACAAATCCAGGCTGGGTGGGGAATGGCTGAGAGCAGCCCTGAGGAAAAGGCCCTGGGGGTCTGGGGTGATGAAAAGCTCAACCTGAGGCTGCAGTGTGAGTGCAGCCCAGACAGCAACTGTGTGCTGGGCTGCAGCAAGAGCAGTGTGGGCAGCAGGGCAAGGGAGGGGATTCTGCCCCTTTGCTCTGCTCTCCTCAGACCCCACCTGGAGTCCTGTGTGCAGTTCTGGAGCCCTCAGCACAGGAAGGACATAAAAGTGTTGGAGCAGGTCCAGAGGAGGCCACCAAGATGTTCAGAGGGCTGCAGCAGCTCTGCTGTGAGGACAGGCTGAGAGAGTTGGGGCTCTGCAGCCTGGAGAAGAGAAGGCTTCCAGGAGACCTTAGAGTAGCCTTCCAGGATCTGAAGGGGGCCTACAGGAAGGCTGGGGAGGGACTATTGACAAAGTCTTGCAATGCCAGGACAAGAGGCAATGGGTTTGAACTGGCAGAGGGGAGATTTAGACTGGATGTTAGGAGGAAGTTGTTTGCAGTGAGGGTGGTGAGACACTGGCACAGGTTGCCCATGGAGGATGTGGCTGCTCCCTCCCTGGAGGTGTTGAAGGCCAGGTTGGAGGAGGCCTTCAGTGAGCTGTACTAGTGGGAGGTGTCCCTGCCTATGTCAGGGGGTTGGAACTAGATGATCCTTGAGGTCCCTTCCAACCTTACCATTCTGTGATTCTATGATGCAATTGCAGAGTGGGACACATCTTCTAGGATGTGCTCAGGGTCCCTTTTACTGGATCCCCACATTACTGTTCCTGGCTTCCAATGGAATCAATATCTCAGCTTCTGGAAGTTCTTGAGGTCCTGTTATCATCAGTTCCTGCCCTCATGCTGCAGTGACTTTATTTACTGCCAGGAAAAGGATTCACTTTTACCTTTTGTTAGTCCTTCTAGCAAGATGGGTGCTAAATCTGAAGCAGAACTGTGATGCATTTAAATAGCCAGTAAGGAATGACAGCGGCTGTGAACAGAACAGCATCAGCTGCACATGTCATCCTATCTGCCTAGATAAAGTGGCATGAACAGGCCAAATCTAACTGAGAAAGAATTCTATACCCCTTTACTTCAGAAAAGTAACCAGACAGAAGCCAGGTGGGTGCTGGGAATTATTTCTGCATGGGTGTATGCAGAAACAGCGAAACCAGCATCCAACCCCATCTGGAGGGACGTTCCTTATTCTTCCAGCACTGCAGCAAAAAGGCAGGCTGGGGAATCTGTACTGATGGCACCAGGAGCTCTATAACTTTCAGAGGCTGAGACATTGATGTCATTGGAAGCCAGGAACAGTAACATAGGGATCTAGTAAAAGGGACCCTGAGCACATCCTAAAAGATGTGTCCCACTCTGCAACCACATGACCACCATTACCTAATAAATACCTGCAGTAAATTAATTCACCAAGCACAAGGGCACATTTACTGACTCTTATCCATAAGAACCCCCTGCCAAGAAAAGGCACTCACCAATTAATTATCTGAATCATAGAATCATAGAATGGTAAGGTTGGAAGGGACCTCAAGGATCATCTAGTTCCAATCCCCTGCCATAGGCAGGGACACGTCCCACTAACACAGCTCACTCAAGGCCTCCTCCAACCTGGTCTTCAGCACCTCCAGGGAGGCAGCAGTCACAACCTGCCTGGGCAACCTGTGCCAGTGTCTCACCACCCTCACTGCAAACAACTTCCTCCTGACATCCAGTCTAAATCTCCCCTCTGCCACTTCAAACCCATTGCCCCTTGTCCTGGCATTACAAGACCTTCTAAATAGTCCCTCCCCAGCCTTCCTGTAAGACCCCTTCAGGTACTGGAAGGCTACTCTAAGGTCTCCTGGAAGCCTTCTCTTCTCCAGGCTGCAGAGCCCCAACTCTCTCAACCTGTCCTCATAGGAGAGCTGCTGCAGCCCTCTGATCATCCTTGTGGCCCTCCTCTGGACCCTGAGTACGATCTGCAATCTTTGGAATGCCTATGAAGGGTAAGACCCTGTAAAATGGATCAAACTTTTTAGAGTAGCATGGTCATTGAAGCACAACATTAGTGCTTAGCAATCCTGGATGGATTTTCATTTGTTTGTTTAGTTTTGTTTACATTCATTCAGAGAAAAATGTATTTAAATTGACATTTAATGGTCATCTAAGGATTGGGATATATAACAGATGGTTTACTGGAAGGCTACTCTAAGGTCTCCTGGAAGCTTTCTCTTCTCCAGGCTGCAGAGCCCCAACTCTTTCAGCCTGTCCTCACAGCAGAGCTGCTGCAGCCCTCTGAGCATCTTGGTGGCCTCCTCTGGACTCACTCCAACAGTTCCATGTCCTTCCTGTGCTGAGGGCTCCAGAACTGTATACAGTTCCTGTGTCTGGTCCCATTTTACAACATCCTCTGAACCTTGGAAGGCTGTTTTGAGACCCTCTTGTTACAAACCATTGCAAATTTGTCAAATGAGGCAAATGCTTGCCCGAGCCCTTCAGATTTATACATGTGGGATTCAATGCAAGCTCTGCAGTGAAAAGATTCTCAAGACAGCACCACAAAATCTTGTAAAGGATCTGTTGGCAAGATGCTGACAGTTAGTAAAATGTACTCTCTTCCCTTTTAATGTGAGAGAGTACATGGAGTACACCAATTCCATCCTGACAGTGATCTTTCATGATTACACTGGTAACTCCTGATTCCACTGTACTATAGTTCTTCCTCTTGGGAGCTATTCAAAGATGAATCATTACCAGGAATGAAAGCAGCTGTATTTTGTGTGCCAGATTCAAGAGGCTTTGCAGTGGTTCTCATCAGGAATATACAGAATGAGGCATCTAAATTAATCCTTATTTATTGCAACTTCAGTTATTTAGTGCAGTTTTATGGAAAAGGATATGTTAGTACTTAATAAAATTAGAGCTTCCTTTATGCTGGCTGATCAGAGAGTCACTGAAACCCTTTAATGTAGCTCTAGCTGAAAGGCCAAGCCAATTTCTCCTTCTTTGTGGCACCATTTTATGTCAAAAGCATTTATTTTTTTGTCTTGCATGTCCGTGTAAAATGCTTTATTACTATATCTGGCATCTGTAGACAAAATGAGCTTCAGTGTTCTTGTTTACCTACCTTCAAAATCAATGCTGCAGTTATATAAATCTGGAGAATCCTTTCAAAATCTGAGTACAACATTTTCTAAAAGGAAAAAATTACCTCACTGTAACAATTCATGTCAAAAAATCCTGACAAATATTCCTGAGCAAGCAGCCAAAGGCAGGGAAAAGAAAAATAATAAAGATGAATAAAGGAAAAAAAAAGAAAAAAGCTTACATCTAACTTGTACAATTTGGACAAGAATATGAAAGCATTGGTCATTTAAAACCATGCCCATATTTAGGAGTTTGTAAGCATGGCAAATCTAATTACAATCTTTCCACAGAACAATGATACATGTGAAAATAAAATGAACATATCAGAAATGCATTAAAAAATAAAAAGCTCAGTTTGGAGAGAAAAGACAGAAGTCAGAAGTAGGAAGGATCATAGAACCATAGAATTATCAGGGCTGGAAGGGACCTCAAGGATCATCTAGTTCCAAACCCCTGTCATGGGCAAGGACACAGCATGCTAGATCAGGTTGCTCAGCCACATCCAGCTTGGCCTTAAAAACCTCCAGGGATGAGATTTCCATCACCTCCCCTGGGAACCTGTTCCAGTGTCTCACCACCCTCATGGTGAAGAACTTCCTAATATCCAATCTGAATCTATCCACTTTTAGTTTTGCTCCATTCCCTTTAGTCCTGTCACTACCTGACACCAGCTCTCACCAGCTTTTTTTGTAGCCCCCTTTAGAAACTGGAAGGCCACAGAAAGGTCTCCTCAGAGCCTTCTCCTCTCCAGACTGAACAGCCCCAACTCTCTCAACCTGTCCCCATAGCAAAGCAGCTCCAGCCCTCTGATCATCCTCATGGCCCTTCTCTGGACATGTTCCAGCACATCCATATCTTTATTGTAATAGTGTCTCTAGAACTGGATGCAGTACTAGAATCATAGAATCATAGAATGGTAAGGTTGGAAGTGACCTCAAGGATCATCTAGTTCCAACCCCCTTCCATAGGCAGGGACACCTCCCACTAGCACAGCTCACTCAAGGCCTCCTCCAACCTGGCCTTCAACACCTCCAGGGAGGGAGCAGCCACAACCTTCCTGGGCAACCTGTTCCAGTGCCTCACCACCCTCACTGCAAACAACTTCCTCCTAACACCTACTCCAGGTGTGGGTCACACCAGAGTGGAGCAGAGAGGGAGAATCACTCCCCTCAGCCTGCTGACCACACTTCTCCTGATGCAACCCAGGATACAGTTTGCTCTCTGGGCTGCAAGGGCACACTGATAGTTCAGATGAGTTCTGAAAACTAGGAGAAAACAGAGAAATTCATCCCTCCCTGAGCATTGTCCACTTGGTGACTAAACAGTAGTATCTATTCATACTTCTTCACCTGATAGGTAGCTGAGGTGTTAATATATGCCTAAGATGAACTCTGTCTACAGACATCCTGCCCATGCCCTCCTAACAGCTGTGTCTCAGCACAGGGAGGCTTCAGCTGGATGCCATGGACAGAGTTGCACGACATTGTCTTTTTGCCCAACAAAATTTGTACATTTCTAAACAAGTTCTGTAAAAGCCAAGCAAGAATTTTTCTCCAAGCAAGGGAAGTTGTCTGGAACCAATGTTTTATAGGCAACAGCCAAACTGAGGGCTATTTTCCTTCTCTGTGATGGCAGTAAAAGATGAAGCATTCTTGAGCCAGCTGCACTGTACTAAGCCAGAGTCTTTGGATTAAAAAAATATGTTCTGTGACCTGGGCAGAAATCATCCTACAGCTGAGAAAAAATAAGTCAGTCCTAGGAACAGCTGCTACAATGAGCAAGATCTCTAAACTGCAGTGTGACTGAGCACTGTTAGGTCCCTCTGATTTAAAGAGACCTGATCACAGGATGTTAGGGGTTGGAAGGGACCTCCAGAGATCAAGTCCAACCCCCCTGTCAGAGCACGACCATAGAAACTAACACAGGTCACACAGGAACACATGCAGACAGAGCTTGAAAGTCTCCAGAGAAGGAGACTCCACAACATCTTGGACTTGATGGACGGACCACTCGCTGGATAAGGAATTGGCTGGATGGTCAAACCCAGAGAGTGGCGATCAAGGGCACAATGTCCACCTGGAGACCAGTG
>VWZE01006540.1:9967-33922 GCA_013396675.1 Eubucco bourcierii | reverse complement strand
TTCAAGGCCAGATTGGATGAGGCCTTGAGTGAGCTGTACTAGTGGGAGGTGTCCCTGCCTATGGCAGGGGGTTGGAACTAGATGATCCTTGAGGTCCCTTCCAACCTTACCATTCTATGATTCTATGATTCTATGATTCTATGATCTCTGGGCAGCCTGATCCAGTGCTCTGTGGCACTTACAGTAAAGAAGTTCTTCCTCATGTTGAGGTGCATCTTGCTGTGCTGTAGTTTATACCCACTGGCCCTTGTCCTACTACAGGGCACAACTGAGAAGAGTTTGTCCCCTCTCTCTTGACCCCCAACCCTCAGCTATTTATAAACATTGGTTAGATCCCCTCTAAGTCTTCTCTTCACCAGAACAAAAAGCCTCAAGTCCCTCAGCCTCTCCTCATAGGGCAGTGCTCCAACTCCTTATCATCATGAAAACAGCAACACTTCTCCCTGTGAACAAGGACTTAATGCACAGACCCTTTTGCAGATTATGCAGGTTAGATTGGAGCAAAGCACAAGTCTCCAAAACTATTCTCTTTGACCTCTTTGACCTACTCCCAGCAGGGGCAACAGTTGGGTTCCAATGGGCTGTTTCACCCTCTGTTTTGTGTTTTGTTTTGCTTTTAGCAGAGACACTGTGTTGCATGTATAAAGGGTAAATTCAAACGGAGTGTTTCACATTTCTGTGGTAGTGGTAGCTTTGATGTTGGCAGAGATGAGAGTCAGCTCTCCAAGAGGTTCCAATACTTGTTTCCAGCACTTGTTTATATCAAACCAGGTGAATGATGTCCTGGTAATGGTATGAATTAGCAGGCAGAATGGAGAGTGTGGCAAGCACAGACAGTGCCAGGCAGGGGTTTTCTCAGAGTCACATAGGATCCTTTGCCAGTACTAGATACAGCCTGTTCCTTTTATCTACCCAGGTACATGCCTTACGGCTAAATTATTTTCCTCTATTAGTACTCTGCTCTCATCAGGCCCCACCTGGAATACTGTGTGCAGTTCTGGAGCCCCCAAAACAGGAAGGACATGGAAGCGTTGGAGCGGGTCCAGAGGAGGCCACAAGGATGCTCAGAGGGCTGCAGCAGCTCTGCTGTGAGGACAGGCTGAGAGAGTTGGGGCTCTGCAGCCTGGAGAAGAGAAGGCTTCCAGGAGACCTTAGAGTAGCCTTCCAGTATCTGAAGGGGGCCTACAGGAAGGCTGGGGAGGGATTATTGACAAGGTCTTGCAACGACAGGACAAGGGGCAATGGGTTTGAAGTGGCAGAGGGGAGATTTAGACTGGATGTTAGGAGGAAGTTGTTTGCAGTGAAGGTGGTGAGACACTGGCACAGGTTGCCCAGGGAGGTTGTGTCTGCTCCCTCCCTGGAGGTGTTGAAGGCCAGGTTGGAGGAGGCCTTGAGTGAGCTGTGCTAGTGGGAGGTGTCCCTGCCTATGGCAGGTGGTTGGAACTAGATGATCCTTGAGGTCCCTTCCAACCTTACCATTCTATGATTCTATGATTAGTTTAAGATTCTCTTTAGGAGCATGAGAAGGTCCACCTGGCTTAAGGAGGATTCTACTTTGCAAGGTGATTTTTTTTCCTGTTTTGTATCAGTCTAGTGCGTATCACAAGTGAAATGGCATGGTAAGAGCAGTGGGAAACACTGTGAAATAGCTTCTCTGGAGGTCATTTGCTCAGTGGGGTGTTGTGGTTTTTTGTTTAGTTTTTTTTTTTTTTTAGCTTTCCTTGCATAACATTTTTGGAGGTTTTCATCTTTCTTTCTCAACATCCTACAGAACATCCTATATATTTGCAACACTAAGGTGAACAGCCTAAGGAGAAAGCAATGTGAGAGTTTGTCCAGGGCCATGTAGCCCCCAACTTATCCTAGGTGCTGGTCATCTTGAAAATTAGAAGCCTGTGCCTTAGGTTTGACTCAAGGCCAACCAAAGTCTAATGCTGTCACTAAGCAAATTCTTAACTGCTTCAATCTTTCCTTCTTTTGAAGTGTTCTGTGTAATGGTAGTTGACATCAATAACTGTTATTTATTATTTTAAGTAGACATTATTATGGGAATGTAACCACCTAACATAGAATCATAGAATGGTAAGGTTGGAAGGGACCTCAAGGATCATTCACTTCCAACCCCCTCCCATAGGCAGGGACACCTCCCACTAGCACAACTCACTCAAGGCCTCCTCCAACCTGGCCTTTAACACCTCCAGGGAGGGAACAGCCACAACCTCCATGGGCAACCTGTGCCAGTGTCTCACCACCCTCACTGGAAAGAACTTCCTCCTAACATCCAGTCTAAATCTCCCCTCTGCCACTTCAAACCCATTGCCCCTTGTCCTGTCATTGCAAGGCCTTGTCAATAGTCCCTCCCCAGCCTTCCTGCAGGCCCCCTTCAGATCCTGGAAGGCTACTCTAAGGTCTCCTGGAAACCTCCTGTTGGTTTTCAGCCTATTAGGTATGTGAGGCAGTGTAAATTGCCTTAATTTTCTATTTTCTTGATAATCTTCCATCTATCTGCTGTGACTGCTCTACAAAATGTTTTAAGTGGGGAGATAAATGAGCTTTTAGAAGTGAGCCAAGTCTGATGACCCTTTCAATGGTGAACTATTTTGATTCTTTCTGTCCATGAGAGCAGGAAAATCTTTTTTTTTTTTTTTCATTACTACATTATTTAGTATCTTCTACCTAACAAATATCTTCTAGGGTTAAATTAATCATTTTGTAGATAATATTTTTTTTAAAATTCTTTTTCCCCCTGCCTATTCAAAACTTTTCTGTGGTTCTCATCAAGTGTGACCTTGTCAAGGTGCTGGAATTTCAGGTTTTTCTGATTAATTTTTCCTCCCCACCCCTGCATGTTAAGTGCAGTCTGTTCTGCTTAAGTAAATTCGCTTGTTCATTTCTGTCCTTCCTCAATGATCTGTCTTTGAAACTTGGGTCATTGTATTTAGAAGAACTAGGAGAAGATGTTTTGAAATAACCATTATTAAAACAGAGGAGGTTTCTTGCACACACACACACACACACACACACAAAGCTGGAGATGCAATTAAGGTCTTTTGTGCTTTTGGTTGTTGGGTTATTTTTTTTTTCCCGCTATCCCTCACCCCCCTTTTGTGTAATGCTCAATGGAAACTCATTCTGGCAAAGACAGAAAGCTGTGGCTAAACATTAGTGGATGAGTCACTGAAAGGGAACTGGAATGAAAAGAAAAAAAAAAAAACAAACCAACAAACCCCTTTGGTGCTTGATAAGCACCAAAATAGCTCCAGATGGTCTCTTGAAATCTTCCCATGCTTGTCTGAAGAAGAATGGTCAGAAACATCCAGAGCTATGCTTACATTTTGATTAGGTCTTGTTTTCTTGGTCTAGGCACATGGGGACCCTCTTCATCAGGTTCCTGCACAACTTAAGGTCTCCCAGGCCAATCTGAGCACCTCATTGTTTGCAGAGGTGTTGATAACATCTTGATAAGAATTATGACTATAATTATTAGGACTGGAAGCTCAATGACTAACAGGAATAATTGAAAATACAGGAATGAGGGAACCCAATTCCAGTGCCACAACTTTGCAGATACCCAGAGCTGCACTTCCAGGGGTTCCCTGCTGAACTCTTGGCCGGATCCCAGGGCAGATGGAATCTCCGGGGTAATGACAATGAGGCAAACCCCCAACAGGCACTTGAAGGCTTCATATTTTAAATGTTTATGTGTTTGGCTGGTTTTGGTGGGGTTTCACAAGAAAAGTGAAGGATGTCCTGTCAAATTTCAATTCCTTCTTGGAGGTGTGAAAGGTTTTCAAACCAGAAAGCTTCATTCTTCTCCTCTGCGGTGTTGTCAGGAGCAGCAGAAATGTTTTGCTTAGGATTCTTCCTTCTTCTTCCTGGACAGTGTGAGGCACAGAGGGAAATCCAACACAGTAGCCAACATTTAAGCAGGTATTAAGCAGTATTTAAACAGATATTCTTTACTTCAATACTGGGAGCACAGGGGATATTTCCTCCAAAATCAGGCTCCCCTGAACCATTTAGTGCCCCTCCAAGACGTTTTGGGGTTTTCTTTACATATCCTCAGCTGTTTAGGGGTCCATTTTTATGGCTCCCTGAACCATTATGTCCCATCTCTCCTATTTTGATGTCATTTGGGGAGGGGTCTGACACCATTTTTAGGTGCAGCTCTATTTTGGGGTCCACTTCCTAGCCTCCTCAACCACTTCATGGCTCCCATCCTGAGTAATTTTGGAGTCCACTCCATTGTTTAGGGGCCATTTTCTGCCTCCTCTCAAGCCTTTTGTCCCCTCAGAACAATTTGGGGCCCATTTTGGGGTAACCACCACCATTTTTTACACCCACCCTCTCTCCCTGAGCCAGTTTGGAGCAACCTCAGCCATTCTGGGGTACTCACCACTATTTTGGGGTCTGCCTCAGGTCTTTTGGGGTCCATGTCTCTATTTTGTTCACCTCTTTAGCCTCTTGGATAATTTTAAGGTAAGAAACTCAACCTGTACAAAGCTCCAAAAGTGGAATGGTGTGATGACACCTGGGGCAAATGTGCTAAAGGTGTTGCTTCCAGTACTGTCTAGAGTGTGTATATGTGTGTGGGTCTGTGTTGTAAGCAGTGTGCAGGCTTCTCTATCAGCAGGGTAAATGCATTATACTGTCCACTGCTTTTCCCCCCCACCATTATATTGCCAGGAAAATAGCCTAGAGTGAGGCAGGTTAAGAGAATTCAAGACAGTGTGCAGTGCTACATATGCAAATCTGATTTACATAGATTAGAGCTTCTGAGAGCCGCTGGCTGATGATTAAAACTCTGTCAAACACACAGCCTTGAGGTGTGACTCCAGGCTTTGCATAGCCTTTGGCTGCCGTGGGGGCCAGGCATCACTCACCACTTGCTAATCAACCCATTGATGTTCAGTGCAAAAGCCATGCAGCCTGGAATGCATATTCAATAGACAACAACGGTTAGGAAGCAGAAGGCTCTTTGCAGAAGCCATTGTGTAAGCACAAATTGTTAAATCACATTTTGAAAGTAGCTCAAACCAGCAGGTTTGTGCCTGAAGCCCTTGGCAGAAATATTTCTTGCAGATTGGTATGAAGAAGTGATTAGGTGTGGGCCAGAATGAAGTAAAACTGCTGGCAGCCACTGGTTGAGTTCATGCTACTGAGGCTGGAAGCTGTAAACTAATATTATAAGATACTGTTTTAGCTCATTAGGAGAAAAAAAAAAAGGAGGGGGGAGGGGGGAGGGAAATGGAAAACAACTATGGAAGGTGTGGATGTGAGTACAACTGCCTAACCTTTGCCAAGCAAACCACATAAAACTTCACTAAATTCAGCTGATGAATTCAAGTCCTCCTAGGAGGACAGGCTGAGACAGTTGGGGCTCTGCAGCCTGCAGAAGAGAAGGCTTCCAGAAGACCTTAGAGTAGCCTTCCAGGATCTGAAGGGGGCCTACAGGAAGGTTGGGGAGGGACTATTGACAAGGTCTTGCAATGACAGGACAAGGGGCAATGGGTTTGAAGTGGCAGAGGGGAGGTTTAGACTGGATGTTAGGAGGAAGTTGTTTGCAGTGAGGGTGGTGAGACACTGGCACAGGTTGCCCAGGGAGGTCGTGGATGCTCCGTCCCTGGAGGTGTTCAAGGCCAGATTGGAGGAGACCTTGAGTGAACTGTGCTAGTGGGAGGTGTCCCTGCCTATGGCAGGGAGTTGGAACTGGATGATCCTTGAGGTCCCTTCCAACCTTACCATTCTATGATTCTATATATTGGTCGACTTTGGCTTCTAACCTTTGGTCCCCCAATTTTTCCTCATCCCAATTTTTCCTCATCACACACACCAGAAGCAACCTCCTTGTCAGCTTTGAAAGGGGAGTGGGCAGAGATGTGACCTGGGGGACAACATATCAGGGTTTACAGCGAGCCACTGATTCTCTCCTGCATTTTGTCTTGACTGTTCTGAATCCAGGGGTGGGTGGTAAATGCTGTTATGCCTCACTTCCCCATGGCAGAAATCAGCCTGGAAAATGTTCCTCAGTGGTCAGCACAGCTGCCTCCCAGTTTGCAAAAGGCAGCACAGCAGTGGTGTGGTTTGCTGGCAGAGCTGTTCTGATAGATTTTTCTGTGGATTTAGTCAGGCCTTTTGGTTTCAAAATGCAAACCAAATTCCATATAGACATAGACTGAAATAAGAAAGAAATTGCTCCAGGTAGCCCACAGAAACTGAACCTTGAGTGTTTAATTCAGTTCACAGTGGGAAGAGAACCACAAAGGGGAATGGGGATTTAAATTGGCCTTTTATCATAGAATCATAGAATGGTAAAGTTGGAAGGGACCTCAAGGATCAACTAGTTCCAACCCCCTGCAGGGGTTAGGGGTAGTGGCAGGGACACCTCCCACTAGCAAAACTCACTCAAGGCCTCCTCCAACCTGGCCTTGAACACTCCAGGGAGGAAGCAGCCACAACCTCCCTGAGCAACCTGTGCCAGTGTCTCACCACCCTCACTGCAAACAACTTCCTCCTAACATCCACTTTCAATCTCCCCTCTGCCAGTTCAAGCCCATTGCCCCTTGTCCTTGAGGTCCCTTCCAACCTTACTATTGCTGATTCTGTGATTCTATGATTCTATGTCTTGGTTTCTATTCTATGATTCTATGTAAGGTTGGAAGGGACTACAAAACCTTGGCAATAGTCCCTCCCCAGCCCTCCTGTAGGCCCCCTTCAGATATTGGAAGGCTGCTATAAACTTGACTTTAGATGTGGACAGTTGGGTAGGGTTGGTTTTTTTGTTGCTCTTGTTTTGTATTTCATTGTGACTTGATACAGGAGAACAACTTAGATACAACAGAATCTTTTCCTTTAAAAAAACAAAAACAAAAAAACCAGAAAAACCACAAAAAGCTTGCTTATTCCAGGAGAAAATCTGGAAGGAAAAAGTCAGCAGACTGTCAACAAATGAAATGTACATGTCTGATGCTGATCAAGATTGTGGTGTTTATATGTTGGAGGTGTTTGACAAAGCTGGTGTGGTCTTTATATATGAATATATATGTGTGTGTGTGTATATAAACACACATATAAACAATTGAACTGGGATTGTTTAGCCTGGAGAAGAAGAGGCTCAGGGGGGACCTTCTTGCTGTCTACAACTACCTGAAGGGTGGGTGTANTCAAGGTGGGTTTGGATGTGGCACTTGGTGCCATGGTCTGGTCTCAAGGTCTGTGGTATCAGGTTGGACTTGATGAGCTTTGAGGTCTCTTCCAACCTTGGTGACACTGTGAGATATATATATATATATATATATTTCTTTCTATGTAGGAGCACATCAATTGAAAGTGACCCTCTAAAATAGCTGCATGAAAGAAAAACTTCCTTAGTATTAACTTTCTTTCTGGGTTAGTTGCTTTTCTAGATGTTGGGAAAATAAATTTCTTCTACTTTCTTGATTACTTCCTCAGAGTTAGCACAGTGTTGCTATGCTTCTTGGAATGCAGTTTGTCAAAAGAAAGACAAGAGCACAAACGGGATACACTTTTAAACTCCATGAGGTCAGCCAAAACCCACAATCTAAGTTCTTCTCTAGCTGCCTAGAGGATAAAATCCTGATCTTCTATGACAAGATGTCCCAACTATTGAAAGAGGGAAAGGCTGTGGATGTTGTCTACCTAGACTTCCACAAAGCCTTTGCCACTGTTTCCCACAAAATTCTCACAGACAAACTGACTGCTCATGGTTTAGATGAACACAGCTCTGCTGGATGAAATGACCCAAAGGTCTTGCAACAACAGGACAAGGGGTAATGGATTTGAACTGGCAGAGGGGAGATTTAGACTGGATGTCAGGAGGAAGCTGTTTGCAGTGAGGGTGGTGAGGCACTGGCACAGGTTGCCCAGGGAGGTTGTGGCTACTCCCTCCCTGGAGGTGTTCAAGGCCAGATTGGATGAGGCCTTGAGTAAGCTGTACTAGTGGGAGGTGTTGGAACTAGATGATCCTTGAGGTCCCTTCCAACCTTAACATTCTATGATTCTGTGATTCCATTCTAAAGGGTGGTGGTCAGTGGAGTTAAAACCAGCTGGCAACCGGTCACAAGCAGTGTCCCCCAGGGCTCAGTGTTGGGACCACTTCTGTTTAACATCTTTATTGATGACCTTGGTGAAGACACAGAGTGTGTCAGCAGTAAGTTTGCAGATGACACCAAGTTAGATGGTAGTGTTGATCTGCAGCAGGGTATGGATGCTCTACAGAGGTACTTGGATAGATTGGAGCCATAGGGCAGTGTTAGTGGAATGAGCTTCAACAAAGCCAAGTGCCAGATCATGCCCTTGTGCCACAATAATCCCAAGCAACATTACAGGCCTGGAAGTGTGGCTTGAAAGCTGCCTGGCACAAAGGGATGTGAGTGTTGTCATAGACAAACAGCTGAATATGAGTAAGCAGTGTGCCCAGGAGACCAAGAAATCCAGTGACATCCTGGCTGGGAATAGAAGTGCTGTGCCCAGCAGGGATAGGGAGGTGATTGTCCCCTTGTAGTCTGCTCTGGTGAGGCCACACCTTGAGTGTTGTGTTCAGTTTTGGGCACCTCAGTGCAAGAGACATGTGGAGTTGCTGGAATGAGTGCAGAGGAGGGCAACAAAGCTGGGGAAGGGCCTGGAGAATAAATCTTATGAGGAGCAACTGAAGGAGCTGAGACTGAAAGAGGAGGCTGAAGGGAGACCTCATCATTGTCTATAGCTACCTGGAAGTGCTGGTTTCTTCTCAGAGGTAATTAGTGGTGAAAGAAGAGAGAATGGCCTCAAGCTGTGGCTGGCTAAGTTTAGACTGAACATTAGGAAAAGTTTTTTTTCCAGTAGGAGTGGTCAAGCATTGGAATGGGTTGCCCAGGGAGGTGGTGGAGTCACCAACTGTGGATGTGTTTGAAGATTACTTAGGTGCAGTGCTTGGGGTTTAGAGTGAACCTTGTAGAGCAGGGTTAATGATTGGACTTCACAGTATCACAATATCACAGTGTCACCAGGGTTGGAAGAGGCCTCAAAGCTCATCAAGTCCAAGCCCCCAAGACCAGACCATGGCACCAAGTGCCACGTCCAAACCTGCCTTGAACACCTCCAGGGGTGGTGACTCCACCACATCCCTGGGCAGCCCATTCCAGCAGGCAATGACTCTCTCAGGCAACAACTTTCTCCTCACCTCCAGCCTAAACTTCCCCTGGCACAGCCTGAGACTGTGTCCTCTTGTTCTGGTGCTGCTTGCCTGAGAGAAGAAAGCAACCTCCTCCTGGCTACAACCACCTTTCAGGTAGTTGTAGACAACAAGAAGGTGTCCCCTGAGCCTCCTCTTCTCCAGGCTAACCAATCCCAGCTCCCTCAGCCTCTCTCCATAGGGCTTGTGCTGGAGGCCTCTCCCCAGCCTCGTTGCCCTTCTCTGGACACGCTCAAGCACCTTAATGTCCTTCTTCAATTGAGGTGACTTAGCGATCCTGAGGGTCTTTTCCAACCTTGATGATTCTGTGATTCTGAAAAAGGATGCAATGGAATTGTTGTGAGTGTTAGCACTCAATCAATGATTCAGTTTCAGCATCAACTGGAAAAAAAAAAAAAGATTACAAATAGTAATTTTTTTGTTTTAATAGCTTTTTAAAGCACAATTAGAGGTTGTTTCTGTGATGGTAGAGTAATCAGAAAGTGATGGAAGGATTATCAGCTAAGGTACTTAAAGAAAAAAAATGCACTGCTGAGAATAATCCAATCCTGAATTTGGCTTTCTACAGTATTCCACCAATAGCACTAGTTCCCTGGTCAAGATAAAATGCTTTTTGTACCCACTGACTGCTGCTTATACATTCCAAGGAGGAAGCATGAGCTGGAGAAATGCACTCCTTGCACAACTCAAATGCTGCAAACATCACTCTCATTGAAGTTAGTGTCAATGTGCAAATATAACAGGCAGCAAAGGCTTCTCCTGCTTAACATTCTTTCTGAAGGGTTTTGTTGCAACACATTCTAAATGGTGAAATCAGTATTTATTTGAGACAGGGAACACGAGGTTAAGACAGAGAAATTAAAATCCATGAGAGACTTAAAACTGAGTCATTCTGCTGACATGGAGCACCCACAAGATCCATTTGTATTGTGAATAGAGGATGGTTTGCTTCCAGCTGACAGGCAAGTTACAGCTGAACACACACAGCCTCTCCACATGTTAAATGCAAGGGTATTTTAAAGCTAGGTCAGACTGACTGCTGGCTGCCCTGCTGCTCTTCTCATCCCTATTTCCAGGAAATTTCTCCTGTGAGATTTCTCGCAAGCTGGTTGGATCACACATTAAGCCAAGAAAGCCTTGCACCTTGCCAGCAAAGATCCAGAGAGTCACGAGGTGGCAGAGCCATGCAACCATGAGCAGAGGGGCAGCCAGAAAATAGATGGGTGCAGTTGCCTGAAGATTTGTCTTCTGTCTGTGTCACCCAGTGCAGCTCTTTGATCCTATCTCAGAATTTGCCAGGTGTGACTAAAATACACCTTCCCAAAGAGCTTTAAAATGAGCTAATGTCCTTACCATATCTTGAAGACTTCGTATTATAAGAGAGACTGCCAAGCACCACAACCTCTCTTATAAGTGACTGCAGACAACCACAGAATTGTCAGGGCTAGAAGGGACCTCAAGGATCACCTAGTTCCAACCTCCTTGCCATGGGGAAGAACACCTCACACTAGATCAGGTTGCTCAGAATCACATCCAGCCTGGCCTTAAATACCTCCAGGGATGAGGCTTCCACCACCTCCCTGGGCAACCTGTTCCAGTGTCTCACCACTCTCGTGGTGAAGAACTTCTTCCTAACTTCCAATCTGAACCTACCCACTTCTCCATCCCCCCTAGTCCCATCACTTGACTACCTCCAGGGAGGGGATCATAGAATCAGTCAAGGATGGAAGGGACCACAAGGATCATCTAGTTCCAACCCCCCTGCCATGGGCAGGGACACCTCACACCAGATCGGGCTGTCTAGAGCCTCCTCCAGCCTGGCCTTTAAAACCTCCGGGGATGAGGCTTCCACCACCACTTCCCTGGGCAACTCCTTCCAGGCTCTGGAAGTGGTCCCAACATCATGCTAAATCAGGTTGCTCAGAGCCTCGTCCAGCTTGGCCTTAAAAACTTTCAGGGATGAAGCTTCCACCATCTCCCTGGGCAACCTGTTCCAGTGTCTCAGCAGCCTTATGGTGAAGAACTTCCTAACATCCAATTCGAATCTATCCACTTCTAGTTTTGCTCCATTCCCCCCAGTCCTATCACTACCTGACACCCTAAAAAGTCCCTCCCCAGCTTTCCTGTGGGCTCCCTTCAGATACTGGAAGGCCACAAGAAGGTCTCCTTGGGGAGAGAGCAAATAGAGAGGAAAGGGAAAACATATATGAAAATCAGTAAATAATGCTAAAATGACCGTCTGTGGAAACCTCTTCCACAGGTTCATTGAAAGATAGGATGAAACAGTGGAGGAACAGGTCAGATTTTCATAATTTACACATTTCAGTTGGTAAAAATGGTCAGAGAAATGTATAGCAACATGAATTATCTAAACAATGATCAAACTGACACAGCTTTTACAGAAAATGAAGCTTTTTACATTGACCTGAAGGAAAGTCTAATGAGAACTGAGAAGAAAAATCTGAAAATGATTCATGGCAGATGGCGGGTAAAACCATTGTGTAAAAATAAGTCAGAAATTCCATTTATTTGTCACCCAGTAAAGGATTCTTTGTTGGAGAAAATCCAATGGTGGTTACAGAGCTGCTGAGGGGGCTGGAGCATTTCTGTGAGGTGGAGAGACGGAGAGACCTGGGGCTGTTAAGCTTATGGAATCATAGAATGATAAGGTTGGAAGGGACCTCAAGGATCATCCAGTTCCAACCACCTGCCATAGGCAGGGACACCTCCCACTAGCACAGCTCACTCAAGGCCTCCTCCAATCTGGCCTTGAACACCTCCAGGGAGGGAGCAACCACAACCTCCCTGGGCAACCTGTGCCAGTGCCTCACCACCCTCACTTCAAACAACTTCCTCCTAACATCCAGTCTAAATCTCCCCTCTGCCACTTCAAACCCATTGCCCCTTGTCCTGGCATTGCAAGACCTTGTCAATAGTCCCTCTCAAGCCTTCCTGTAGCCGCCTTCAGATCCTGGAAGGCTACTCTAAGGTGTCCTGGAAGCCTTCTCTTCCACAGGCTGCAGAGCCCCAACTCTCTCAGCCTGTCCTCACAGCAGAGCTGCTGCAGCCCTCTGAGCATCTTGGTGGCCTCCTCTGGACCCTCTCCAACACTTCCATGTCCTTCCTGTGCTGGGGGTTCCAGAACTGCACACAGGACTGCAGATGGGGTCTGAGGAGAGCAGAGTAAAGGGGCAGAATCCCCTCCCTTGCCCTGCTGCCCACACTGCTCTTGCTGCAGCCCAGCACACAGTTGCTGTCTGGGCTGCACTCACACTGCAGCCTCATGTTGAGCTTTTCATCACTCCAGACCCCCAGGGCCTTTTCCTCAGGGCTGCTCTCAGCCATTCCCCACCCAGCCTGGAGTTGTGCTTGGGATTGTGCCTACCCAGGTGCAGGACCTTATACTTGGCCTTGTTGAATTTCGTGAGGTTGGCCTGGGCACAGCTCTGCAGCCTGTCCAGGTCCCTCTGGATGGATCCCTGCCCTCTAGAAAATCGACTGTACCAGCTTGTAGAAGAGCAGACTGAGAGGAGACCCTATCAATGCTTATCAATATCTAAAGGGTGAGGGTCAAGAGGTTTGGGTCAGACTATTTCCATCAATGCCTAATCATACAACAAGGGACAGTGAGCACAAACTGGAACCAAGGAAGTCCACCTAAACATAAGGAGAAACTTCTGTTAAGTGTGCTAGAACACTGGAGCAGGGTGCCCAGGGAGGCTGTGGAATCTCCTTCTCCTGAGAGACTGAAAATCCACTTGGCCATTGTGACACTGCTCTGAATGGCCCTGCTATAGCAGGGAGGTCAGACTAGAAGGTCCCCAGAGATCCCTTCCAGCCCTCACTGTGACTCTGTGATGTGTGATGCAAATATGAGAGGATTGTGACATTGGTACAGAGCATAATGGAAAAGAGCTTAGAAGAATTCATCTCACACCTAGCAGTGGCTGCAAGCAACTAATTAAATCTGTCTAAGCATGAATGATTGGTGGTGCTGCTGCTGCTGCCCACAGTCACCTTTCCAAAGCCACCTTGACTAAACCACCTATTAGTCAGTGTTCTGGCTCATTTCTTACTAAGCCAAAAGCAGCTGAAGTAGTTCTGTGATGAGCCTGTTTCAGATAATGAACCATTACGAGCTTTGAATGTATCTGAAGTAATGCTCTCATATACAGATACACATTAGCATGGTTAATATGGCAATTATATGGCAGTGCTATGCAAGTCTGAACCAGAGTGTGCCATCCAGAGGGACCTGGACAGGCTGCAGAGGTGTGCCCAGGCCAGCCTCATGGCATTCAGCAAAGCCAAGTATAAGGTCCTGCACCTGGGTAGGCACAATCCCAAGCACAACTCCAGGCTGGGTGGGGAATGGCTGAGAGCAGCCCTGAGGAAAAGGCCCTGGGGGTCTGGAGTGATGAAAAGCTCAACATGAGGCTGCAGTGAGAGTGCAGCCCAGACAGCAACTGTGTGCTGGGCTGCAGCAAGAGCAGTGTGGNTGCTAGTGGGAGGTGTCCCTGCCTGTGGCAAGGGGTTGGAACTCGATGATCCCTGAAGTCCCTTCCAACCTTACCATTCTATGATTCTAAAGAAAGTCAGATATTTGTTACCTCTGTCCTCATTTCACACCTTACAGTGTGTGTCTTTAGAATTCAGAGCTTCCTTTACTGATGTCTGTCTTTCTGCATGGAATTGTGTAACCAGCTATCAGAAAGAACTGAACAGACTTGATAAATAGGTCAGTGCCAACTGCATGAGGTTCAACAAGTCATAGAATTGTAGAATGGTTTAGATTGGAAAGGACCTTAAGGATCATCTAGTTCCAACCCCCTGCCATAGGCAGGGACACCTCCCACTGGTACAACTCCCTCAAGGCCTCATCCAACCAGGTCTTGAACACCTCCAGGGAGGGAGCAGCCACAACCTCCCTGGGCAACCTGTGTCACTGTGAGCCAGTGTTTCACTATCCTCACTGCTGCCCACACTGCTCTTGCTGCAGCCCATCACTCAGTTGCTGTCTGGGCTGCACTCACACTGCAGCCTCATCTTGAGCTTTTCAATCCAAACCCCAGGTCCTGTTTCTCAAGGCTGCTCTCAGCCATTCACAAGCCAACCTGAGTTTATGCCTACCCAGGTGCAGGACCTTACACTTGGCCTTGTTGAATGTCATGAGGTTGGCCTGGGCACAATTCTGCAACCTGCCCAGGTCCCTCTGGATGGATCCCTGCCCTCTAGCAAGTCGACTGTGCCACACAGCTTGGTGCCATCTGCACACTTGCTGAGGGTGCACTGATTCCTCTGTCCATGGCACTGGCAAAGTAGTTAAACATCACTGGTGCCAGCACTGACCCCTGAGGGACATCACTTGGCACTGGTCTCCAAGTGGACATTGTGAAAGTCAAAGGGCAAGGTCCTGCAACTGGGTTGGACCAACCCTAGGCACAAATCCAGGCTGGGTACAGAGTAGGTTGAGAGTAACCATGAAGAAAAAGACTTGAAGATGTTGATTGATGAGTATCTCAGTATGAGCTGACAGTGAGTTTATGCAACCCAGAAGGCAGCTCTATCCTGGGCTGCATCAAGAGCATACAAGTGAGTTGTAGAGGTGCTGGAGTAGGTCCAGAGAAGGGCAACAAAGCTGGGGAAGGGCCTGGGGAATAAATCTTATGAGGAGCGACTAAGGGAGCTGGGGCTACTTAGTGTGAAAAGGAGCAGGCTGAGGGCAGACCTCATTGCTATCTACAGCTGCCTGAAATGACATTGTGGAGAGGCTGCTACTGGTCTCTTCACACAAGTAGTTAGTGATAGAACAAGAGGGAATGGCCCGAAACTGTGACTGGGGAGGTTTAGATTGGGCATTAGGAAAAAGTTTTTCACAGAGAGAGTGGTCAGGGACTGGAATGAGCTGCCCAAGGAGGTGGTGGAGTCACCAACCCTAGACATGTTTAAAAGTTATTTGGATGTGGTGCTTGAGGATATGGTTTAGGGTGTACCTTTTAGAGTAGGGTTCTGGGTTGGACTTGGTGATGCTGAAACTCTCTTCTAACTGGAATGTTTCTGAGATTCTGGGATAAAAATCTACTTCACTTGGAAAGTTCCTCTATGAAAAAAAAAAAAAAAAACCACCAGAAAATGCTATCAGCAATGGTCTTATTTTGCAGATGTAAAACTAGAAATATTCTGGATTCCTTTGAATCCTTTGAGGGTATAGTTATATAGAATAGTCATGTTTATATCTTGTCAGTTTTGGATGTCTTGATGTGGTCTTCAAGTGTGAAATATGCCTGCAGCTCCTGAAAGACAAAACCAAGGTGAAGAGAGGATATGAGAAGGGATAAAAATGCCAGGCAAGAATGAAGCATCAATTTGACAATGTTTCATCCCCACAGGGAAGTCCTACAGTACCAGACATGCAACTTTTCTGCAATATAGACATTTATCTTGCCCTGGGGACTGTGTTTTTTTCTTTCTCTTTCATCAAGTCTGGTGCTTCTACTGGGCCATAATTTACTAATAGAAACATAATTTTTTTTCACCAAGAAACAATCACATGTAAAGAGGAATAGCAACCTTTATGGAAAAGGAAATGATCATTATCAGTTTGCTCTCTTCTGAGATCTAATTAATCTGATTTTTTTTTTCCTAAAAGAACATTATTTTTTTTTTAGAGCATATTTTACTCCCTTGAGGTCAATGGAATTAGCCCAGTGTGGTTGATTGATAATATTCATATGTTTCAGTTCAACTCTGAGCCTTGTTATGTAACTGTTAGATAAAATTAGCTTGCAGAAATTCCATCAGTGTCTCCAGTTTTTGTTGGTTAAATTTGGAGACTGTTAAGACTGCTTAAGTAAACTAGTCAGAGAATCATAGAATTGTCAGGGCTGGAAGGGACCTCAAGGATTATCTAGTTCCAACCCCCCCCCATGCCATGGGCAAGGACACACTAGATCAGGTTGCTCAGAGTCACATCCAGCCTGGCCTTAAATACCTCCAGGGATGAGGCTTCCACCACCTCCCTGGGCAACCTGTTCCAGTGTCTCACCACCCTTATGGTGAAGAGCTTCTTCCTAACATCCAATCTGAACCTACCCACTTCTAATTTTGCTACATCCTCACTAGTCCCATCACTTGACCACCTCCAGGGAGGGGACATCCACAGGTTTCTCTTCTGCTGAAGCATTACGGACAGATGGGCAGAGTCCAAGGGGATGGCATTCAATAAATCCAAGTGCCAGGTGCTGCACTTTGGCCACAACAACCCCATGCAGAGCTACAGGCTGGAGTCGGAGTGGCTGGAGAGCAGCCAAACAGAAAGAGATCTGGGGGTGCTGATTGACACCCACCTGAACATGAGCCAGCAGTGTGCCCAGGTGGCCAAGAAGGCCAATGGCATCCTGGCCTGCATCAGCAATAGTGTGGCCAGCAGGAGCAGGGAGCTCATTCTCCCCCTGCACTCTGCACTGCTTAGGCCACACCTTGAGTCCTGTGTCCAGTTCTGGGCCCCTCAATTGAAGAAGGACATTGAGATGCTTGAGTGTGTCCAGAGAAGGGCAACGAGGCTGGGGAGAGGCCTCCAGCACAAGGCCTATGGAGAGAGACTGAGGGAGCTGGGATTGTTTAACCTGGAGAAGAGGAGGAAGAGGAATGGAGTGATGCATAGTATCCTGCCTCTCAGGATACTAAGACAGAAGTGTAGACTGGACAATTTATCTTCCTTTCTGGAGGACTACTGCATGGCTTCCTTGCTCCTCCAGTCTTCCTTTCAACCCCATTTGAGCCTAAACATTTGGGCAAAACAACAGTGTTGGAATATGTAGAGCCCAGGTGACAACATCAAGAAAGAGAAAGTGTGTAACAGTCCAGTATAAATCACAGAATCACAAAGCCTTAGAGGTTGAAGATCTTCAGAGATCATCCAGTCCAAGCCCCCTGCCAAGGCAGGATCCCCTAGGGTAGCTCACACAGGAATGCATCCAGGCAGGTTTTGAAAGTCTCCAGAGAAGGAGACTCCACAACCTCTCTGGGCAGCCTGTTCCAGGACTCTGTCACCCTGCCTGTAAAGAAATTTCTCCTCATTTTGAGGTGAAACCTTCTCTGTGTTCCACTTTGTAGCTGTTGCTCATTTTCTTATTGCTGTGGACCACTGAGAAGAGATTGGCCCCAGCCACCTCACACCCACCCCTCAGGTATTTGTAGACATTGACCACATCTCCTCTCAGTCTTCTCTTCTCTAGACTAAACAGCCCCAGGGCTCTCAGTCTCTCTCCATAGGGCAGATGCTCAGTCTGCCTCAGTCATCCTCATGGCTCTCTGCTGGACTCTCTCCAGCAGGTCCCTGTCTCTCTTGAACTTGGGAGCCCAAAACTGGACACAGTATTCCAGGTGTGGTCTCACCAGGGCAGAGTAGAGGGGGAGAAGAACCTCCCTAGACCTACTGGCCACACTTTTCCTGATGCACCTCAGGATGACATTGGCTCTCTTGGCCACAAGGGCACATTGCTGGCCCATGGAGAATATGGGAGAAATGAGGAAAAAAAGGTGAATCTGATGGGGGGGAAAAAAAAATGGCCAAACCAAAACAACCCAATTAAAGAAAGGCCCAAACATATGAAGAGAAAGAAATGTTACACTCTATAGACCAGGCGAAGACTTTAGAGTGAGAAATCACCCCAGTGATTTCACAAGAGTAAAACCCAACCACATCATATTTTTTCCCATCTGTTTATGTTGAAAGAAAAACTAAGTAGCACTCAGATTCCTATCACTAAGAGCTTCTGAGCTTCAAAGTGACTGCAGCTGACCATTATGCCTTTGCAGTGAGTCACCCTTTTCCATTAATATCCAACTGCTTGAGCTTACTCAGATTTCTTTCTGAGTGAAGGCAAATCCATCAGAGTTGTAACAATTCGTTTCACTCTCAGGTATTGGTAGTCTGAATCCCAATGTCAACTTCTCAGCATGCTGAGCAGCTTTAGCAATATATTTTCTGTAGCTTTTAGTAGTTTTAAGTTGCTGGGTACCTGCAGGTCTGATCCTAGAATCATAGAATGGTAAGGTTGGAAGAGACCTCCAACCCCCTGCCATAGGTAGGGACACCTCCCACTAGTACAGCTCACTCAAGGCCTCCTCCAACCTGGTCTAGAACACCTCCAGGGAGGGAACAGCCACAACCTCCCTGGGCAACCTGTGCCAGTGCCTCACCACCCTCATTGGAAAGAACTTCCTCCTAACATCCAGTCTTAATCTCCCCTCTGCCAGTTCAAACCCATTGCCCCTTGTCCTGGCATTGCAAGACCTTGTCAATAATCCCTCTCCAGCCTTCCTGTAGCCCCCTTCAGATCCTGGAAGGCTACTCTAAGGTCTCCTCAAAGCCTTATAAAACAACCTACTTCTAGTTTCAGTATAAAATGGCATTCTGCAGAATCATAAACTTTTCAGAGGTTTTAATTGATATTCTCAGAAGTAAATGACAGATATCAAAATATTTACAGCACAGCATGAAAAGAAATAAGGTTTGGAAAGAATTATATACAATTGTGTATAAACAAACATTTGACAGTGACAGACCAGGGCAAGATAGATTTTATGGGTTGTTTATTCTGTAGCTACTCAGCAAGAATGTGCTATGCTTTTCTTGGATGTGCCTGATAGCAGCTACTATGGGAGATGGAAGTCAGGACAGCCAGAGTTCTGATCCAGTACAGGAATTTGTGTGACTGAAACTCATTGGGTTGATTTTTTGTTTTTTCCTTTTCGTTTTTTTCACCTCTTGGCTATAATTTGTAGCTGTGAACCCACTGGCCAGGCATACTACTGAGAATGGTAAGGTTGGAAGGGACCTCAAGGATCACCTAGTTTCAACCCTCTCCCATAGGCAGGGACACATCCCACTAGTACAGCTCGCTCAAGGCCTCCTCCAACCTGGCCTTCAACACCTCCAGGGAGGGAGCAGCCACAGCCTCCCTGGGCAACCTGTGCCAGTGTCTCACCACCTTCACTGTAAACAACTTCCTCCAAACATCCAGTCTAAATCTCCCCTCTGCCAGTTCAAACCCATTGCCCCTTGTCCTGTCATTGCAAGACCTTGTCAATAGTCCCTCCCCAGCCTTCAGGTAGCCCCCTTCAGATCCTGGAAGGCTACTCTAAGGTCTCCTGGCCTCTAAGCCTTCTCTTCTCCAGGCTGCAGAGCCTCAACTCTCTCAGCCTGTCCTCACAGCAGAGCTGCTGCAGCCCTCTGAGCATCTTTGTGTCCTCCTCTGGACCCGCTCCAACACTTCCATGTCCTTCCTGTGCTGAGGGCTCCAGAACTGCACATAGTACAGTGTGCAACAGTACAACAGGAAAGCACTTTATCTCCATGAATGAAATGTAAAAGTTACATTAGACAAAAAGGCAGATGGCTGCCACTTAACCCAAGTTATTTTGGTGAATGAAAATTGAGAAATCTTAAGCTTGTTTAGTTTTTATAAATAAAAACCCTCCAAAGAGCTTCCTGAACATGCAGTTTTCTGGAGTGATAGAAAGATCCCCTACAGTTTGTGACTAATCCATAAACTGATTAGTTGCATACTGAAAAGTAAACACAATCCAAGTTTGGCACCACTTCTGCCATCTCAATTCCATGTTTGCAGAAGCTGCCTGAGAAAAGATAAACAGTTCTGAGATACAGAGAAAGGGGAAAAAAAATCCTTTCTGGTAGGATATGTACAATTAAGTCCTGAAAGTCTCACAATCTCACAGTATCACCAGGGTTGGAAGAGACCTCAAAGTTCATCCAGTCCAACCCATTACCACAGCCCCCAAGACCAGACCATGGCACCAAGTGCCACGTCCAAACCTGCCTTGAACACCTCCAGGGGTGGTGACTCCACCACCTCCCTGGGCAGCCCATTCCAGCAGTCAATGACTCTCTCAGGCAACAACTTTCTCCTCACCCCCAGCCTAAACTTCCCCTGGCACAGCTTGAGACTGTGTCCTCTTGTTCTGCTGCTGCTTGCCTGAGAGAAGAAAGCAACCTTCTCCTGGCTACAACCACCCTTCAGGTAGCTGGAGACAGCAAGAAGGTCTCCCCTGAGCCTCCTCTTCTCCAGGCTAACCAATCCCAGCTCCCTCAGCCTCTCTCCATAGGGCTGTGCTGGAGGCCTCTCCCCAGCCTCGTTGCCCTTCTCTGGACACGTTCAAGCACCTCAATGTCCTTCTTCAATTGAGGGGCCCAGAACTGGACACAGGACTCAAGGTGTGGCCTAAGCAGTGCAGAGTGCAGGGGGAGAATGAGCTCCCTGCTCCTGCTGGCCACACTCTTGCTGATGCAGGCCAGGATGCCATTTGCCTTCTTGGCCACCTGGGCACACTGTTGGCTCATGTTCAGGTGGGTGTCAATGAGCTCCCCCAGATCCCTTTCTGTTTGGCTGCTCTCTTAACATTTCTTACCAATCCATGAAGCTGGCTTGTAGGTTTGCCTCACAAAATATGTGCTAGGAAAGCAATGTCACATCCAAATCTTCCTCTGAAAATGAACTTGAGTTTTCACAGGCTCCACCTTAATCTATAAAAACATAATTCTGAAGTGCTCATTCTAATGATTTCAAGTAGCACACTAGTAGCTTGATTTTCCTAGTTATTATCACAGTATCACAGTATCTCAAGGGTTGGAAGAGACCTCAGAGATCATCAAGTCCAACCCATCACCACAACCCTCAAGATTAGCACTAAGTGCCATGTCCAAACGTGCCTTGAACGCCTCCCGGGACGGTGACTCCACCACCTCCCTGGGCAGCCCATTCCAGCAGTCAATGACTCTCTCAGGCAACAACTTTCTCCTCACCTCCAGCCTAAACTTCCCCTGGCACAGCTTGAGACTGTGTCCTCTTGTTCTGGTGCTGCTTGCCTGAGAGAAGAAAGCAACCTCCTCCTGGCTACAACCACCCTTCAGGTAGCTGGAGACAGCAAGAAGGTCTCCCCTGAGCCTCCTCTTCTCCAGGCTAACCAATCCCAGCTCCCTCAGCCTCTCTCCATAGGGCTGTGCTGGAGGCCTCTCCCCAGCCTCGTTGCCCTTCTCTGGACACACTCAAGCACCTCAATGTCCTTCTTCAATTGAGGGGCCCAGAACTGGACACAGTACTCGAGGTGTGGCCTGACCAGTGCAGAGTACAAGGGGAGAATGACCTCCCTGCTCCTGCTGGCCACACTATTCCTGATGCAGGCCAGGATGCCATTGGCCTTCTTGGCCACCTGGGCACACTGCTGCCTCATGTTCAGGCGGGTGTCAATCAGCACCCCCAGATCCCTCTCTGTTTGGCTGCTCTCCAGTCACTGCCACCCCAGCCTGTAGCTCTGCACACTGCCACCCCAGCCTGTAGCTCTGCATGGGGTTGTTGTGGCCAAAGTGCAGCACCTGGCACTTGCATTTGTTGAATGCCATCCCGTTGGACTCTGCCCATCTGTGCAGGCGGTCGAGGTCCTGCTGCAGAGCCCTTCTGCCCTCCAACCCAGCAACATCAGCCCCCATTATGGTCCTTCTTTGTTAGAACCTCCCATATGTTTGGGTTATTTTCCTTAATATTTACATAAAATTAAAGCCCAAGTGGAGATGGAATGAATGATCCATCTGGGCTTCTGAAGATTTGCTGGGCAGGATTTGTTTTAAATATAGAATCATAGAATGGTCTAGGTTGGAAGGGAACTCCAAAGTTCATCTAGTCAAACCCCCTCTTCAGTCAGCAGGGGCATCCTTGTGCTGGTTTGAGGCTAATTAGAATATTTTAATAGACAAAATTACACTATAGGCTGTGAAAGGAAAACATCATGATGTCTACTTCACTCATATGCTTGCTAAGAAATTGTTTGGGAATACTAACCAAAACAACTGATAAGTCAGTCTCTCTCTGGCTCTTGCTGGAACAGGAGCTGCTGGTGGGATCTAGCAGCTTCTGGGTTCTGGCTCCTCTGCTGATTAATCCTCACTAACCACTTTTCTTCTAACCCTCCTGGCCGATCTTCCTAATTTACCTTGCAAGTGAGGCAAACCTTGGGGTAAGGTACAGAGGTGGGGAGAAGGTGGAAGGGTGGTTGGGAGCCCCTCCTGGGGTCTCTGATTTCTGGGAGGGGAGTTGTGTTGCTGTATTACCTTTTGCTTGTATATTTCTGTAAATATTCTGTCTATAGTGTAAATATCTGCTGTTCATTGTGCAAAGCTGTAAATATAGCTTCATCATTTAACTTCCAGCCGACTGAGTGCTAGTCTGGGTCATTTTACAAAGTGTGGGGGGGTGGGGAACTCCCAAACCTTCACAATCCTCAACTAGATCAGGTTGCCCAGAGCACCTTTGAGCTTTACCTTGAATATATTCAGGGATGGGGCCTCAACTACCTCCCTGGGCAACCTGCTCCAGTGCTCCACTACCTTCATGGTAAAGAATTTGTTCCTAACATCCAATCTAAATCTGCTCTGCTCTATTTTGAAGACATTGCCCCATATCCTATCACTGCAGGCCTTTGTAAGCAGTCCCCTCTCCATCCTTCTTGCAGACCCTCTTCAGGCTTTCTCTTTTGCAGGCTGAACAACTCCAGCTCCTTCAGCCTGTCCTTGTAGCAGAGCTGCTCCAACCCCCCGATCCTTTCCGTGGCTCTCCTCTGGACCTGCACCATCAGGTCCATGTCCTTCCTGTGTCAAAGACTCCAGAGCTGGACACAGCACTCCAGGTGAGGTCTCAATAGAGCAAAGTGCAGAATCACCTCCCTCCATCTGCTGGTCTTGCTGCTTTTGATGTAGCCCAAGAAGGGATTTGCTTTCTGGACTGCAGGTGCACACTGCCTGCTCATGTCCAGCATCTTGTCCTTTTCTACAGTCTGCTTTCTATCACCTCATTCCCCAGCCTGTATTTACAGTGAGGATTGTTCTGACCCAGGCACAGGACCTTGCACTTGTCTTGCTGAACCTCATGAGATTCACCTGGCCCCACCTCTCCAGTTTGTCCAGGTCATATGTTTAACTAGATATGAAAAGACTGTACAAATGATACTGTCTACTGTTTGGACAGAGCCAGCACCAAGGATTCTTCAAATAAGCAATTTTAAATGTAAAAACAATCTAAAAGTTTGATTTTGTTTTGCTTTGTTGAGACAAAATCTAGAGAGTTCAAACAGCTTTAACAGCTTCTGCATTTGTTTAGATAACCTAAACTTATAATATTAACGCTCTTAAAACAGGTAAATCAATAGGATTGAAAATAGGGTAGAGTAGAATGGTTTCAAAATGTAAAATTCATAGAAGGTTTCTTTACAGGCTATTATTCACTTGCAGAAGTAACAGATTTCATCACTTGGCCTACCATGGAGCAAGGGGAATTTTAGTTATCAGTTTGGTTATCTTTTCCACTGCTATATATGCATATATAAATATCTATCTACACACCAGTGGTCATCTCCAGTGTACCATGGGGTAGCCAAGGTCATACCTGGGTTACCAGTGGTCAGGCCCAAAGTTGTGCAGCATCCTCCTCCCATCCCAGGAAATCCCAGTTCCTGGCATCCCCCCCACAGCCCCAGCATGGTATCATAGAATCATAGAATGGTAAGGTTGGAAGGGACCTCAAGGATCATTCACTTCCAACCCCCTCCCATAGGCAGGGACACCTCCCACTAGCACAACTCACTCAAGGCCTCCTCCAACCTGGCCTTCAACACCTCCAGGGAGGGAGCAGTCACAACCTTCCTGGGCAACCTGTGCCAGTGTCTCACCACCCTCACTGCATACAACT
>VWZE01006538.1:43061-56704 GCA_013396675.1 Eubucco bourcierii | reverse complement strand
ATCACCTCAAAATAAAATTAGCCATCCACATGAAGCACCCAGTAATGTTTACACAAACTATATTCCACTATTCAAGAACTGGTCAAATCAAGAGCTTTTTAAAGCTTGCTTTCCCTAGAAGCCAGATAACTAAATTGAAAAAGCACAAACCCATATATTAATCTTAGCTGTTTCTGACAGCAACGCTGAGCCTCAACACAAATTCACCAATGTGTGTGTGCTAACACAGAAGATCTGGAAATAAGGTATAGTCACTTTTGACTGACTGAAATAATAACAAGATAGACAAAAAGATCCACTTGAAAGTACACACAGAGGCTGCTATAGTAGCAGGGAAAGCATTGCTCCAAAGACATATACATGCACACCAAATTAATACTAAATGTTTCTCTTTAAATCTTGATTCTAAATCAAGAGTATGCTCTAAGTTCTGTGGGTACACATTTTTATTGAAAGTGCTTTCTCGAAGTACTATTCAGGGGTACTGTTATATCTGAGAAATAGTTGAAAACTACAAAATTAATTGCATTTAAACCAATTAAAGTACCCTAGTATTATTGTAGTGCTCCTTACTACTTACCATATTATGATACTGTCATATGTAAACCCCAGCTTTTCTTCAGCATGGCCAGTATTACAAAGAAGCTGAAAATAAAAGAAAATATCTATTATTGATGACTCTTCAAAAATTACTCTTAAAACTGTAGATTTCCAGCAATGCTTTCAAAGAACTCTGAATAATTTAATTCATGGTAAAGGAAAGTGTCCCATCTTCCAATTTCCCTGATAATTTCTGCTATTCATATTCTGTTCGTTCAGTATTCTGTTCATAAATACACCTCCCATACTAGACAGGTCACATGCACAGAGTTCAGTTTTTCAGCTGCAGGTTGCTGGTTGGCAACTGGCAAGTAGTGGAGATACAAAAAAGACTGAAATCAAATCACATCTGCATTCAACTGTCACGTTCTGCCAGAACTGCACAGGCATATGAAAAAAAAAAAAAAAAACAACAAAAAAACCTCCCCAAAAAGTAGGTAAGAAAGTGCTGCCCATTTTAAGTGTCCCATAACTGATATAGGGTATGGTCTGCCATCAGTTTGGACTTGGTAATGTTAGGGTAACAGTGGGTTTTATCTCGGAGGTCTTTTACAACCTTAACAATGATACAATTCCACAGACCATGCACTGCTGAAAAATCAGTGCAAAGGGTTAATTTATGCACAAAAAAAGACACCTATAAACTGTTACAAGGCTTGCATGTTTCAAAAATACCTATAATTTTGAACCCAAGGATGGAGACTTTTAAATGCAGTTTTTACATCCAAGCCCAGTTCCAAAAGCAGCTATCTAGTGCATCTTAGAATCATAGAATGGTAAGATTGGAAGGGATCTCAAGGATCATCTAGTTCCAACCCCCTGCCATAGGCAGGGACACCTCCCACTAGTACAGCTCACTCAAGGCCTCCTCCAACCTGGCCTTGAACACCTCCAGGGAGGGAGCAGCCACAACCTCCCTGGGCAACCTGTGCCAGTGCCTCACCACCCTCACTGTAAAGAACTTCCTCCTAACATCCAGTCTATCATCTTCTTCATCAAGTCTACCAAGTCTGGTCATCTTGCCAATGTTTTTAGCCTCTTGAGGGAATGAGAAGCCTCTTCTGTAAGAGCAGCTGAAGCTGCTCTCCTTTGCAAGAGTGGCAAAGGAACTTCTAGTAATAAAATTTACTACACCTAGCTAAAAATATAAAATTATAAAACTCTTTATTATCATGTCCAGATCACAATGTATTTTTCTAAGCACATCCAAAATCTCAAGGGACTAATACTGATTGCAACAGCTTTGCACTTTGTCCTCTCCTCCTGAAACAGCAACATGCTATCAACAGTTTCTTCTTAGTAAGGGAGTCAGAAAATTCATGCTAAGTAGTGAAGACTCCTGGCACTGAAGTGTTTAAACATATCAAACCCTGTGCCATATTCATTGTATGCATTTACTGCCAACAATCAGAAATTTATAACAAATTAAACCCAGAACATTGCACAGAAACTCTGCTTTTAAGTAAATCCATTTTATTAACAGGACAGTTTAAATACAATCAATACTTCTATTTCTGCTCAACAAGTTCTTCTGAGGATCACAGTACACGTAAAGAAATAATTTTTCATATTGTGAGAAAAATGCACAATGATAATGCTGAAATCCAAATTCATTAATGAGACAGATTATTACATGTGTCCTGGATAAGCTCCCTATTTGGATTCAAATAAACTAGAATTAACCAAAATAGTTTTATTTTGAAGTTTTCTTAACAATGTTTATAATCACAATTATAAAACATAACAGAAGTTATTATGTAACCTCTTTTCACCCCCACCTTTCAAATTTAAGTGATAACAAAACAAGACAATTGGTGCATTAATGGGTTCTGACAGTATGTCACTTCCTAGCATTAATCTATATTTATGCCATGTTGTTGGACTGCCTAAGGCCACCACTGCTGCTTTAGCATTTCTATTGACATCTTGTGAACTGTAAAAATTGGCTGGCAGAGTGTAAGCAAAACAGCGTGAGAAGATAGTGAGTAATAACAGTTTATTGTTCAATTGCAGACAAGTACATCAATAGTTGCTTAGGCTAATCATTTGTACTTCTAAAGCTCTTCCCATCATTTCACTCCATGAGCAAATGAGAAATCCTAATTTAACATTTAAAATTACCCTGTCCATTTTTCCTACTAGGGAAAAAAAATTAAAAAATCACAGAATTATAGTTCTGACAGAGGGGGAAAAAAGTGCATATAGGGTGAATTAGTGTGTTTCTGAAGCAAATCTCCTATTACTGCACTTACCATCAACTTGTATCCTGTGTGGTCACAAGATAAAAGCAAATGCTGTGTTCCAAGAACCCACCTAACTTGAGTGAGTACTACAATATTTGGTTTACTAGACCAACTCAACTCTAGTTGTCAGTATCTGCTCTTATTGATTGTGTATAATGTGATGGTTCTGCACTTTGGCCACAACAACCCCATGCAGCCCTACAGGCTGGGGTAACAGTGCCTGGAAAGTGGCCAGGGAGAGCGTGACCTGGGGGTACTGGTTGACAGTGACTGAACATGACCCAGCAGTGTGACCAGGTGGCCAAGAAAGCAAACAGCATCCTGGCCTGGATCACGAACAGTGTGACCAGTGCGAGCAGAGAAGTCCTTCTGCCCCTGTACTCAGCACTGGTCAGGCCACACCTTGAGTACAGTGTCCAGTTCTGAGCCCCTCAGTTTAAGAAATATGTTGAGGTGCTTGAACATGTCCAGGGAAGGGCGACAAGGCTGGAGAGGGGGTTGGAGTACAGTCCTGTGAGGAGAGGTTAAGGGAGCTGGGAGTGTGCAGCCTGGAAAAGAGGTTCAGGGCACACCTCATTGCTCTCTACAATTACCTAAAAAGAGAGATTGTAACCAAGTGGGGTTGGTCTCTTCTCCCAGGCACCTGGTGGCAGAACAAGAGGACACAGTCTCGAGCTCCATCAGGGTAGATTTAGGTTGGACATTAGGAAGAAATTCTTCCATTGCAATTGGTTGCCCAGGGAGGTGTTGGAGTCCCCATCCCTGGATGTGTTTAAAAGGAGACTGGATGAGGCACTTAGTGCCATAGTTCAGTTAATTAAAAAGGTTAGGTGACAGGCTAAACTCAATGATCTTAGAGGTCTTTTCCAACCTGGTTAATTCTGTGATTAGCTTGTTATTGCCAACTTTTTTTTGTCTAGGTACTCTGACTGTGCATGCCTTCATTGATACAGAAATAAACTTAACCTTATCTTGAAACACAGTGTCGTGTAACTGAGCAAGAGTTAAAACTTCTACCAAGTTTAAGCAGCATGTGCATACGAATTTCTGTATTTTATTATAATTATTATAAAAAAGTATTTGTTGCTGTACAATCAAAATTTTTCTCTGAATGTGTTGTTAAAATTGGCTAAAAAACTGAGTACAAGATTAGCTACCTCAGCTGTTAACTTACTCTCATTCCAATAGGCCTACATTACTGACATATTAGCTCTCTTTGTTATTTAAGTAGGAANTAGAGGTCTTTTCCAACCTGGTTAATTCTGTGATTAGCTTGTTATTGCCAACTTTTTTTTGTCTAGGTACTCTGACTGTGCATGCCTTCATTGATACAGAAATAAACTTAACCTTATCTTGAAACACAGTGTCGTGTAACTGANTGAATTCTTTCCAGAGAAGAATTTGAAAGCTGGGACGGTAAGATGAGAATTCAGAATGTTTCAGTGATTTGAAATGAGTGCTCAAACTCAGTTAGAAAATTTCATTCATTAAAAAAGAACAGTACAACGTATTCTTCAGATTAACACACTTCACATACACAAAAACTGAAAGGAGTCAAGCAGGCAAAAGACATCCAGAAAACATTCAGAATGATAAACACAAAAATTTCAAAAGGAAAGCAAGATCTCGAAGTTACAGCAAACTATAAAACTTAATGAGTTAATGTGATGTCATTTCAGGAAAAAAAGGCAAAAAGAGAGTTTTACCTTTAGAAATACTAACAGAACTACATTATGTTTGTGATTAAAAGACATTTTCCCCTGCCTCACTTCACAGGCTGCTCTCAAAAAAATTTAAGCACCACATTTTAACTGAAGGTAAGCTAGAAAAATTATCATGAAAATGTACAAGGCATTGAGAAATTATACCCATGAAGGCTGAGCCTCTGGATTTGTTTAGTCTAGGGAAAAAAATGGTCAAAGTAATGTTGGACTGATAACTCTAAAATAAAAGAAGTCATGGAAGCTGCTGTTCAGCTGGTCTCTGCTTCAGGTATTTCCTCAATTACAAGTATCTGGTCTTAGATATAGGGAAAACTTTGCCACTTGCTTTTTATTTCCATTTCAAACAACATTAAGCAGGTCAACGATTCTGGCCCAAATGCAGTAAACTGCAGACAGTTTACATGTAACAGTTACATGTTTGACTGCAGCATTTACCAATCAGAATTCAGAATGCAGACTACACCAAGTTGGGAGAATGTGTCGATCTGTTAGAGGGCTCTGCAGAGGGACCTGAACAGGTTGGACAGACGGGCACAGTCCAACCCATGAGTTTTAACAAGGCCAAGTGCTGGGTTCTGCACTTTGGCCACAACAACCCCATGCAGCCCTACAGGTTGAGGACACAGTGGTTGGAGAGCAGCCAGGCAGAGAAGGACCTGGGGGTGCTGGTCGACAGCTGAACGTGAGCCAGCAGTGTGCCCAGATGGCCAAGAAGGCCAATGGCATCCTAGTCTGGATCAGGAATAGTGCGGTCAGCAGGACCAAGGGTGCCCTTCTGCTCCTGTACTCAGTACTTGTCAGGCCACACCCCTGTACTCAGCACACAGGCACACACTTGAGTACTGTGTCCAGTTCTGTGTCCCTCCATTTAAGATGCTGAGGTGCTTGAACATGTCCATAGAAGGGTATCAAGGCTGGTAAGGGGGTTGGAGCACAGCCCTGTGAGGAGAGGCTAAGGGAGCTGAGGTGTTCGGCCTGGAAAAGAGGAGGCTCAGGGCACACCTCATTGCTCCCTACAGCTACCTGAAGGGAGGTTGTAGCCAGGTGGGGTTGGTCTCTTCTTCCAGGCACCCAGTGACAGAACAAGAGGATACAGTCTCAAGCTCCATCAAAGCAGGTTTAGGCTGGACATCAGGAAGAAACTCTTCCATTGCCATGGGCTGCCCAGGGAGGTGGTGGAGTCCTCATCCCTGGAGGTGTTTAAAAGGAGGCTGGATGAGGCACTTAGTGCTGTGGTTTAGTTAATTAGAAGGGTCAGGTGACAGGTTGGACTCGATGATCCTAGAGGTCTTTTCCAACCTGGTTAATTCTGTGATTCTGTGAATTAACACGCACATCACTGTAGTTTGCTGGCAAGCAGTACCAAAATACTAAAATCTGCTTTTGGCTATACACTGCACTATTTCACTAAAATGGTGATAGACTATCATGTCTGAAATAAGACAAATACACCTACATATACATATATATCACATAGAAACGTGTACTTTTTTCTGTGTACACATTTTATGTATTTATACACACACATACACACACACACAGCGTGTACTCTCCTTGTTAAAACCGTAAGTCCACTCTATAATTAAAAATATTTAATATACTAGTCAATGAATGGGAATAGCACAGTGATTACACTGGCCAGACAGTGACAAACTTACAGTGAAGGTTTTTTTACATGTTTACTGTCAGCTATGAGTTTTTCATGCTACTTGGATGAGTCATAGCAATATGAGTAACACATCAACATGTCTTGGAAACAGTAGCTCAAAACAACAAAACCACAGGTCAACAGTGTACATGAGCTGACTGCACGTTGAGACCATTCAAATTCATTTTTAACTGAACTTTTAACAGCATTTACTAGGTACAACATTAGGCTACGCATCCAAAATTATTATGTGGATTATAATTCTATGATTCTACAATTCTATGATAATGAAAAGAAATACAGTTTTGTTTTTTTTTTTTTCCCACAGGTGAATGTCTTAAGCATATGTTCTGTTTCTATGTACTACATACTTCATCATAAGATTTCAAGTTTTGCCTGTAGTGGTTTAGCTACTTGAATGAATGTTACAGTCAGTCAATGCTACATTCAGAGTACAACATACTTGGGTTTTGCAAATAACAGCTGAGACTCTAAAACAACTGACTATGAATCAGACAGATGGAATCCATGAAAGCATCTATAGCCTCAAACTCAATTCATATCCTAGTGAAATTCAGCAACACAGTCACAAGCTGTAAGATATATAAGGCAGAATAAAAAAACTTCATTACGTAATGTCAGAATTAATTTTGAGCACACTGAAAATACAATTTTCCATATGACTGATGCTATTCAATTGCCAAGTTTAAGCTAAAGCAAATTAAGGGTTGGTTTTTTTTTTTTCCCTGTGTTCTTAAAGAAGCACCTTTTTTTTTGAATATAAAATAGAAATCACTGTAATAACATTTGTGGCTTTTTTCCTGTTCACTATTTAAATACCATTTTAGATTTAAGAAAGGTATAAGGATCTCTCAGAAGTTAACAGGGTAGTATATCTTCTATAATAAAGGATTTCAACTAAATACTTCAAATCCAACAGGTATTTACCTTCAGGCAAATGCAATTGTACAGGTCCTTCTGGTTCTCAGTAATTTATCACTTACCACATCTCATGGGGGCGGGGAAAAAACCCAAAGCAGTAAAAATGATACTTTGGTATTATTCAGCAGAAGCTGGGAAACTTGAAGGTGCTTGCCTTATGTAGCTGGCCTTATAAATGAAAGATGGGTAATCCTGTTCAGTTGACTGAAGCCAAAAGGCACAGTGAACTGCTGTGACAACTGAAGTGTCACTGACTGCTCACTAGAGTTGAAATCCTCAAACAGGATTCAGGTCAGGATTCAGGTTAGCGTTAATGATAGAAGTGGTTTGAAAGGAACAAGATTATTTTTGTCTGATACAGATTAGGCAGCATTTCACAAATGGTATTTTCCCCACAAACTGCAGTTTCACTTATTAGATGATGAACAGAAGATGAGAAAAAATTCTGTCTGCCACTGCTGCAATTCAACTGCAAACATAATCCAGCTCTTTAATTTTAAGGCAACTACATAATTTGGAAGCACTCATATTTAGAAGTTTCCAGAACAACACAGAACACCCCACAGCTAAGCATGGACATTTTCTAAGCAGATCAAAAGGTTTTCTTGCAACACAGTTTGGAATCTCAGTAAGAACAGCAACATTATGTCAATGGTGGATGCCTGACAGACTTATAGACACAATAAAGCAATAACTTAAAGGAAGTATTTTAGTGTAACTGCATTCAGTTTCTCAGTGAATACTGTGCACCTGCGCAGGCTCTGAAGTGACTCAGTACACAGACCATTTACAGGTTTAGTATTAATGTACTAGAAGATAAATTTGCCATTGTGTTTCTATTCTCATTACTCACCCTCCTGATAACTGAATCTTATATACTGGAGTGCTGTTCAATCTTACAAGGAGTGCTTTTCAACAGCCAAGAAGTATGCCTACTTCAAAGATTATCATGTACGCTCGTCCTTCTAGTATCAACTGGTCCTTGAAACCTGCCCTTGAGCATAGGTTCTTTCATTTGAGGTTGTCTCAAAACTATCAAGTAGCTTCCTAGTTAGTTAACTTAGTGATTTGTTAGCAGTTCATTTACAACAACAACAATTTAAATCTTACTTTACCCACAAAATTCTTCACTGTTACCTTGTTTCTTGGCTACTGCTGATTTCTGGATTCATCCACTATCACAGAAACTTGGATTTCGTCTTTAGACATGCTGCTTTATCTGCAGTACTCTGTCAAAGCTGTACAACTTGCCAGGCTCCTTCTGAGTTTCAGTCCACCGATTCGAGCAACAGTCACACTGAAGCTCTACTCTTTCCTAGCTAAGTGACTGCAATGCAGTTTTCCCTTGCCTTGACAAATGGAACACTGGTCCAAACACAACCACTCAGTATACTATGAAACCCACTTTTTTCCTAACTCCCTGCCCACCTATCATCAGTCCTCTCTTTTCTTCTGTTCCTCACCTACCAAAAGAAAAAAGGTTGTATTTGCTGTCTTTCTAAAGGCCTTTCATGACCTATTGCTTCAGCCTAAACTCTCACCCTGCAGTGAGTTTTGATTTTCGACTCCTTGCAGCTCACAATGCCAGCTCGCAACGTACCCATCATACCTTCAAACAAGCATTTGTCAAAATCCCATTATCTGGAAGCACGTTAAAAAGACAGTAATACAGACCATTTCAAAAAATCACCTCCGTAACACTTTTTCATTGTGAAAACTGCAGTGAAAGTTGGAGGTTCCCATTCTATCAGCATCCAAACCACTGCAGATCATTCTGATACAGTCCTCCCCCTCACCGTACTTTGCCAGTTTACATTCACATTTTTGATTCAATTATATGGAGAAGGAACCAGTCTTTAGTTCTACTTGTGCAACTTAAGTGATTAGCTGGGAGATATTTCAGGCTTTTAAGCACTAAAATATTACAAAAATTCAGTCAGTAGGACATACAGGAAAATTTCAGCATAATTCTGTATTCACATATTTGCTTGTGCTAATCTCCTGTTTTCCTCTCCTGTAGCATGTAGATTTCAAGTTCCAGGATATTAATCTCTTTCATGAATCAATAAGCCTCTGTCTGATAGAGCACATGCAAAGTATTCTGTGTGTATTATACCACTTAAGCTCTTACCTTAGTAAAATTATTCAAATGACCTAGTTTTCTCATATTTGAAACACCTTGTAATTTGGCCACATTTTGGAGGATCTCTCTCATATTATCACAGGGTTCTGCAAGAGAAAACAGTTTATTAACAGATACAGTTAAAAATAAGTAAAAAATTAAAAGTGAATTCAACTCCCATTTTTGTAAATACAACAGGTACTCTCCCCACCTTAATTAAGAATGTAGGTAATTTTCACCTCAATAAGGAACAATTTGATTTATACCTACAATAGGCACATCCAAGTTCTCTAGTCCACGGAGAAAAAAAATAAAAAAAGAGTCCTCTTTTAAAACAGCTATTCATTACCACCTTAGATTTGCAATTGACAACTAAATCAATTTAGCATCTGCAACTTGAATCCTAACAGCTCATAAATAAACTACTTCATTCTTAATTCCCTTGTTATTTAAAGACTAGAAGTTGATTTAAAAACAGAAGTAAAAATATAGTATGTCACCACCACACTACGCAACATTTTTCCCTCCAGGAAAAGGGTTGCTGGGATTTGGGGAAGACAAGACTTTCCTACTCTCCATATTGTTCCCTGTCCACAACCATCATAAATTTACTAGACAATTTAGACTTTCCAGTGACATGAGAGATGATCTACAAGGTAAAGAGGTGGACTGGGAATGTATTCCTGTTTCTTCCTAAACATCCACTATGACAATAAAAAACAATCCCAAAACGCACAGATCAGGTTTCAGATATGACCTGATGATTCTACATTGTGCTAGAAAATGGCAAAGAGCTACCAAATAGCAAGAAGAGACAAGACTGTTCTGATTTTGGGAATAAGGTTGAGAGCAGAGGCAGAGTAGGACAAGCAGCACAGAGTGGGGCTTGGCACAGAGGACTGCACACAAGGATACTGTGACAGAAAACTGCAGCAAACTCTTCACACAGTGGCACTGCAGCAAGACAGATTTCAAAAGGAAAAAGCTTGACTGCAACGCCTCCTACAATGTGCGTGATAGGCACTACAATAGTACCAACCGTATTTTAGTTTATAATAAATTAAATGGGAAGGCTATGGTGGATATGTGAACTCTTAGAAAACAGTATATTACCAAAATTTTAAAATTACATTTAAAAAAACCCAAACCTTCATCTCATCAGATGTAAAAAATAAGTCAAACCACAAGACATCCAGAAAGCAGCGAAGACAAAGCTACCCCATAGTAACTTCAGCAAAAGAAACTTGCATTCTACTGCATTATGAACACCTTACAGGTGAGTTTGTGGCTTATACATAGTCTTTTACTTATCTGTTCATCCTGAAGGGATGTATGTGTACTTTGTATTACACAAAAGAATTCAACAGCATCAGCGATTTAAAGAAAGTACCTTTTTCATCAACCCTCTATAAATTAAGATGGTTTTTTAACATTCTGTAGTTGAAAAACTTAAAACACAACGGATTTGAAAAAAAAAAGCAGACATAAGCAGTAATTTCATCAGGATATATCCAGAATGATTATCATTTGGGCTGATTTCTACACTTTGGCCTGCCTTACGTAACGGGTGGAAATCACTCTGACTCACACCACCTTTCCACCTGTAACACACTCCATTATCTCACACGAAAGACTACAGGTGTGCAGCTCCCCAGAATGTTCTTCCTGAATGCTTTAGAAAGAAAGCCGCAACAATAACTCTACAAAACATCTGGAAATATGCTTTTTTGTGCAGACAGCTACGTACTCAAGGAAAACCTCTATCAAAACTACAGATACTATATGAACAGGAAAAACCATGAGACTACTACAAAAGGCCTCTTGTATGTCATTGAAAAGGAAAATTTCTGTTCCACTAGGTAAGAGCAGACAAACTCAGAAGTGAGAAAGGTATGCTAATCAGAAAGGCAACTGATTTGGATGTGAAGAAACCAGAACACAGCAATGCCACTACCTCTTACAGTATACAATTTGGTAGTAATGATAGATCTTTGTAATGAATCTGTGTAATTAAAATGTGCACTAAACCACTTTATGTATGTATGAAAAATTGCAGTTACAGAAACTGTTCCTCAGACTGTCCTCCTTCTGCTTAAAAGCTCTCATTTCTACGACAGAAAAACTGAAGAAAAACCGTGGTTCTGGTGCTTGGCAGAGCAGCCAGGAATTTCTCAGAAGCTTCAGCACCAGCTAAGTTGAAACCTCAGTGTAAGATTTCAGAGCTCTGAGAAAATTTCTGATAATATGAATACACCAAGTTAGCTGACTCACACTTCAATACAGCAGCAACACTAATGTTGTTGAAAAAAATCCACAACACAGCAAAGAAATAAACACCCTCTAATAACGTATTACCTCTTTGGTCATATTACCTATTTGGTCAAGCTGTGCCAAAAGTTTCATTTTAAACTTCAGAAAAACCTTCTTGCAAGATTTTTTTTCCAAAAAAGTTACCTAGAGAATTGTCATGTATTAACTTAAAGGAAAGACTGGCTCTCTTGTATTTCCTCTTCTGGAAATACATCACATATTAGGAGGAGGTAGAAAATTTACTTGGTTACTCAAGCATGAACAATTTTTATTAAAGACAATAGGGAAGGTAGATAGACCTAACAGAACTTCGTATGTGGCAGATGTAAGTAAAAGAATTTAAACAACATAATGCAACTTCACAAACGTGAAGTCAGGTTAATCTGTTTCTTATATTAAAATGGGTTTGAAATAAATACATTCTAGATTCTACCAAATAAGCCATGTTGCTTTCCCATTATCAAAGATGAGAATCAGCTCTGCCTATCTTACTGTTCCAAGAATCTCATGCAACAGCATTGAAGAACACAGATTTAATGCAGAAATGGAAAAGTATGGCACAAAATCAGTGACTTGTCTCCCAAAACAAGTATCAGTGCCTTAACATTAGTTTTGTGTGTTGGTACTCTTTTGTTTTACATTTGGTTTTGCTTGGGGGAGTGGGATGGCTTTTTCAGTCTATTTTTGTGGGGGTTTTGTGCCTTTTGTGTTTTTTAGGGTTGTTGGTCTCTTAAGGACACCAGTTCAAACCACTGCTGCAGAGATTTCTTAACACTGATTAACCCTTACTCTTTAGGTCTCCTGAAGTTCTTGCTTTTCTATCTGAAACTAGCAGAAAGAAGTGAAGCCACTTGTTATAATTTAAAGATCTCTCAAAAATCTAATTTTTCCCAACTTCAGTTTACAGCTGAACTTGATTGTAAGGGTCTTTTTCAACATAAATGACTCTGTCATTGTATGATCTTGATCTCGTCCATAGCAACAAGAAGTATCTTGACACTTTCCCATGGTGCTTCTAAGGGTGGAGTTGTGCAAAACGGCTGAGCTAATCCTACTGCTTTCCTATGCCAAAAGACTGACAATCCTTTCTCTTACTTTCCTTCTTTTTAATCTCTATCACTATATGACAAACTTTATCCTCTACATTACTACTCTGGTATCTATCAACTTCATGTTAAAATAATTCTGCTACCTAAGACAGCAGAATAGTACTCATGGTTTTGTCTGTGCTAGTTTTCTGCAGGGTTACTGAGCCAAACCGAATACTAAAATCTTACAAAAATCTCCACAGAACTGGTTGTGACACTGAGCCATTCACAGGTAGACTGGTGGAAGCAGTATGCATCCTCTCCAGAAAAGATACATTAGAACAAAAAGTCAGATTTCAGGGTTTTATTTATGGGCACTTTTACACTTGTCAAGTTGTCCTGATTAACATACATTAAACCACTTTGCCTTAAATGCCACCTAGAAAATTGATGATACATGCAAAAATGTCAAGACAAGCACACTTGTGTTCTATAACAGCAGCTTAACTTGCTGACCATTATGTATGTCTGGTTGTTTTCTGGACAGCAAGCATTTTGAAGTAGCAGGTATCTTTGCTGTATCACAGTATCACAGTATCACCAAGGTTGGAAGAGACCTCAAAGATCATCAAGTCCAACCCATTACCACAGACCTCAAAATTAGACCATGGTATCAAGTGCCAGGTCCAAACCTGCCTTGAACACCTCCAAGGACACTGACTCCACCACCTCCCTGGGCAGCCCATTCCAGTAGTCAATGACTCTCTCAGTCAAGAACTTTCTCCTCACCTCCAGCCTAAACTTCCCCTGGCACAGCTTGAGACTGTGTCCTCTTGTTCTGCTGCTGGTTGCCTGAGAGAAGAAGGTAACCTCCCCCTGGCTACTGTAGACAGCAAGAAGGTGTCCCCTGAGCCTCCTCTTCTCCAGACTAAACAATCCCAGCTCCCTCAGCCTCATTTCACAGGGTTTGTGCTCGAGGCCTCTCACCAACCTTGGTGCCCTTCTCTGGACACCCTCAAGCACTTC
>VWZE01006538.1:22221-39911 GCA_013396675.1 Eubucco bourcierii | reverse complement strand
AAAAAAAAAAAAAAAAAAAAAAAGAAAACAACCTGCCTTAATTAACCAGAAAGCAGTGCAAGAGACTGTATATCCAAGGTAGGATCCAGAAGTCACTACAACCACAGATCAAAAGAAAGTTGTCTAGCAGGATTACACTTAGGACTCTAATCCTTCATACTTAGCTATGTGTGTCTAGACTTGCATATAAATCCTTCTACAAGTAAACAGGAAAGAAAGTTTGAATGTCTACTGTGACTTTAGAGACTTCTCTTTTGCAGATGTGCATAAAATACAGCAAATTGAAGGACAGTTTAAAAAAATATTCCTAAGTACAGATAAAGCTGATACGAAAATGTTGGTGTTGCAGCCAGCCTGAAAATGTGACAGCAGTGAAAAAATGAGCCACTTTCTGAATTACTGTCTTATATTACTTATAATCAAGACACTGAGATTCTGTTTAGAAAAGCCATCCTTCCATCTTCACCCTTAACTATTCTTGGTGTGACCCTGTATAACAAATTTAGAAACAGAACTGTTTTACTGTTAAAACTTCTGAAAAATAGGTTTTATGGTCAAAATATTAACAGCTTTACTATCATCTAAGGCTACGGTATTACTACTTAAGCAAAAGCACAAAAGAAAGCTGAAGACTGGCTACAGAAATACTGAATTGCTACACAAAACACTTCTAAATTCTGAACACAGAAAAAAACCTGACAGACCATTTTAAAAGATTGCTACAACACGGATTTTAATATAATATATAGTTTTTGATAAACAAACTATTCCTTTTATGCTTTATATCAATGCAGACTGTCCTGCATGGTGTTATTTAAAGATTAATTATTAAAATAATATTATAATTATAAATTATTATAAATTGTAATAATATTACAATTATATTAAAAATAATATGACTATGTAAAAGTACCAGAGAAGGTTTAAAAAAAACAACCAAAACTGTTCTTCAAATAACTTGCCTATTCATGAAGAACATGAATCTCCACTTAAATTTACAGTTATGTCCTCAACTCTCAGGAAAATACAACATTAATGCCAAGAATCTTGGCATTCGCTCTTGGTATGTACGTTTTTTTTGTATTTCATATTCTCCCTTCCCCCCCTGAAAAACGATGTAATTTTTTTTACAGTAAGAGATACCCAACGACAACAAGTGCACATTACGATGACTAAAAGCAAGACATGATTACAGTCTCCTAACAAATGTTCTCTCATTACCACTTCATAGTAAAACAAAAATTCAAATTCTTCTAGAACACACAAACTGCGGAAGAACTTGCTCTAAAGTTTCCAGACATTAAAATCCTAACAAAAAAGAAACCCCAAACCCAACCGAACCAACCAAAAAAAAAAAAAAAAANCACCCGAAAACACCAATAAAAAAAGAAAAAAACCCAACAAACCAAAACCAAAAACCCCACTACTAAAAGAACAGAGGCATAGAATGCTGGAGGGTGGGGAAAGCTCCACAGCCACGTGACTACATGTTTGTTTGCCCTGTTGTTCTACTCCCCGGCATCAGTCATCAGTTCCTGTCAAAGACAGGACACTGTGACCCAGCAGAGCTGGTTCTTATGTTCAAAAGCCAATAAAAAGCTGGACGATAAGCCTTTGCCAGATTCATAACACTGGTTATGTTGATGTACAAATCAAATAAATACTTTGCAGAACATCAACTATGAATCTGAATGATGAACACTATCTTCAGTTCCTCCAATCCATTTTCCTTCTGCCACCAACTCTAGAAATAGAAAATTCAAGACAGTCACAGTTTTTAGTTGCTTTAATGAAGGCTATACTGTGACCATTTCATATCATACAACTACTAACTGGTGAGCATATTAAATATTTCAGAACTGCTCAAAAGTATTCTCATCATTTCTACACACATTAACTCACTTATCAGAACAAAAATAACAATAATGCTGTTAACATTAGAAGAAAATCTGAGAGAAATTATTGTAGTTAAGAGTATTTTCCCAGTTGACATTCTGATTTTTTTCTCCCTCATTTTAATTACTTCAAGAACCCCAAATCGTAAACGCTATCCACTTAAAATGGCCCTTAATGATAAACTCCAGCTGTCAGAGACTAGGCACTGTCCCCAGAGATAGGTGACACCATGTCTAATAGGGTAAGATGGAAAAAAACCCCAAAAAACTAGTAACATTAGCAGATGTAGGATCACAATATTTGCATATGAAAACAAAGAACAATTAGCAAACACAAAAAGAGCACTTTCTCAAATTCAAATGTTAACAGAGGTAAGCAACTAGAAACCAGACCACCAACAGCACTAGCTACAGCAAGGAAACCTTCGTGCAATATGGTACTACTTCCCTCAAAATGCTATAACCAGACTTCAAAACAGTGTGCACATCGATGATGCCTGGGAACACTAGTTGTTCATAGGACAGGTCTCATCCAACAGCTGTGACTGTCGAGGACTTTTCAGAGAAGGGACAGGAAGCATCACATTCATAAACTTCATATGAAGATACAAGTGTAATTCTTTAAACACAGAAGACACCCAATTTCAACTTGGGAAAAAAAAAAAAACAACAAAACCAAAACCATTTCGCTGAATTAACAAGCTAACCTAAAAAACTGAGTTGGAAATGTTGTATTTATGGAAAAAAACAATTTTTTTTCCATTTCCTCTTTGTGCTTTTCATGAAAAAAAAAACAACCAACAATCAAACCACCACCATAGTAAGTCTACTCAAGAAAATCACATATGGTTTGCATAAAGAAGAACACATTCTAAATTCTCTAGATATGAGGTTGCTAAAGCTAATTTCTGACTTCACTGATACTCAGAGGGAAACAAAGAAAAAAAGATTACTTACAGATTTAATCGCATCTTAAACAAAAGAGCAATTTCCATGCAACAGCTGTTCTTGATAGTCCTCTACACTTATTGTTTTTAAAAACATTTATTTCACTTTGTATGCACCAAATAGGAAACCAATCTTGTATGCAGCTGAAAAAAAAACCCTCAAATCTCCGTATTGCTCAGCATACATATTTACATTAAGAAATTAATGAAATTATCCTTTGTTACTCTTTTGTAATTACTGTAATTTTGTCCTTAAATCTGGGACTTATTGTTTAAATACCTTTCCTCTATGCAAAGTTTATCTCCTACTAATAGAGATCTGTAAAGGTAGTCTTACAGCTGTAGTTCATTTCACAATGGACACAATTTCTGCAAACACAGTTGAGAGATGGTTAAAATGAAAAACACGCAAACAAGAGCTGACAGTAGGCATTTCAAATATGGTTAACTGTCCCAGAACATCTTTACTATTTTGTGATCCTTTCAGTCTTAGACTTACAAGGTTATCTTTACAGTGAGGGTGGTGAAGCACTGGAACGGGTTGCCCAGCGAGGTTGTGGCTGCTCCCTGCCTGGAGGTGTTCAAGGCCAGGTTGGAGGAGGCCTTGAGTGAGCTGTACTAGTGGGAGGTGTCCCTGTCTATGGCAGGGGGTTGGAACTGGATGATCCTTGAGGTCCCTTCCAACCTTACCATTCTATGATTAAAAGTATTACTGATAAACAGTATGAAATTTTATTAATTATCAAATGGAAAGGAATTAATTTTATATCTCAGACAATTTAGTGTATTTCTACAAAATAAACTATAAACTTAGAAGTAGCTTTCTGAAATGATCCAGAAGCTGCAACCAACTGATGGTCAGATATTGCCAAAACTATAGCATAAAGTCTAAAACAAGCTTAGAGAAGGCTCAGAAATGATGACAGGAGTCTACAGAGCTTTCAGGTAAGTGCAAAGATTAAAGTTCTGTCACATAACTAATAAACTACAACTGTAAGTAATTTTTGTTGTTGTTGTTTTTGGGGCTGTTCAGGGTTTTTTTTTAGCTTTGTGTTGAATTTTTTTTAACTCCATTTTTTCACTTTCTGCTTTATCCATCTTTACCAGCAAACCTCCTCTTTACCACTACAAGGATTTGATGAATATACTCTTCACTAATCATGCTTTGAAGTTTTCCCAACTCCTATTTTTTTCTCTGATGCGTTCTACCAAAGCATTCCATCACACAGCAGATGGCTGGCAAATGAAAAAAACAAATGTTTCCACCATCGTTTTTGTGAGTATACCAGTACTGCATATTTTAAAACTAGAATAAAGCAAAATACATTGTTTTGTAAAAGTTATGACTGTTCCAGTTAAAACAACTACTCATCAGCCAGCATCTCTATAGCAGTGTATGGCATTTTCTTGCCTGTATCAGAACTCATCAAAGAAGTGCTGCTCAGCATGCTAACTCACCTGCCTAGCTGTGGTTAGAAACTTCCAATGAGAAGTAAACTTATTTAATCTTCTCACCTGCCTACCTGTGGTTAGAAACTTCTAATGAGAAGTAAACTTATTTAATCTTGTGTAAGTTATCAAAGCCCTAAGTTACACTCTTATGTCTTAGTTGTCAAGATGATGGTTTTACGATGGATGACTTCTGTTTTGCTTTAAATAATGACACAACAGAACAAAAATCTCTACGGCAGGAGTCCAAATTGTCATGAAAGATAAAAACCTTATCTGATTTTTCAGTATTTGTCCCAAAGCTAGTAAGCCATCATTTCAACATCAATTCTTAAGCCATCCTGTGACCATCTCAAGCAGTTATTTTCTGCAGGTTTTGTATTTGTATGGATATAAAGCATTAAAAACCAGCAAGTTTTCACTGTAATTATTTTACTTCTTCCAACTGTAGAGAGAAGAACTAACTGATGCCGAGTGTCTCTAGTATTATTAGGGGAACACTTTCAAGATCGCGAGGTAATTGGTAAAGTATGCATGAAGGTCATGAGACTGGGCAAATAAGTGATGCATTTCTTTCTGGGTAGGTTACTGTTGACATAGCTTCCTTATTACTGTAATTATGATGAGAGGTGTGTTTCTTTACATAGCATCTACACTGGATAGGCTCTCACAAAAAAAAAAAATTAAAAAAAAATCCTGAAACTAGGAACTACATTAATCTCAAAGGGAGGCGAGGTGGAGCTAGGGGAAAGGAAAAAAAAACTGAAGTACACTTAGGACAAAGACTAAAGCATTCATATCAAGACAGTGGCAGAAACTAGAGATTTTGAAACTTTAACAGTTTCTAAGATTCAAATGCTGGGGGTGAGAAAGGGGAAAAGGCAGCAGAATTACTATAATGTGGAAACCCAGCATTGCTTAAACACCTAAGTTATTTATACCAATCCATGTTGCAGAACACTCTCCTTTGGCAAATAAAAATAGAAACAACAAGATATTAGAGCAGTCATTTTACTCTCTGCCCTTCAGGAAAGTGCTGACATTTGTTGACCAGTCTGAACTACAACAGCAAAAACATAAAAGAATTCATCCACAGAAACAAATTTAGAGATGCCACACACAAAACTTTCAAGGCAGGTAGGAAGGCAGATCTTCAAAGACACAGTAGTGTCCAGCTCCTACAGATACTTTAAGACTATGTAAGCCAGTCAAAGTTTTAAAGTTGCTTTAATATTTCCCTTCAATTAAAAATGTTCCTGTTTTCAAGAAATGAAAAGTGAAAATACTGTAAGCACACACTATTTTAGTATTTCTGAGAAGTCTTTATGTTGTAAAAGCCTTAAAATACCTTAAAAGCCTAAGCCAAAGGTACACAAGCGTTACAAGTTAGCCAGGCCTGTGCACTCACGCAATTTCAAAACAACAGTTCACTAAAGCTCACAGACAGAAAGTATTTGATTTAATTTTGGACATACACTCACCACCTCTAACTCTTTTGTAAAGTTACTTCTAGAACTTGCTAAAAGGTTACATGTTACCCAAAATGTTATCATCATCACTGAACACTTCCCCTTTTGTCTCCTTATATAAAACCCCCTACATACAACAACTCAGGTAGAAAACTTCTCATCAAGGCAAGATCACTCTTCAGCTTTTAAAAGTTACCCTTTTAAATATCAAAAGAACTGAAAAGTATTACTAATTTCCTTCTTGTTCCTATTACAGTTTTTGTTACAGATTCACAAACACAGAAAAAAAACAGCTACTGCTCCGTGTGATCTGTTCTAACGCAAGCGTCCTTCTGTAGTTACCTATCATAATGACCACATACAGAAAAGCAAGGGTGAAAGGTGCCCACACATTTTATTTGCCTAGTTTTAAAAAACTATTTCTTCAGTGTGGTGGAGTCCAACTGCTCCATATTTTCAAGTATTGCAAAACTATGCCAAGACAACCTTGTAAGCTTTCTAGAACAGTCTTCCCATTAGTGTGGAAGAACTGCTTCCAAGCACCAAAAAACATCAGCTACCTCTGCACTGGTTCCCTACTGCCTTTCTGCTAGCACTCTTCAAATGCTTTTCTCCCCCCCTCACTCACTACTCATGCTTTCAGTACCAGACAGGTGTGCAGTGTCACTCTGTGCTTTTTCCATACTGGTGAGGGAAGCTGGAAACGGCGTGGCCATCAAATCTCAAGCTGAATTTGAAAACAAAAGTCACCCAACCTTCTTTGACTATCCTGCAAATAACCATTAGAAATGCCCAACATTTTTGTGGGCTGTAAACTGATGCAGAGTTACAAGAAGTAACACAATTCACATCACATCAAGTTAAATGGGACTTATTTTTACCTATGTGATAGAAAAAAAATATTATGGACAACGGAGGCAAAAAACGAGTAGGGGATTTTTATTTTTCTGGTAACACTACGCAACTTTGTGAAACTCACCCCTAGGGAGGAAAAAAAAAAAGTTTTCTGTTATTCATACCTGTCTTCTGTTGTAGCTAGAAGACTCAACTTTTACAAAACAGAACTGGCTGTACAAGAAAAGCTGCTACATCCAAGTACCTACCTCATAAGGTACATTTATTAATAATAAAGTATTGATGTTGAAGGTCACTACATTCTAGTTACAGACTACAGTTATCAAAAAGCAAAGACTGTTATCTGCAAAGGGTGGAAATGAAGACATACAGATGCAAGTAGCATTTGAACATCAGCATTTAGCACCCTTGTATCTTGCTGAAGCTTCAGTAAGCTCTGAAAAGATCGTAATAGCTATACAGCCACAGGAATCCAACAAAACAGGGACCCCTTGAAGGACATTTAAGACCTTGAAGATCAGTGTGAGACATGGCCTACAACTAGGCATGTTCTGAGTTGCTTAGGCCTTCATAACCCAAAGGCAACAGTTGAAACCACAGTAAATGAAGAAGTGGTGGTCATCCAACAGGGTAAGGCAATTCAGTTAGAGGCAAGCAAAGAACTTAACAGCAAACTAAACATGGATTACACAAGCCTTTTACAGTGCCCTGGGCTTTGGGATGTATAAAAGCTCAGAATACCTGCAAAACAGTTAGAAACAAAGCTGAATTACGCTAAAAAGCATATAATGCTGGTGTTGGTTGTTTACATAGCCACATGATCAGAATCAGTGCAAGAACTCCTATCAAAGGCACTAATCTGGTCTGTAAACTCCAACTGTCTTGGACACACAGAGCTCATACACATAAACACAATGCACCATAAAAGAAAATGCCTTTCACAAATATCACTGCATATGTTTTTTACAAAGGCAGAGAACCAAGAAGCTTCAAAGAATAACCACCCGTGGTAAAAATACATAGGAGAACAGTGTGGTGTGTTCTGCAAAAACATGGGCAATGGCAACAGATAAAAGAACAAATGAAAAGCATGGAGAGAAAAGTCAATCAGTTATACAAGCAGAAAAGCACTCAAGGAGCCTTAGTGTATGAAAAGCCAGAAATAAGTAGGACCCAAAGCAGCACTATCAGCTTTCCCACACTATTATTAGTTCTGAAATACTTAATAACAGCAGTGGGATCTTGCATGGAAAGAGTGCATGAACTAGTGAAGGTCTAAATTGTATGCTAAGTCATGTCAAGCCATCACTAACAGAAACTTCTTTAAAACAAAGCAACACCAATCTAATTTTGGATGTCTGTAATATAGAGGCCATCCTAAATAGGCGCATGTGGTTGAGGTACTGTTTAAGGCACTTCTCCACTTTGTCCAAATATGTTATTTTACAGTAATCAACAAAGTTCAGTTATCTGAATAAACAAAAACCATCAGTATTATTCTGTTACCGAAAATGTGAGCCCTGTGGAAAATTCACCTGCTCACAGTGAGAACTACTAGCTCAGAGTTAGGATAATACATTCAAAATATTTAAGCTAATTGCTTATATAACTATTGTACCAGCTAGGAAAGAAACATGCATTCCTTCTGTTCAGTGTGCAAATCAAGTTATCACTTATCTTAATGTCTTGCAGAGACTTAACTTCATTTAAAAGAGAAGATGAAAGTAAAAAGTTAATACCTACCATGGTTTGCTATATGATTACTGAGCAGCAGCTGTAGTTTCTCCGACCAAAAAAACCCAAGCCATCACTTTCTGCTAAGAGGTTCACAACTAAATTTAAAGCAGCTTATTTAACTGCAGCCACCACCATCATTAAGTTTTTTTTCCAACAGAAGCTAGCTACATAGTCAGTGTGAAACACCTTTCCTTCATCACAATGAAAATTTTCTTGCATACTACCCAAGTGCCTCTTTTACAACAACCCTGAAGTAGTTGTACTGCTACTAATAACGATCTCATGAAATCACTAGGTGGCTGAAAACATCTCACGGCAAAAATCTGTATCCTAATGATAGCTGCCTATTGAATTCCAAGCACAACATTTCAAGCAGATTATAACTAAGAACTACCACTCCAGTATTTAAATCGTGTACTTCAGTACGTTACACAACATAAAAAAGTTACTAAACCTACTGACTAAAACTCTGATTCTAGAAATTTCGTAAACTTTACTTACAGTAATAACTGCGCTATGTTTATGAACTGTTAAGGCCTCTGTCACACTTTTTTCGGACTTGTTTTAATTTTAAAGACAGTACAGCAATCATGCCCATGGGAAAGGACCTAAGAGCCTGTTTCTCTAAATTGAAAAATACAACAAAAACACCCACAAAAACCAGCACACCCTTTGCACTTTTCCTAGGAACTAAAACACACTTGCAAATACGCTACCTATACACAAAGATAACTTTCAGACCATGATAAAACTGCTCAACAGAAAACCACCTCTAAACACAGACTATACTGGGGGAAAAAACCCAATTAAGTGTGAAATTGTTGATACAGCCTCCTACTAAGCTAAAAACATTACCAATGCTGATAGAATTCGCACTTCCTTGTATTTCACAGTCCTCCATGCTGCCTCATAAAATGATCTACTCAGGATAGCAGCAGTCCTGGATCTCCTGAAGCCAAGTAGGTCTCCTATAAATGTCAACTTTATTCCCTCCTCCACACCAATATCTTCTGCCCCATTGCATCTAAGTGTGCCACTTAGTTTTCGGCTCTTCGGGAACGTCTTCCCTTACCTTAGCCCTCAGAAAGACAAGATGAACTATGTATCTGGGTAGGGAACGAGTCCCCATTTGTCTGAAACAAAATTAGCGTGCTACAGATGCTATTGCTGATTCCTTCATCCTATCCCCACTCTCCTCATACACCTGAAAGCCTTGGAGCACGTTTGCCGCAATTTAACAAGAAAACGGGAGTTAAGTGCCTTCTGGTTTTAGGGCAAGACGCTCAGGGCCAGCATCGCGGCCGGTCGGCCTAGAACAGGAATGGATATGTGCCAGAGAATGGGAGGTAGGTCCTGNGGGAGCCCCGGTAACGAGGCCGAAGGGCGCGGCGCGGGCAGCCCCACTGCGGGACGGGCGCTGTACACAGTCTCACCTACAAACAACGACCTCCACCGAAACGACCCCTAGAGCGCCTGAGGGGCCTCTGCCCACAGGCTCTCCTCGACGGTGACTGGGGACGTCAGCCCTGCGACCCTGGGTACGGCACCGCGGTGCCCGAGATGCCCCGCAGTCGGCGGGGGCTGAGGAGAGGCTTCCACCTACGGGCAGCTGCGCTCACTACAGAACACCGGGCAGCCCATCGTCGGCGGGTACCGGCACCCTGCTCCTTCTTCTCCTTCCTCTCGCCGCCCACCGAGACCCTGCAGCCGTTCCGGAGCACAAGGCCGCTCGTCGCCGGTAGCTTCACCCCACCCCCACCCACCCCGCTGTGGGCGCACAGCAAGAAGCTGGCGGCGACTCCTCCACCGTCAGCACCTGGGCCATACCTCGGCTGAGATCGAGGGGAACGTTCTCCTCACCGCTGTCGTTCCGACCTGCGAGAACGGGGAAAGAGAAGCGCGTCAGGCTGGCGGGGAGAAAGGAGACGGAGAAAGAGAAAGGGCGGCAAGGAACGGAGCAGGTAGCTGGGCACTGGCGTAGCGCGAGAGTCGGCGAGGGGCCAGCCTGCTGCCGCGGCCTGCCCGAGCTCCCTTACCTCGGATGCGGAGGTGCCTCAACGAGCGAGCTCGGAGACTCACCGCCATGTTTACGGCCTCTCAGTCACAACACCGGAAACCTCGCCTGCTCTCGCGAGGAGAAGCCCGCGAAGCGGCCGGCAGCGCGTCGCGTCCCGTCCCCTCCCCTCCCCTTTCTGCGCCCTGTCGTTGTGCCGCCGGCAGGAGGAGCTCCGCGGCTGGCGGCGAGGCGCGGCGGCGGGGGGGGCTGTGGCTNNCGGGGCTGTGGCTTCTCCGGTGTCAGAGTCGTGCGTGCTGGCTCCCATGAGGGAGCTGAAGTACTAGAAGGCGAGTGAGAGCTAGACTCCAGCTGCCTGGGCGGATCACCGGGTCACGCTTCTAGCGCTTCTCGGACTGCGCGGTGGGCAGTAGGGCGTCAAGGACGCCCACCTCGCCGCCCCTGTGTCTGTGAAGCCTGACGGACCAGTGTGCTCAGAGTAGCCGGGACCGCCCCTGGCGTTCGTTGACACCTTAGCCCCGAGATGCCAAGGCTGAGGGGAAAGAAGGTTGATGGGAACGAAGGTTATCTGGTGAGGCTTCTCCGCTGCGCTACGAAATAGGGCGAAATGCCTCCTTTTCCTTAAGAGTTAGTGTAGCTGGGAACTGGCTTCCTATATAGCGGCAACCGTCACCATATCTGAAGGCCAAGGCTGCGAGCTGAAACGACCGCTTTTCTTTTGGTTTTGTTTTCGTGAGGTTTGCCTGCTTAGTTTTCCTTTCCTGAGCTGCACTTGCCTTGTGATGCAATGGTAATCCACGTGGATGTGGCATGACCATTGGCTTTGTGCACCGGATGTTTGCTGAATGCTTTTTAATATGTGAAGTAATTAAGAACAGGGAACGATTTTATTTCGTTCTTGGTTTGTGTGCAGTGTCTCTCTGCAGTCTCAAGTTCTGGCCCTTATCTCCTTACTTGCTGAACTAAGTGTATGTGTGTTAAAAAAACCCCAATCCAACCAAACAACCAAAAAAGCAAAACACCAAAAAAAACCCAAGCAAAACTACAAAAACCCAAACAAGACAAAAACCCCACAACAACAAAACCAAAAAACGAAGCCAAAACCTAAAAACGTAACACCCCCTACCCTCCTTCTTGTATTTGATTTATGTAGACAAAATTGAGATGGTCTCTGGCAATGACAAAGAAAGTAATGCCATAATGGCACTTACAAGTGCTAACCCAAAAAGGTATTCCGAGGTAAAATTAATGTTTGGCAAAACTAGGGGTTGGGGGGGAAGGAACATTAGTTTTAAAAGTTTTTTTTACTGTGGAATGGAAAATAGCAAGTGTGCATTTGCTTTAACTACAATTTAGATGCACAGGAGCTTCTCATCAACTCTACAATAAATAAATGTTACAGAGTGAGTCTGGCCCGTGCTGAGTCGTACCACTGCTGGTATCAAGGCACCTGCACCCTCTGAGAACAGAGGACATTTTGGGATCTGTTTTCTTAAGATTTTCCCATGTTCTTTCCTCCCATTAAAAGTTTTTCCTCCCATCACAAATGTTTAATTAAAAAATTATAAAGGTTCCTTATGTATGAGATTTTCTACACATTTTCACCAGTCACTGTTGCTCCTGAGTACACCAGAGAGAACTGTGGAAGAAAAAAAAGAACCAAACAAAAACCCATGCAAAACCCAGCCATTTTGTCCATTTTGAGAGGAGAAATTAATACCAAAGAGAAAATTAACTTCTTCACTGGTCTGATGCCTTGTCTGTGTCACAAATTACAGGTGACACAGTGTAAGGTAGCGTCTTCAATGTATTATTTTTGTCTCTCTATGCCTAAATTACAACAAATCACTAAAAATCAAATTAAGTGTTTTATTGGGCAAATTGGGGGATCAGACTAGCTCAATTTTCATTAACTTTTAGATTTATATGAATATAACTTCTATAAGGAAGTTAATTGCCTAAATCCAGGGGCACAGCATGAAACCAGTTTCCTGTGAGCTACTGGCATACCTCCTTTCCCACCTGAAAAGGACAGCATATGAGAACATAACAACAAACCTTCAGTGTAGTCCAGAGGCTTGCAGAGGGAGGCTAATCATGAAACTATGGTAAAAGATTCCTAAATGTTCAGTGATGGATAAGAGCTTCTAAAACTAGAGCTATGTTTTCGCACTTAACAGGCACATTTATATGGCAAATAATGGTTCGCAATATGTTGTAGAGTATACTATGTTAATTAGAAATATGCAAGATTTAAAGTCTAGTATGACAATCAAAGAGAGGAGCTTTCTACTTGGGGCCAAATGGATGTGAGCAACCAGCTATGAGCAGAGCCAGCCTTAACTGGTGTAAATTGCTTAAACTCCATAGAAATAAATAAATTGCAGTTTACACCAGCTGCAGCCTGCCATTTATATACATGTACGAAGAGAAAAAAAAAAAAAACAAAAACATAAATTTGACTCAAACTGTGCAGATAAGAAGTTAACCTGTTGAATTCAACTAAGTGACAGTGACTTGTAGTTGCTGAGCATTGTGTCTTTTCCAGATGTGAGAGTTTGGAATTTACCCCCCAAAGGTAAATTACCACACTACTCACAACTTGGAAGTAAAATGAAATTGCTGTTTACAAAATAGGCTAAATGTAAAAGGTAATAAACAAGTACAAATACATATATACATATTCAACCAAACAATAGCCCAGCTAATCCCACTGACCTGAGTCCAGGGACCCCCCTGGACAAACCCAGACCACCCCATACAACAGTCCACAGGGCTGTCTACCACCTAACAAGTTATCTTTATCCCATTGCTGTTCCTTACCATAGCCCAAACAATTCTTGATGCAGAGAAGCAGGCCAGGTCAGAGGGGAAGACAGTGGGAAAAGCCAGCAGGCAGCAGAGAAAGAACACTCTGAACTTCAGAGCTGTGTGGCCTTCTTAAGGAGCAAGTAGCCCAAACCACCACGTATAGAAAAATAACGGACCAATGAAATGAGATAAATATATCTCTTATGTTCAGTTCAGCCCCTTTTGGGATGTACTCTCCGACTCTTTCAAAAACTTTATTTAAAATTTACAATTAATAGTCTTTAACAGCTTGTGATACTTTTCCTTAATTTATTAATGTAATAAAATTGACTTTAAATAGATAATAATGCCTGAATGATGGTGGGACAGACAGGGAGAGGAGAAAATCTAGTGTATGAGACCAAAAGACTTTTAAAAGTCTGCTCCTTTTGCTGTCTTTATGTTGTTTAGCAAGAGTTTTTGTAATTACTCTTTAATCATTTTCTTCACAGGAAGACACTGCTAACGAAAGAAAAAAGCAGGAGCTCTGGGTTTTTTTGCATCCAAGAAATACTGGCAATGAGGGTATTAAAAAGGAAGGTATAAAGAAACCGCCACTGCTTGAATGGAGTATCTCAGGAGGTGGTAGGTTGCCAAATGTGATAGACAAATAGGTCTTCACCAAAGATGACCAAGTGTTTGTTTGTACATTTTATATTGCAACAATCACTTGACCTAGATTTTCTTACATTATTAAAAAAAAAAAAAAAAATTTAAAAAAATCTCAGACACTTAAAATGTTTGGCTCAGCAGTAGCTTGGAGTCAGCTCAGGAATAAATGGTGAGGGGCACTTGGTTTAGAAGTTCTGTGGTCTGAGGCAATCAAATCCAGCTCATCAGTATTTTTTTAGAATCTGGGAAATTGTACAGCACCAAATTAAAATAATTGACAGCTCTGTACTGCTAGCAGTCCCTGTGAAGAAACACACAGCTTAGTGGTGCAGACCTGCAGAATACCTGGACACTGGGCCACCACGCAGGCCAAGTCACTTGCAGACCAAGTGCTACACAGTGGGTGTGAAGCAGTAAGAGCTTGCATGATGCGTCTCCATCCTTTGATACAGAGCACTCTGTGAGAGGATGCAGCTGCAGCTGAGGTCTTGTGTGCCTGTTGTGCAATGGAAGGTGCCAGAATTTGCTAGGCAGGGGTTGTGCTGCAAGATGAGAAACTCCGAGTCTTCAGAGAGTGCAGGAAAAGAAATGACAGGAAAAACCTGACCCTGCTAGCTGTAGCTTACTCTACATAAGTCAAAATCCTTTATTAAGCCATTTCTGAGATTTGTTTTCTGTATCTCTGTAATATAACAATGACCAGAAATAGGAAGGTTGTGTATAAAAAGTTGCCATATGGGAACAGTGTCTCTTTGCTCTGGATCCTGACAGAGGGTCTCAGAAAATGTGAATGTGACCAGTGTGGTTGAAAACATGGCATGATTTTGGGTATTGGGAAGGACACCTCTGTGTCACATTACACAAGCGTGATGTGGAAGTACAGATACTGCGTTTCACATGCATCTGCTCCCTTGGGAAGCCAGCGTGGTGGCATGGAGGTACAGTAAATATGTGCAGAGACATCTTTGGAGAGCCTTGAACTGATTCTGAGCCAAAACTGGCTGGTTTGGGCAGTGCGACAGCAGAGACTATCAAGGCCCAGTGCCCAGGGATGTTTGCTGACACTCTTTTAAGTGATTGGTTCGGATACGGCTATAGTTTTGTTATAGGCAAGGGTTCTGTTGACAGCCTGCTCAAACTGGGACACAGGAGAAAGTCAAATAGAGAGTACCCTAGTCTGTAACCTCTATGTTTCAGTGAATGTTGAATACATTTTGTTGAACTTTTGAGCCATGCGTTGGTTTTCCAGATTCACCCTTTTTAGTCTTCATAGAATCATAGAATGGTAAAGTTGGAAGGGACCTCAAGGATCATCTAGTTCCAACCCCCTGCCATAGGCAGGGACACCTCCCACTAGTACAGCTCACTCAAGGCCTCCTCCAACATGGCCTTGAACACCTCCAGGGAGGGAGCAGCCACAACCTCCCTGGGCAACCTGTGCCAGTGTCTCACCACCCTCACTGCAAAGAACTTCCTCCTAAAAGACTGCCTAAATCTCCCCTCTGCCAGTTCAAACCCATTGCCCCTCGTCCTGTCATTGCAAGACCTTGTAAATAATCCTTCCCCAGCCTTCCTGTAGGCCCCCTTCAGATACTTGAAGGCTACTCTAAGGTCTCCTGGAAGCCTTCTCTTCTGCAGGCTGCAGAGCCCCAACTCAGTCTGTCCTCATAGCAGAGCTGCTGCAGCCCTCTGATCACCTTTGTGGCCTCCTCTGGACCCGCTCCAACACTTCCATGTCCTTCCTAAAGACCATGGAAGTTGTGTTCACTGAGCAGCTTGGACGAAAAAAACAAGGAGCAGTTTGTATTTTTTTTTTTTCCCAGAAAGGCTGTTTCCCTGGGTTTGTTTTTTGGATTGTGAGTGCTCTCCTGGTTCATGTTGTATATCCCTGATACATTTCTATGCTAGCCTTTTCAAATAAAATCCAGAAGGTGTATTTCTACATGTATTGTTTTACAGGAAAAGAGGTTCTATAAAATATCAGTAATCCAGTTTGCAAAAACCAATGTGATATTACTGAAGAAAAAACGAATGCAAACAGAATTTTTACCTCAGTGAATATGTTTTCCTGGAATTGTTCTGATTTTGGAAAGCAGCATAATGTAAGTTAATTCATTAATATAGTGCACTTACATCCATCTAGAAATAAAAGTTGAAAATGAGTGAAATGTTAGTATTTCTTTGATACCCAGTCAAGGAAGAAATTGAAAATCAAAATACAGAGTGTAGCAGGAGATTATGCAGGAGTAACAATAAGTAGCATAGTAAAGTGACAACAACCAGCTGCAAAATAATAGGATGTCAAGTGATGCAACAAGTTTTCCTGATCAACTGGGCAGGTTTAGTTCATTAGTGCAACCTCTCATTTAGGCACCCCTTTGTGTAAGATTTTTCACATCATTCAACACTGCATAATCCTGTTGAAACTGAAAAGCAACAGTTTGGTTATGGTTGACACATTCATTACACCTGAATTAAAAAACAAAAACATAGCTATTACATGTTTCAGTTCAAGTGAACTCCAATAATAATGCTAAAACTGTATGTAGGGTATAATATAATAATGCTAAAACTGTATGCCTGGGTAGGCACAATCCCAAGCACAAATACGGGTTGGGTGGTGAATGACTGGAGAGCAGCCCTGAGGAAAAGGACCTTGGAGTCTGGGTTGATGAAAAGCTCAACAGGAGCCTGCAGCATGCACATGCAGCCCAGACAGCAACCGAGTCCTAGGCTGCATCAAGAGAAATGTGACCATCAGGGCAAGGGAGGTGATTCTGCCACTTTACTCTGCTCTTGTCAGACCCCACCTGGAGTACTGTGTGCAGTTCTGGAACCCTCAGCACAGGAAGGACATGGAAGTGTTGGAGCGGGTTCAGAGGAGGCCATGAAGATGCTGAGAGGGCTGGAGCAGCTCTGCTGTGAGGACAGGCTGAGAGAGTTGGGGCTCTTCAGCCTGGAGAAGAGAAGGCTTCAAGGGGACCTGATAGTAGCCTTCCAGTATCTGAAGGGAGCCTACAGGAAGGCTGGGGAGGGATTATTTACAAGGTCTTGCAATGACAGGACAAGGGGCAATGGGTTTGAACTGGCAGAGGGGAGATTTAGACTGGATGTTAGGAGGAAGTTCTTTCCAGTGAGGGTGGTGAGACACTGGCACAGGTTGCCCACGGAGGTTGTGGCTGCTCCCTCCCTGGAGGTGTACAAGGCCAGGTTGGACGAGGCCTTGAGTGAGCTGTACTAGTGGGAGGTGTCCCTGCCTATGGCAGGGGGTTGGAACTAGATGATCCTTGAGGTCCCTTCCAACCTTACCATTCTATGATTCTATGTAAGGATGATTTAATGTCACCTGATTCAAAATCCATACAGCAGCAGAAACGATTTTTTTGTTGTGTGTTTTTGTTGGTCTTTTTTTGGTTGGTTGGTTTGATTTGGTTTTCAAACTGGAGAAGTCTGTTAACACTTTCCCTGAAAAATGACTGACAAAACAGAGGCTGTCTTTTAACATTTTAATAGCAATGCTGTTGTACATCATGTTATCCATATGGAAATTTTTGGATATCTGAGATGCTTGGCAGTCAGTGAATATCATTGGAACAGGATTCATCTCCCTGCATGGCTGGTTGCAAGTAGCTTAACAGAAATGGAATGGGATAGAAGAAATGGGGCTTTAAAACATTTGTTTTAATTCAAATTTGCAGTAGTAAAATTTATTTACATATATAGCATTTCAACTTAAGTACTGATCAACCCCACCACCCCACCCCCAAATACTGATGGCAGAAAGAAGGCATGTTTGGCCTGATATTAAATACTGGAGGATAAAGGGAGTAGAATGCAAAATGCGGGAACTGTAAATCTTCTC
>VWZE01006537.1:0-15270 GCA_013396675.1 Eubucco bourcierii | reverse complement strand
CTCCCTGGGCAACCTGTGCCACTGCCTCACCACCCTTGGGACGTGTGAGTCCCAAGCATGGTGCTGGTGCAGCAGGTAGAAAATCACAGCACTGAGATGTTGTTTTTCCTCACCTGGGTGTAAGGTGGCTCCGGCTGACAGCAGAACCTTGGGAAGCACTTAAGAATTCCACTTGTTTGGTTACTCTCTGAACATTTCTGCTGGAAATAAATGAAAGTGTTTGTGGGAGATAAGGGATCCAACCTACTGGTGGGAGACTGTGTGCAGATGGATGGCATTTTATATAAATGTATATATACACACACTCGTAAACCCTGTGTCTACGGCGGCTCGTGCAGGGGTATACAAACAGACAAAGCAGAGATACAGCTGTATCTGCACCACAGCAGAAGGTGCACAGCTATTCTGCCTCTTGCACACTATAGATGTTGTTTAGTTTCCAGGCTTTGGCTATTTGAGATGTTGACATAAAATCTCTTTATGTACTCTGGTGCTTTTCTCACCTTCAGGAAAGAATTGGATCGATAGCGTCGGGCTAGCGCAACTTCTGACCGACGAGGGAGGTTAGGCCTTTAGGAACAGATTGCTTGCCTCAGAGAGAGACCTGGGCTGAATTTACTATATTCCAGATGTATTTATTTACACTAGGTGCCAGGGCTTTGTGGCAGAAGTGACAAAGTTTGTGAAACCCAGGAATGCATTATCATGTTATCTGGTATCTTAGATGGATAGTCAATATGAACAGACTGTAGGCACACCTGTCTCGGTATCCAGTTCACCAGGTAATGAAATGGAAACAATAAAAGTCTTTGAACAAACAACAGACATTCGAGTCTTTGGGTTTAAACAAGAGGATTGTAGAATTCAAATGGGTTTCCTCCAGTGCTGCCAAGGCAGCCATATCTGTATTGGTGCCAACGCTGAGAGTCACACAACAAAGCTCTGCTTGTGTCTGCCCAATGTGCTTTCATCTCACAGTGTGGATATAGGTACCTCATTTGGGGCAGGGGCAGGGGCCAGGGAAAGAAGAGAGTTTCAAGTGATACCTCTTCTACACATATCTTCAGTGAAAAATGAGGAGGGAGAGATGTGTGGGGTTCTGTGAATTTTGGGGTTATCATTTAAAAGTGATGTTCTGAAGGTCAGGGCAGTCTGTGTGAATAAACCCAAATGAGATGCGATCGCTCTCCTCAGACCCCACCTGGAGTCCTGTGTGCAGTTCTGGAGCCCCCTGCACAGGAAGGCATGGAAGTGTTGGAGCCAGTGCAGAGGAGGACACCAAGATGCTGAGAGGGCTGCAGCAGCTCTCCTATGAGGACAGGCTACAAGAGTTGGGGCTGTGCAGCCTGAAGAAGAGAAGGCTTCCAGAAGACCTTAGAGTAACCTTCCAGTATCTGAAGGGGGCCAAGAGGGAGGCTGGGGAGGGACTATTGACAAGGGCTTGCAATGCCAGGACAAGGGGCAATGGGTTTGAACCGGCAGAGGGGAGATTTAGACTGGATGTTAGGAGGAAGTTGTTTGCAGTGAGGGTGGTGAGGCACTGGCACAGGTTGCCCAGGGAGGTTGTGGCTGCTCCTTCCCTGGAGGGGTTCAAGGCCAGGTTGGATGAGCCCTTGAGTGACCTGTGCTAGTGGGAGGTGTCCCTGCCTATGGCAGGGGGGTGGAACTGGATGATCTTTGAGGTCCCCTCCAACCTTACCATTCTATGACTCTATGATTCTATATATACTTATAAATAGACATACACACACACATATATTTACACATATATATATATCTATATACACATATATACAGATTCACATATATATCATATATCATCATATTTATATACACACACATATATCTATATATACACACACATATATATCTATATATATATACACAAATATATACACACACTCATATGTATCAATATACACACACATGTATATCTATGTATACACACACAAATACACAGTATCACAGTATCATCAAGGTTGGAAGAGACCTCAAAGCTCATCAGGTCCAACCCATCACCACAGCCCTCAAGACCAGACCATGGCACCAAGTGCCACGTCCAAACCTGCCTTGAACACCTCCAGGGACGCTGGCTCCACCACCTCCCTGGGCAGCCCATTCCAGCACTCAATGACTCTCTCAGGCAACAACTTTCTCCTCACCTCCAGCCTAAACTTCCCCTGGCACAGCTTGAGACTGTGTCCTCTTGTTCTGGTGCTGCTTGCCTGAGACAAGAAAGCAACCTCCTCCTGGCTACAACCACCCTTCAGGTAGCTGGAGACAGCAAGAAGGTCTCCCCTGAGCCTCTTCTTCTCCAGGCTAACCAATCCCAGCTCCCTCAGCCTCTCTCCATAGGGCTGTGCTCCAGGCCTCTCCCCAGCCTCGTTGCCCTTCTCTGGACACACTCAAGCACCTCAATGTCCTTCTTCAATTGAGGGGCCCAGAACTGAACACAGGACTCAAGGTGTGGCCTAAGCAGTGTAGAGTCCAGGGGGAGAATGAGCTCCCTGCTCCTGCTGGCCACACTCTTGCTGATGCATATTTATACACATATATATACACACACATATATATCTATATATACACATATGCATATATACATACACTCATATGTATGTATATATACACATATATATCTATATGCACACACACACAAACACATATATATACACATATAAGTATATATCTCTCTATATACACATATATATATACACACACTCATATGTATCTATATATACACATATATATCTATATACACACACACAAACATATATATATACACATATAAGTATATATCTCTCTATATAAACATATATATATACACACACTCATATGTATCTATATATACACATATATATCTATATACACACACAGAAACATATATATATCTATATACATACACACATATGTATCTATATAAACACACACACACACATATATATCTATATATCATAGAATCATAGAATGGTAAGGTTGGAAGGGACCTCAAGGATCATCTAGTTCCAACCCCCTGCCATAGGCAGGGACACCTCCCACTAGCACAGGTCACTCAAGGCCTCCTCCAACCTGGCCTTGAACACCTCCAGGGAGGGAGCAGCCACAACCTCCCTGGGCAACCTGTGCCAGTGCCTCACCACCCTCACTGCAAACAACTTCCTCCCAACATCCAGTCTAAATCTCCCCTCTGCCAGTTCAAACCCATTGCCCCTTGTCCTGGCATTGCAAGCCCTTGTCAATAGTCCTTCTCCAGCCTCCCTCTTGGCCCCTTTCAGATACTGGAAGGTTACTCTAAGGTCTCCTGGAAGCCTTCTCTTCTCCAGGCTGCACAGCCCCAAGTCTTGTAGCCTGTCCTCATAGGAGAGCTGCTGCAGCCCTCCTATGTATATATACACACATATATATATATATATATATACACACTCATATGTATCTATATATATGTGCCCATACACATATATATACTATACACACACACATTTATATATATATACAAATGTACAGTTTTGGTTTTGCACTTTGCTCACAGGCTACACCAACTCTCAGTAAGAAGGGTGGAGAGTCAAAGCAGGAGCTAAAGTAAAGCTTTTTTTATTATTATTCTTTTATTTGATAAAACATCTGCATTTTTTGCTTTAAGACACATATGCCTAGCTGCCTTTGAAGTCCACATGAGCTACTCGAGTCTCCACTTGAGGGCAGAATTCGGCCCAATGTGATAACACAGGAGTTTGTAATCAGGAAAAGGAAAGTATTTACTGAATTTTAAAGGGGGCTGACTCAAATTAGCCTGCAAGGACCTAATGCCTCCGAATAACTCTCCCTCTCCATCCACACTTCAGAGCACTGTAAGAATTACAGCCAACCCCCACCTTTTTCTTTCTTTTTCTTTTTTTTTTTTTCCTTTCTTTTAAGACACTGAACAAAACTTACATGTTGGAGTAAGCCACTAGCTGGAGCTAAAGACCTGTAGAGCAGATCCAAAGGAAAAGAAATTAAAAAAAAAAANAAAAACAAAAGAAAAAAAAATAAAAAAAAAAAAAAAAAGGGAATCGGGGAAATCCACAACCCTGAGGAGAAACCCACACTTCTCCAGGCAGGCCTAGAACAGAGGTTGGAATTGAGTTGTGGATGCTGACTGTTGGCTGGGGAAAGGACAGAAAGAGAAGCTTAGAACAAATGAAAACATCCATGTGCTGGAGTTAATGGAAAGGTGAACTAAACTGGGGCAAGGTCTTGATATTTAATAGCAGAATTAAGCAAACTACACATATTGAAATGAGCTTTTAAAAGCGTCAAAAAGGAGCAGTGAAAGGTTAAAAGAAAGGAAAAGCCTAACAATGAAGAAAATACTACTAATGAAGATGTTAATGAAGAAAAGGTTGAAATTAAGAAAGGAAAAGCCTAACAATGAAGAAAATACTACTAATGAAGATGCTAACGAGGAAAAGGCAGAAATTAAGAAAGAAAAAGCTTAACAATGAAGAAAATACTACTAATGAAGATGCTAATGAAGAAAAGGCTGAGATTAAGAAAGGAAAAGCCTAACACTGAAGAAAATGCTACTAAGGAAAATGCTAATGAAGAAAAGGCAGAAATTAAGTGTTAGGTGTTTGGAATTGAAAGGGAATGACCTAGAAATGCAGAAAGCATCTAACATCCCCTCTGACTCATTGGCTTTTAATTACTCATATGGCAAAAGCTCTTTGATAATGCAGCTGTTTAAATATCATCTGGAGAGAAGTTTTCATGCAAGCAGGAGGAAAGAGCTCTTTTTGTAGGCAAAGATCATCTGTGGCAATTGGATACAGTACATCAGGTGGGAGCTGAGCATTCCCTGGTTTTGAAGGGTCAAGGCAGACCAGAGAAACACAAAGAATATTCCTCACGTTCTCCTACTCCAGTGCCACAGACACAGGATTTACTCCAGTGGCACAGGCACAGGATTTACTCTTCCCATGATGGCTCTGAGAAGACTTTGCGCCCCCCCCCAAAAAAATTTACCAATCACTCTGAATCACACAGGTGCAAGGAAAATGCGCTGCAACCTTTCCAAATCACCAGTAAAATGTGCCAAATGGAGTGAAAAGGGTCAGCTTTCCTTGTAGGTTCACACAGAAACAAAACAGGAGTAAAATGCTGCCAGGGCAGACAGCAAAAACATTTCTGAACTTTGTGTCTGTGCCTTCTGCACTCTCAGCTGCAGCAGGCAGTGAGGCTGGCAGGCATTACAGCTGGGATAAGCATCTATGAGCATAAGGTGAATGCTTCCACAAGGGTTAGACATTTCATGCTACCATCTTGCTGCTCTTACCATGATTCAACCAAACGCTAAAATATGAATGCAGATTTCGCCGCTTGCTTAAGCACTCTCCTGGAGCTGGCTTGTTAGTTTCAAGCCAGGTATGGAATGCATCACAAAGTGCTATATGGAGGCATTTGTTTTCCAGAGTAAATTTAGCTTCCAGAGGGTAGCATGTCTGGCACAGAAATGGCTGTGTTAATTTCTCCATTGTGATGGTTTTCCTAATCAGAATAAACCCTGCTCTTTGAGCAGTTGGTATTTAGATGATACTGAGGAGCACAGGTAGCATCCACATCCACAGCAAATGCAGCTCCCAGCTTTCAGCTGACAGTAAGACCCTCTGCACTTGGAGCAGGGGTGGCATGTTGTTTTGAACCAGCCATGTGTGACCACCTATTGGCATCCACCTGCTTTAAGGGGTCTCTTTTGTTGCTTCAGTAGCTTTTCTCTCTGTGTGATCCAACCAGAGACAACTCCTACCTCTTTTGAGGATATATTTTAAATGACACTCTCCTAACTTCATGCTGTCCTAAAATTCCTAGATTTTATTGTTCTCCCTTTTCCCCAGGGATTAAAAAAAATAAATAAAAATGCCCAAAGCTGCAAAAGCACACCTTGGAATTAAGGGTGCTCAGTGGGTTTTACGCACACAGTTACTCACACACAGTACACACACAGCTACTCAATATCCATTTGCTTCAGATACTGTTCACAATATCTAATCACACTGAATGTGACATATTCTTTTTGAAAGTTTTACTATTCCATGTGACATTTTTCAGTAGACATTCTTTCTTGATTGGTGGCAGCAGCTCCATAAAGCACAGAAGCACATTAAACACATCATTCAGCACATTCAGCTGCTGTACCTTGAGCTCAACCTATTGTTTTTACATTCAGAGCTGCTTTCACATGTGAACATGAAACTTTCTTTCCTGACTTAGGACAGAATTGTTTGTTTTGTTTGTCTTTTTAAACACCAATTACCACTCAACTACTTCCCACAGCAACAGCCTGCAGACACTGCAGATGTACAATATCCCTGAAGCAGAGACTCCCTTTAGAAGAGAATCTTTCATTGCACGCACACACACACACACACACTTTACGACTCCTGTATTGATCTGAATTTAGAATGGAGCAGAGCAGACTCAAGCTTGCTTGAGGCCAAAACCTCTCTAGTAATGGGATTTAAAGAGCTGAGCTACAAGCTGAGCTAGTTAAAGAGCAGGTAAGCCTTGCCTGCAAGACGGAGGGGAAAATGCAGCAACTCCATCTCCCTGTGCCACTTCACTCATCCTTACATGAATTCAGTCTCTGTGGGCACTGTGTGGTATGTCTGATCCTAACTCTCCTGTGCATTCTGCCTTAAATTTCCCAGCAAGGAGAGGCACAATTCTTTTAAGGTCTCCCCAATTCTTCTAAGCTCTCCCCAGTTCTTTTAAGCTCTCCCCAGTTCTATTAAGCTAGCCCCAATTCTTTTAAGGTCTCCCCAGTTCTTTTAAGCTCTCCCCAGTTCTTTTAAGCTCTCCCCAATCCTTTTAATCTCACTCCAGCTCTTTTAAGCTCTCCCCGATTCTTCTAAGCTCTCCCCAGTTCTTTTAAGGTCTCCTCAGTTCTTCTAAGCTCTCCCCAGTTCTTTTAAGGTCTCCTCAGTTCTTCTAAGCTCTCCCCAATTCTTTTAAGCTCCCCAATTCTTTTAAGCTCCCCAATTCTTTTAAGCTCCCCCATTCTTTTAAGCTCACCCCAGCTCTTTTAAACTCTCCCCAATTCTTCTAAGCTCTCCCCAATTCTTTTAAGCTCCCCAATTCTTTTAAGCTCACCCCAGCTCTTTTAAGCTCTCCCCAATCCTTTTGATGTCTCTCTAGTTCTTTTAAGCTCTCCCCAATCCTTTTAAGGTCTCTCTAGCTCTTTTAAGCTCTCCCCAATTCTTTTAAACTCTCCCAAATTCTTTTAAGCTCTCCCCATCACTTTTAAGCTCTCCCCAGTTCTTCTAAGCTCTGTCCTTGTGAATCTCTCCTGACGGGCAGCTCGACCTCCGGGCCGGGCAGCGCGGGTGGGTGGGAGATGGCACAAGAGTGCTGCGCTGCAGAGAAAAAGCAGCGCATCGCGCAACGAAAGCAGCCGAGGAGCGGAGCTGGAAGGATGCTGTTTGGTTTAGAGCAGAGAAGCCACAGAGGATTCGAAGGTAGCAGGCGCAGCGTGTGAAGGAGCAGGCAGGGCCGGCTGGGCAGTGCCTGTCGGTGCCACGGTATCGCCTGCAGCCGTCAGAAATCGCACCTGCGCTACAAAGACATCGGAGTCAGTGACAGAGCCTCGGCAGCAGTGCGAAATGGCTCCTGGTGGAGTCAGACATTTGGAAACAGATAAAACCCGCAAAGAATGCTCCTTTTCTCCCGAAGAGATTAATGTAGATGCGAACACATTAGAGCTGTTTAAGAGAGAGTATTCTCTTTGACAGATAGCCGGGATTGGGAATATTAGATTACCAAATAATGGCCCTTTTAAATGCTGTCATCGTTACTTATCAGGTACATTAGTTTAAAACCTGCAATTTTGAACTTAGCATTATTGAGCTTTTGAAAGATTAAATTACTGAGCTTTTGTTTGTGAATGGCTCTGTGAAATTCCCTGAAAAGGATAGTCCTCCTCCTTCATTGTGTGAAAGTGAATGCCAAATAACATACTTTATTGATATTTACAGACATACAAATGATAGGACTAATGCACCTTAATGTCTGTCTCCCCGAGTGAAAAGGCAGAGCAGTGGGTAGATAATGTGGTACACTGAATCTCCTTTGTAAACCTCTTTGGAAGAGTTACTCTTTATCCTCCCCTGCCCCAGATGAAAAACTTATTGTCATGGGTAGCTTCTCATAGGCAGGCTTGCAGTGCAGGCTTCCTTCTAAGGATTGCTTTCTTTTCTTTTACAGTCTCCAGCTGAGGCTGGGGAGGTTTAGACTGGACATTAGAAAAAAGTTTTTTCAAGGGAGTAAGTGGTCAGGGACCGGCATGAGCTGCCCAGGGAGGTGGTGGAGTCACCAAGTCTGGATGTGCTTAAGGGTCTCTTGGATGTGGTGCTTAGGAATGTGGGTTAAGGTGAATCTTATAGAGTTCTAGGTTGGAAGTGTTTAAGGGTGGTGTGGATGTGGTGCTTAGGGATGTGGGTTAAGGCGAATCTTAGAGTAGAATTCTAGGTTGGATGTGTTTAAGGGTGTTTTAGATGTGGTGCTTAGGGATGTGGGTTGAAGGTGAATCTTGTAGAGTAGGGTTCTAGGTTGGATTGAATAAGAGTGGTTTGGATGTGGAGCTCAGGGCTATGGGTTAAGGTGAATCTTGTAGAGTAGGGTTCTAGGTTGAATGTGTTTAAGAGTGATTTGGATGTGGTGCTTAGGGCTATGGGTTAAGGTGAATCTTGTAGAGTAGGGTTCTAGGTTGAATGTGTTTAAGGGTGATTTGGATGTGGTGCTCAGGGCTATGGGTTAAGGTGAATCTTGTAGAGTAGGGTTTGAGGTTGGGCTTGGTGACCCTGAGGGGCTTTGCCAACCTGCATGTTTCTGTTATTTTTTGATTCTGTGATACTCAAAGATCAAAACCCACATAACTTCAGGTTATGGAGAGAGCTTACCCAGATAGATTGGCAAGAGAGGCATCAACCCATGTCCCAACACATTGAAAAGTTAGCTATTGCTAAGCACATCCACAATTGTATTAGATAGGGAGTATAAAGTCCCAGGTCATTAGGTGATCAGTCTCAGTCAAAAATGTAGGAACAAAACATGATAAACATTTCCCTCAGTGGGTTCAGGAATAGGATGATCTGTTCTAGCAGCCATAGCAGGCTTGACCACTCTGTGACATAGGCATCATCCGTATCCTGGATGTGGCAATCCATGACCTTCCTCCTCTTCCTCATACTGAGTTGTGAGACTGAGTCTTCAAGGTAGCATTTCAAGAAGACTATTTAGAAAGGCCTGCAGTGTAATAGGATGAGGGGCAATGGAATCAAATCAGAGAAAAGCAGGTTTAGACTGAATGTTAGGAACAAGTTCTGCACCATGAGGAACAGTGGAACTCTGGAACAGGTTGCCCAGGGAGGTGTTTGCAACCCCATGCCTGGAGATATGCAAGGTGAGGTTCAGCAGGGCTCAGGGTAACTTGATCTAGTTGAGGATGCCCCTGCTGACTGCAGAGGGGGTTGGACTAGATGACCTTTGGAGGTCACTTCCAACCCAGACCATTCTATGATTTTCAAAGCTGAATATAGAAATTAATCTCCTAAATCCCTTGGACACACAATGCAAATTGGGCCTTTTCCTTACACTGACTCATTTGAAAACTCCCATTTTGCTTCTCAGAGTTGCTTGGTGAGAGCAAGACTTGTTAGTTTACAGTGAGGGTGGTGAGACACTGGCACAGGTTGCCCAGGGAGGTTGTGGCTGCTCCGTCCCCGGAGGTGTTCAAGGCCAGATTGGATGAGGCCTTGAGTAACCTGTACTAGTGGGAGGTGTCCCTGCTTATGGCAGGGGGTTGGAACTAGATGATCCTTGAGGTCCCTTCCAACCTTACCATTCTATGATTCCATGATTCTATGATTCTAGTTTGTTCTAAATCCCCCAACTTTTTAAGAAGCCAAGAGAGTAGCGAGCCAGCAAATGTAAAAAGTGATAAGCTACACTTATGGAAGGCAAAAGGAAGATGTTTGTGAGAATTTATGTTTGTTTAATGAGGTAGGTTCAAATAATGCTCATAAAATGAAACCAGAGAAGAAAAGACAGACTCTAAATATCCCTGACTCTCTGTTAGACCCCAGATGTAGGTACTGCCTATACCCAAGCAACTCAAAACACTTGGAAACAGTTTAAAATGTATTTTGATTTGGTTATTTGGTTTTTATGCTTCCCCCCCCCTTTTTTTTTTTTTTAATTACCATGTTTTTTCTTGCTTCTGAGATAAAACCTGTTATATTTGGGAGGCAGACTTCAAATAGATGAATGTTCTGTATATGTTAAAAGAAAGGAAAAAATTTCAAAACCAAAGCCTCTTCTTCTTCTGAATGATGCTTTCTTCCCCTACAAATCAAATTTACTTTCAATTTGGATGCAAAAAACCAAAATGCTGGACATCTATTCCACATATCAGCTCAGCTAACAGCAAGGAGCAAACTCTAACTACAATATTAATGAATTGCTCATCAGACCAAGTCTAAAAGCCTTCCAAACTCTTGTACATTCTTAGGTGACTTTGACACAGAGAGAAGCTCCATTGTTTCACTTGGGTACTTGTAAGGCTTGCTCAGTGTCACAAAATCATCCAGAAAAACCCAAAAAACAAAAAACAAAGCAACTGAGTTGCTCATAAAAGATGAGTTTCATTCTCTTCTCAAAATGGTATTGCATTTGTTAGCACTTCTTGAGAGAGGGAAGGATCAAAATAATACAGAATCACACAACTGTAGAATCAGTCAGGGTTGGAAGGGAATCATAGAGTCATAGAATCATAGAAATATAGAATCATAGAATCATAGAAACATAGAATCATAGAAGCATAGAATGGAAAGGTTGGAAAGGACCTCAAGGATCATCTAGTTCCAATCCCCTGCCATAGGCAGGGACACCTCCCACTAGCACAGGTCACTCAAGGATTCGTCCAACCTGGTCCTGAACACCTCCAGGGAGGTTGTGGAGCACAGAAGCCCAGAATGGGATCTTTGATCACATTCTGTGCTCCTGTGCTCCACAACCTCCCTGGACAACCTGTGCCACCAACCTCACTGCAAACAACTTCCTCCTAACATCCACTTTCAATCTCCCCTCTGCCAGTTCAAACCCATTGCCCCTTGTCCTGGCATTACAAGCCCTTGTCAATAGTCCCTCCCCAACCTTCCTCTTGGCCCCCTTCAGATCCTGGAAGGCTACTCTAAGGTCTCCTGGAAGCCTTCTCTTCTCCAGGCTGCAGAGCCCCAACTCTCTCAGCCTGTCCTCACAGCAGAGCTGCTGCAGCCCTCTCAGCATCTTGGTGGCTTCCTCTGGACCTGCTGCAACAGTTCAATGTCCTTCCTGTGCTGGGGGCTCCAGAACTGTACAGAGTACTCCAGATGAGGTCTGAGGAGAGCAGAGTAAAGGGGGACCACAAGGATCATGTAGTTCCAACCCCTCTGACATGGGTAGGGGCACTTGCACTTCCTTTTAATCTACATTGCACCTATTTTTAATTTTGAGCAGCTTCACCTAAATTGCTCCAAGTATAATTTGAGCCACATTAAAAAAAAAAAAAAAAAAAAAGACAAAGGAAAAAAAAAGAGGAAAAAAAAAAGAGGAAAAAAGAGAGGAAAAAAAAAGAATAAAAAAGAGGAAAAAAGAATAAAAAAAGAGGAAAAAAAGAGAAAAAAAAGGAGAAAAAAGAATAAAAAGAAAAAAAGAGGGGGAAAAAAAGGAAAACATGAAAAAAAAGATGAAAAAAGAGGGAAAAAAAAAAAAGGAAATGATTATGGAAAGATTTAGACAGTGTTAGCTCTTTAATGGCCTCCCAAATCACTGGCTGTACATCACTCTCTACTGGTATGTTTTAGAAGATGTTAAACATGTGCAAACAAAGGGAAAAAAAATAATCAAGTCAAAATGAGTATACTGATTTATCAGCCCCTAATGAACAAAGCTATTGATAAGAAGAATATTAGATTATGAGGCTGGAGATAGGAGTGCCTCATCTTTCTGGATGACATAAGGTTATGAGGGCCTTAACAGATTTATGCAAAATGAAATGAGTCAGTAGGGCTCATTCCAGCCAAGGCTAACATCTGCTTTTGTATTTGGGGAGCAATGTGACTTGGAGACCCACAAATGCTTTTCCTTGCCTTTACAAGCTCTGTTCATTATGCTAAAAGCTCATTACCATTTTAATTTCTAGATCGTGAGCCTCATTAATTGCTATCAAAAAAAAAAGGCCAAAAAAAAAGCAAAAAAAAAAAAAGCAAAAAAGAAGAAAAGAAAAGAAAAAAGAAGGCTGAAGGTTTGTGTAAGTGCTAGAGAGCTTGGATAAGCACCAAGGAAAGGTCTCTCCAGGGTGTAGGCAAACTACTCAGTGGTTCAGCTGATTGCTATTACTGGGCTATACAGAAACCCAAGGATGATAAAACTACCTCCTCTCTGTGCAGTTGTTCATGAGGAGTTTCTTAAAGATCCAGGTAGAGATGGAGCTGCACTGGTGAGACCCCAACTGGAGTGCTGCATCCAGTTCTGCAGCCCCTATTACAAAAGGGCTATGGAGGTGCTGGAAGGTGTCCAGAGAAGGGCCACGAGGATGAGTAGAGGTCTGGAGCTGCTCTGCTGTGAGGAGAGACTGCCCAGGGATGGGTCATGGATGCTCTCTCCCTGGAGTTGTTCAAGGCCAGACCTGTACTAGTGGGAGGTGCCCCTGCCTATGGCAGGAGGTTGGAACTAGATGATCCTTGAGGTCCCTTCCAACCTTACCATTCTATGATTCTATGATTCTGTGGCTGAGGCAGTTGGAGCTGTGCAGGCTGGAGAGGAGAAGGCTCCCAGGTGACCTTCTTGTGGCCTTGCAGTATCTGAAGGGGGCTACAAGAAAGCTGGGGAGGGAATTTTTAGGCTGTCAGGGAGTGATAGGACTGGAGGGAATGGAACCAAGATAGAAATGGGGAGATTCAGTCTGGATGTTAGGAAGAAGTTGTTCAGCATGAGGATGGTGAGAGCCTGGAGGGGGTTGCCCAGGGAGATGGTGGAAGCCTCATTCCTGGAGGTGTTTAAGGCCAGGCTGGATGAGGCTGTGGGCAGCCTGATCTAGTGTGAGGTGTCCCTGCCCATGGCAGGGGAGTTGGAACTGGCTGCTCCTTGTGGTCCTTTCCAACCCTGACTGATTCTATGATCCATCACAAAACTGTAAGATCAGTTAGCTGAAATCACTTTTCTCTAGTCTGCTCCTCAAGGGGATGAGGCCTCAGTCCTAGTGGTGATAAATGGCCTAAATGTACAGGCAAGAAGGATCGTTAGAAATGAAACCTTTTCTGTTCAAGAGCAACAGAAAAATATGCAACTTCCTCAGAGTGACCTTACTTCAGTTTAGAGACACCTGGTGAAAGAGCACGTGCTAGCAAACAGCCTGCATTTACTGTCCCAGAACAGCTCTTGAAACGTGCCAAGCAATATCCTAGTGACATGTGAAACACCATGAACACCCAGGGGAACCTACACAGGCTGCCAGACAAGATCATCTACCTGTGGAATTTCACAATACTCTAGTGAAAAGAGCATGGAAGTGAGGAATGGCAGCTTATCATTGCTGTGCCTCCTTTGTCCTTCTCCTCCTCCAATCATAGAATGAATCACAGAATGTTTTAAGGTTGGAAGGGACCTCAAAGATCATCTAGTTCCAATCCCCTGCCATAGGCAGGGACACCTCCCACTAGCACAGGTCACTCAAGGCCTCCTCCAACCTGGCCTTGAACACCTCCAGGGAGGAAGCAGCCACAACCTCCCTGGGCAACCTGTGCCAGTGTCTCACCACCCTCACTGCAAACAACTTCTTCCTAACATCCAGTTTAAATGTCCCCTCTGCCAGTTCAAACCCACTGCCCCTTGTCCTGGCATTCCAAGACCTTGTCAATAGTCCCCCCCCAGCCTTCCTGTAGCCCCCTTCAGATCTTGGAAGGCTACTCTAAGGTCTCCTGGAAGCCTTCTCTTCTCCAGGCTGCAGAGCCCCAACTCTCTCAGCCTGTCCTCACAGCACAGCTCATGCACTCACACTGCAGACTCATCTTGAGCTTTTCATCATCCCAGACTCCCAGTACCTTTTGCTCAGGGCTGCTCTCCAGCCATTCCCCACCCAGCCTGAGGTTGTGCTTGGCATTGTGCTTACCCAGGTGCAGGACCTTACACTTGGCCTTATTGAATTTCATGAGGTTGGCCTGGGCCCACCTCTCCAGCCTGTCCAGGTCCCTCTGGATGGATCCCTGCCCTCTAGCAAGTCGACTGTGCCACACAGCTTGGTGCCATCTGCACTCTTGCTGAGGCTGCACTCCATTCCTCTGTCCATGGCACTGACAAAGATGTCAAAGAGCACTGGTGCCAGCACTGACCCCTGAGGGACACCACTTGGCACTGGTTTCCAGGTGGACATTGTGCCCTTGATCACCATTCTCTGTGTGCCACCATCCAGCCAATTCCTTATCCAGTGAGTGGTTCCACTCATACAAATCTTTACATATGGAACTGATTAATGATGTCAGCTGCACAGTGGCCTTGAATGCCCAGCAGTAGAAGCTTTGGCTCCAGAGAGAACGTGTTATGTTATGTATCTCACACAAAAACCACTAAGTGCAAGGCACTAGACATGTTACTTATGTCTTTTAATACAGAGCCTTTCAGATAACAACTGATAAATGTGCTTTAGTTTATGACATGGAATAGAATGACTACATCCTACTAGCAAGGGCCAGGAAAGAAACATGATAGGCAGGGACAAAGAAGAGTAAACAAGAGAGACAGAATTTGAAAATGGCAAAGATGCAAGCAAATATTTGTGCAGGCGAGCTAATGTCAATACACCTCTGCAGTGCCTGGGGCGTGTGGCCCCTCAAGCAGGACCCTAAGCCCCATCCTGTTTGTCTCTCAAGGGAAATGGGCTTAGCCAGCTAGAAAATGGCCTGGCACTTTGGGGAAGAGGAGTTATTTCTAAGTAATGTGGTTTGGAGCAGAGTCCTCGAAGAGACAATTGATCTACTTCAGGTTGCTAAACACAAAAACTCGAAAGCATAGATGCTAGGATGCCTCTGCTGTGCATTTTGTGGCAGCAGAAATGTGGGCATGCCTTCCCCTGGGGCTTGCATTTTGTTAGATGTAGAGCTAAAATCTAAACAGAACCATTTCCACCTGGGGAAAAAAAAATACAGTATCACAGCATCACAGCATCGCAGTATTACCAAGATTGGAAGAGACCTCAAAGCTCAT
>VWZE01006535.1:14762-31422 GCA_013396675.1 Eubucco bourcierii | reverse complement strand
ACAGCAACCCTGCCACGAGCTTTGGGTACTGTCAGATAATATTATTGTGAGTAAATACCAAAAGCCTCTAATAATCAATAATTGCCTTCTGCCATGAGCAGAAAGTTGCTCCTTGCATCCATCTAGTGAGAAAGTGGTGTGCTGACCGCAAGTGGTACACTGACTGCAAAGCTTCCTCTGCCAGTTTAGTCCAGTTCAATTAATACATATATTTAATAATTATTTTTAGATCCTATTATAACCTGTCTATAGTTTTCATAATGATGCAAGAACCTGTTACTATTATTATTTTGGTGATGGAGGTGCTGCGAGTTCTGAATATTTAATATTAATAAACTATATTAATATTTTTTAAAGATCATCTTGCAGTAATTAATTACCACTTCCACTACAACCTGAGGAGTAATTTCTTCACCATGAGAGTGGCCAAGGCATTGGAAGAGGCTGCCCAGGGAGGTGGTGCAGGCACTATCCCTGGAGGTGTTCAAGAAATGTGTGGCCATGGCACTTGGGGACACAGTTTAATGGCCATGATGGTCTTAGTTTGACAGTTGGACTCCATTGTGGAGATCTTTTCCAACCCAAACAATTCCACAATCCTATGATTCAGTGCAGCTCTGCATCCTGTGAAGAAAAGTTGTTCAAGGGTGGTTGTACAAACAAATCCTCCACAACTGACGTGGAGAAAAAACAAACACAGAATCACAGAATGTCAGGAACTGGAAAGGACCTTGAAAGATCATAGAATCATAGAATGTAAGGTTGGAAGGGACCTCAAGGATCATCCAGTTCCAACCCCCTGCCATAGGCAGGGACACCTCCCACTAGTACAGCTCACTCAAGGCCTCATCCAATCTGGCCTTGAACACCTCCAGGGAGGGAGCAGCCACAACCTCCCTGGGAAACCAGTTCCAGTGCCTCACCACCCTCACGGTAAAGAACTTCCTCCTAACATCCAGTCTAACTCCCCTCTGCCAGTTTAAACCCATAGATCATCTAGTCCAAGCCTCCCTGCCAGAGCAGGATCATCTATGCCAGAAAAGAAGTCGTACTGGCACTGAGGGCAACGTCCTCAAGTGGTTTAGGAAATAAAATAAAGCAAATCATAGAATCATTCAGGTTGGAAAAGACCTTCATGACCATCGAGACTTGCCCAGGAGAGGTGGTGGAGGCACCATCCCTGGAGGTGTTCAAGAAACCTGTGGCCATGGCACCTGGGGACATTGTTTAATGGCCATGGTGATGTTGGGTTATGGTTGGGACTTGATCTTAGAGGGCTTTTCCAACCCAAACAATTGTCTGACCTCCCCAAGGTGTTTTTCACCAACATCACATGGCTACTTATATAAATCAAAGTGAAGACATGCCCAGGCAAGCTTTCCACATACAGACAACACTGATGTGGTGCTGAGGGACAGGGTTTAGCACCAGACTTGGTAGGGTTAGATAATGGTTGCACTTGATGGTCTTAAAGGTCTCTTCCAACCAAAACAATTCTGTGATTCTAACACAGAGCTTAATGCCTGATCCCAGATGCTAAATTAAACCTAAGCAACGGCAATGGTTTGAAACTAGAGCAGGGGAGATTTAGATTGAACATAAGGAAGAAGTTCTTTAGTATAAGGGTGGTGAGACAACAGAGCAGGCTGCCCAGGGAGGTTGTGGATACCTCATCCCTGAAAGTCTTTAAGACCAGGTTGGATGAGACCTTGAACAACCTGCTCTAGTGGGAGGTGTCCCTGCCTATGGCAGGAAGGTTGGAACTGAATGATCTTTAAGGTTCACTCCAAATCAAGAAAAGCTATGATTCTAAACCTGCTAAACTTAACCTCCTCCCCACATCCAGCTGTACTCAAGGCCTACAGAATCAGAGAATCACAGAATCGTTTAGGCTGAAAAAGCTCTTTAAGATCATCAAGTCCAAGCATTAACCCAGCACTGCCCGGTCACAACTGAATCTTGTCCCTCAGCACTACATCTCCATGGCTCTCTGAAACTCCTCCAGGGATGGGGAATCCACCACTGCACTAGGCAGCTAGGAACAGGCCTTAACAAGCCTTTTGGGGAAGAAATTGTTCCTCAAGTCCAACCTAAACCTCCCCTGGGACAACCCTGAGGCCATTTCCTCTAGTCTTATTGCTTGTTACTTGGTAAAAGAGATCAAGGTCCACCTGGCTGCAACATCCTTTCAGGCAGTTGTAGAAAATGAGGTGTTTGTAGAGAACAATGTAGTTCAGAAATGAAAATCTACTCCTCCATGTTTTGCATATGAACTTTGGAGCAAGGGAGTTAACACAGCAGACAGCTACAGACATCATGCTGCAAAGCTAGCAGCTGGACTTGATGGTCTTGTTTGGACTTGATGAACTCAATTAAACACTGGGATCCGATGATCTTAAAGCTCTCTTCCAAGCAAAATGATTGTGTGATTCTATGAAAATTAACTTTTAATGTTTAATACTAATGAATAAAGTTTTAAAAACATGAAGAGGACTTTAAAAAGCTGAACAAGACAACAGCCTGGAGAAGAGAAGGCTTCAAGGGGACCTTATAGCAGCCTTCCAGTATCTGAAGGGGACTACAGGAAGGCTGGGGAGGGACTATTGACAAGGTCTTGCAATGACAGGACAAGGGGCAATGGGTTTGAACTGACAGAGGGGAGATTTAGACTGGATGTCAGGAGGAAGTTCTTTACAGTGAGGGTGGTGAGACACTGGCACAGGTTCCCCAGGAAGGTTGTGGCTGCTCCCTCCCAGGAGGTGTTCAAGGCCAGGTTGGACAAGGCCTTGAGTGACCTGTACTAGTGGGAGGTGTCCCTGCCTATGGCAGGGGGTTGGAACTAGATGATCCTTGAGGTCCCTTCCAACCTTACATTCTATGATTCTATGATTCAGAGAATCCTAGACTGGGTTACATTGTAAGAGACCTCAAAGATCCTCTAGTTCCAACGCCCCTGCTCTGGGGCAAGGACACCTCCCACTAGAGCAAGTTGCTGAAGGCTCTGAACACCTGCAGGGAGGCAGCATCCACCACCTCCCTGGGCAATCTATTCCTGACTGAGCTATCTGAGGAACAAAAAGTGAACGCAGGCAACCTGCCTTCTGTCTTCCACAGCTGCTTTCCCCAAAACTGAAAAGCAAATCCATATTAAAACATTAAGCTCCAGGAGGAGGAGGAGGAGGAGGAGGAGGAGGAAGCAGCTGCTTGCACAAACCTGTAGTATTCCTGAGCACCATCAGAGTCACAGAAATGGCAGAAATAGTGATCCCTTCGGAGGTGTTTCAGCAGCTCATCGTTGTCCAGGTAGCGCTCGTCGCAGAACTTACAGAGGGGGTGGCCCCGGTGGGAGGTGTCGTCTGGGTCCCCGTGGATCCGGTGCCGGGCCAGGTCCTTCCGGGAATACCACTTCCGTTCGTAGGTGAAGATCTGCAGAAAGAGAGACACATCTCTGTTAATTCCTGTGACCTGGGGGAGGAACTTACACACACCCCCCTCACTATCTGAAATGTACCAGACTAAGTCACAGAATCATAGCATGGTAAGGTTGGAAGGGACCTCAAGGATCATCTAGTTCCAACCTCCTGCCATAGGCAGGGACACCTCCCACTAGTACAGCTCGCTCAAAGCCTCCTCCAACCTGGTCTTGAACACCTCCAGGGAGGTTGTGGAGCACAGAATCACCCAACATGATCTTTGACAGTTTCCACCCTCACTGGAAATGTGCTCTTCCCAGTGAGGGTGGTGAGACACTGGCACAGGTTGCCCAGGGAGGTTGTGGCTGCTCCCTCCCTAGAGGTGTTCAAGGCCAGGTTAGATGAGGCCTTGTGACCTGTACTAGTGGAAGGTGTCCCTGCCTATGGCAGGGGGTTGGAATTAGATGATCCTTGATGTCCCTTCCAACCTTGCCATTCTATGATTCTCTGATTATTTTCTTTTCACAACCATTGATCTTATTTGTCTCACTAAAATATCCCAATTAAACCTCAAACCAGCACACCCTGTGAGAAAAGGAACCTAAATCAACTTGGTTTACAATTTTAGAATTGTCATACAATTGTTTGGGTTGGAAAAGGCCTCTAAGATCATCAAGTCCAACCATCAACCCAATCCCACCATGGTCACTGAACCACGTCCCAGAGTGGTCCCAAAGTGGCCACAGCCTCACTTTTCTGGAACAAGCTGGGTTGTGGCAGTTTGTTTGTTTGTAACTGGAAGGTTTGCTTCAAAATGATGCAATCTGGCAACTGATACCTAAAACTTGGCAGGGAATAGTTGTTTTGGTAAGAAGGGTTCTGAGGATGACAAAAAGATCAATGCAGCCTTGAGAGCAGAATTTCCCTTATCAAACAATCCCAACGTGGTGGGGGCTGGAATGGACCTCTGGGGATCACCCAGTCCAACCTCCCCCTGCTAAAGCAGGGCACCCACAGCAACTTGCCCAGGGTCACAATGTCCAGATGGGTTTGGAAGCTCTCCAGACAAGGAGACTCCAATACCTCTCTGGGCAGCCTGCTCCAGGGCTCCTGCCAAAGAAGTTTCTTCTCCTGTTCAGATGCAACCTCTTGGCTTCCAGTTTGTGCCCACTGCCCCTTGTCCTGTCACTGGACACCACTGATGAGAGCCTGGCTCCATCCTCTTCCTCCCCACCCTTTATCTTTTGCTGAGCATTGATCAGATTCCCTTTAGGGCTGCTCTTCTCCAGGCTCAACAGCTCCAGGGGTCTCAGCCTTTCCTTCTCACAGAGATGCTTCAGACCCCTCAGCATGTCTGTAGCCTCCACTGAACTCTATCCTGTAGTTTGCTGTCTTTCCTCAACAGGAGACCTCAGAACTGGACTCAGTACTGCAGCTGTGGGCTCCCCAGTGCAGAGAACTCATCCTGCCAGGTAACTCATCTTCCAGTAACTTTTCTCTTTAGCACATTGTAACACACATTTTCAAACAGCTCCTCGTCAGGTTCTAGGTGTCTAGAGCAAACAGAGTATAACTTGAGCATGGGCAAGAGGGAGTTTCATCTTCCAGTCAAGTGAGGAAAACACAGGAAATGTGCTTGAACAAATAATGAGATAAAATTATCTCTCATTTAACCAGCAAGATGGACTCTCATCCTGCCCAGGATCCAACTGGGAATGTGACATTGATCTGAGAAAGAAATCCACCACTCTGTGGTGCATTCTGCTCTCTGAACAGACACCAAGCAGTTCCTTCCATTACAGTTTGAGCTTTTGAGGACATTGTGAGTATCAATCTTAATAAATATCAAATCTCTATGGTTACAGTTGTAACAAAGTCTGCCTGGGACTCAGATAACCTTCCACCAGACAGGTGGGTTTGGTATCCCCTGTGACAGAGGAGCTGACATGAGAGAGGTTTTAATCTGATTTGGTTAAATTAAGCATATAATTCACTGAGAACCTCCAGGCCTTCTTCATTAATCAGTTCCTGCAGGTAGAGAGAAGAAACTTGGAGAATAAATTAGTGCTCTTCACTCCCCTCCTTCTTCTTCCCACCTTCCCAAGGACTCCTGTAGGTCACAGAAAGCAGCAGCCCTGCTTCCCACACATTAAAAGATGGAATTCCCTCACCTTGAGGTGTTTAACACAGAGTTTGCAACAGAAGAGTTCATGCTGCTTCCTCATATGCTGCTCCAGATCTGCAAAGGTGTTGAATGGCTTCAGGTCTGGACACAGAGAGCATTCATGCTGCAGCAGCTTCCTGGGGGACAGGAAAGATTCTCTGAAGTGATCTCTTCCCCTCAAACCAACCAGATGCTTTAAGTGAAGCCTGAAAGCTCCTTTGGTGGCAGGAGGGACAAGCTTTAGATTGGGCTGCCAAGAGGTTCAGGTAGCAAACCCCTTGCTTACTGAAGATTCAATTACAGCTTCCACAGCCCATTTTGTTCCACTTTCTACTGCCAGAAATTGAACAAGACAGCAGGGACAGCTAAAGAGCTGTGGCAATGGTAACTGTTGGTGAGACCAAACTGGGAGGAGTGGCTGACACCCTGTTAGGGTGTGCTGCCACACAGACCTGGACAGGATGGAGAAGTGGGGATTGGAAGTGGCCTCTGGAGATCACCCAGTCCAAACTTCCTGTTCAAGCAGAGGCACACACAGCAGCTTGCCCACAATCCAGCTGGATTTGGAAGCTCTCCAGACAAGGAGACCCCACAGCCTCTCTGGGTAGCCTGCTCCAGGCCTTTATCACCCTCACACCAAAGGAGTTTCTCCTGTTGAGATGGAACTTCCTGATTCCCAGTTTGTGCCTGTTGCCACTTGTCCTGTCACTGGGCACCATTCTGCATAAAAAACCTACCAGTGCCTGCATGGGTTTATCTTTTCTCACTCTTTTCCTTTTAACTGCTTTTAATTCTTTTAAAACTTCCCAACTGGTCTGGAGGAGGCCACAACAATGATGAGAGCTTGCTGTGAGACTGGGCTGAGAGTGGTGGGTTTGTTCAGCCTGGAAAAAAGAAGGCTCCAGGAGACCTTCTGGTGGCATTTCAGTGCTTAATGGGGACAATCAGAAAGCTAGGGACAGACTTTTGAGCAGGGCCTGTTGTGACAACTTGAGGGATGATGGCTTGAACTGAAAGAGGGAGATTCAGATTGGAGAGAAGGAAGAGGGTGGTGAGACCCTGGCCCAGGTTGCCCAGAGAGATGGGAGATGCTCCATCCCTGGGACTATCCAGGTCAGGTTGTTCCAGGCTCTGATCAAGCTGCTCTAGCTGCTATGTCCCTGTTGGTTGCAGGGGGTTGGATTAGATAACTTTGACAGGTCCCTTCCCACCCAAACCAGCCTGGGATTGCATTAATTAAGCACATTATGAGAAGTATTTTCAGAACACAATGCTGATACCAGAGTTTCCCTTCTGCACTGGCTTTTTACTTCACTCTTTCCCTCTTTCATTTTGGAGTTTAGATGTCTGTAGGCGGACAGAGCAGCTCTTCCTTCCACCCAATGTTTAGTACAATTGGTTTTGATGAATCCTGCTGCAGCACAGCAACAAACACAATTATGACAGCAATTTAGCCTCTGAGTTTGCACAGCAGCCAGGCAAGGCATGAGAAGCCTCGCTGCAAGTTCGCTGTTTGTAAAGCAAAAACCACCTAGGGCAAAGCTTCTGTGCCACACATTAATGCATTTAACACTTCAGCCTTGAGGAGCTAACCTCTTTGCTGGCTGTGGCACTAAGTGTCCACTCCAACCACTCTGCTCCAGGCTCTCCTCCTGGCACAGCTACCTGTTAAGGTGACTAACACATGGCAGCCACTCAGTTCCCTGGAAACGAAACCACTCTGTGCACTTCCTGCCACGTCAAGCTGATAAGAACCTGCTGCTTTAGGGACAGGTTAGAGACAGGACTCCAGGTCTTACCTGTACAGTGCATAAACATCTCCATCCATAAAATAAATGTCATATTTCTTCTCATGCTGCAGCTGGCTAAGTGCTATGGTTGAGAAGGAGGTGAGCTTGCGGCCGAAGACAACCTGCAGGCAACAGGAGAATTGTTGTGAGCATGCTGAGCCTGCACAGCCCTTGGGATTCATGGATCCACAGAATCCCCAATGGGTTGGGTTGGAAGGCATCTTAAAGATCATCCAGGGACACCTTCTACTACAGCAAGTTGCTCAAGACCTCATCCAACCTGGCCTTCAACACCTCCAGGGAGGGGGCACCCACGGCCTCCCTGGGCAGCCTGTGCCAGTGTCTCACCACCCTCACTGTGAAGAATTTCTTCCTAATCTCCATCTCAATCTCCCCTCTTCCAGCTCAAAGCCGTTGCCTCTTGTCCTGTCACTTCCAGCCCTTGTCAAAAGTCCCTCCCCAGCTCTCCTGTAGTCCCCTTCAGGTACTGGAAGGCTGCTTGAAGGTTTCCCTGGAGCCCTCTCTTCTGCAGGCTGAACAGCTCCAACTCTCTGAGCCTGTCCCCATAGCTGAAGTGCTCCAGCCCTCGTGGTCTCCTCTGGGCCCTCTCCAACAGTTAGTTCCATGTCCTTCTTGTGCTGGGGGCACCAGAACTGGCTGCAGTGCTGTAGGTGAGGTCTCAGCACTGCAGAGCAGAGGGACACAATCCCCTTCCTGTCCTGCTCCTCTCCCTGCTTTGGATGCAGCCCAGCACATGTTTGCCTCTGGGCTGGCAGTGATCATTGCTGGCTCATGGGGAGTCTGTCACAGAATTATAGAATGGTAAGGTTGGAAGGGACCTCAAGGATCATCTAGTTCCAACCCCCTGCCATAGGCAGGGACACCTCCCACTAGTACAGCTCACTCAAGGTCTTGAACTCCTCCAGGGAGGCAGCAGCCACAACCTCCTTGGGCAACCTGTGCCAGTGTCTCACCACCCTCACTGCAAACAACTTCTTCCTAACATCCAGTCTAAATCTCCCCTCTGCCAGTTCAAACTCATTGCCCCTTGTCCTGTCATTGCAAGACCTTGTCAATAGTCCCTCCCCAGCCTTCCTGTAGGCCCCCTTCAGATACTGGAAGCCTTCTCTTCTCCAGGCTGCAGAGCCCCAACTCTTGTAGCCTGTCTCCTCCAGACTGCTCCACAAACTCCTTGGGACAAATGCTGCTTGAGAGGGAATTCATCACAGCCTGAAGTTTGCAGAGCACTGTGTCAGTCCCACTTGCTTGTCACCATCCCCAGTTACTGCCCCCACAACTGCCAGCCAAGCCAAGGTGACTGCTCCCTATCAGTTTCCAGCTGGAATGACAGCAGGCTGGACTGAGCTGCTCTTTGGATTTTGAACCAGATTAGGAAACTCTCTTACAGATGTTTTGCTACCACAGCCATGCTAGGACTAAAGATCTTCAGCCAGTTCCACCCCTCATGCTGCAAATGCCTGTTAGGAGCCCTGTGCTCAGCTCCCTCCTGTCTCCTGGCCAGAGGCCACACAGAAACTCAGTCTGTGAGTGTTAGGTGACAGTACCCCAAGTCTGACCAGGAGACCTCTCTTTTCTCTTTCTTTTACTACCAGGAAAGGACAACAAGAAGAAATAGCCTCAAGTTGCACCAGGATAAGTTTAGATTGGATATCAGAAGAGATGTTTTCACTGAAAGGCTTCTCAAACACTTCACATGGGTTGAGTTTATGAGAGAAACCTGTCAGATCATCCAGGCCAACCATTCTCTAACTCTGCCAAAGCTAGTGCTAAACCAAGACCCTCAACACCACATCTCTCTATCTCCTAAACACCTCCAGGGATGGGGATTCAACCACCTCCCTGAGCAGCTTGTTCCAGTCTTTAGAAAAAAATCTTCTTCACTGAAAGGATTCTCAGAGTCTGTCTAAAACTTCCCTGGTGCAACTTGAGGCTCTTTCCTCTTGTCCTGTCACTAGTTACTGGGGAGAAGAGAACAGGAAAGAAAACTTGCCCTTGATTTTCAATAATAAACAGCTCTGCCTCCCTGGAACAGGGAACAGAGATAATTTTTTGGGTTTGGGGTTTTTTTTTTGAGCAGAAGAGTCCAGTAATTTCAAAGAAAGGGTTGGGTTGAAAGGAACCTCCAAAGGTCACCTAGTTCAACCCCCCTGCAGGCAGCAGGGGCATCCTCTGCTAGAGCATGTTGCTCACAGCCTTGTCCAGTCTCACTTTCAATAGCTCCAGGCATGGGGCCTCAACCACCTCCTTGTTGCAGTGTTCCAGCAGTCCCATGGTGCAGAAGTTGTTCCTCACATCCAATCTAAACCTTCTCTGCTCTCATTCCAAATTATTGCCCTCATCCTGCCCCTGCAGGCCTTTGCAAACAGTCCCTCTTGCAGCCTTGGAGCCCCCTCCAGGTACTGGCAGGCTGCTGTGAGGTCTCCCTAGAGCCTTCTCTTCTCCAGGCTGAACACCTCCAGCTCCCTCATCCTGCCCTCATTGCAGAGGAGCTCCATTCCCCCTGATCATTTTCATGGTCATCCTCTGGAACTATTCCATCAGGTCCATGTCCTTTCTGTACTGAGGTCTGAGGATGCAGCACTGCAGAGCAGTGCCTCACCAGAGCAGAGCAGACAGAATCACCTGGTTGTTTACCTCCAGCAGCCCCAAGAACAATTGCACCCACACACATACCACAAAAACTGACAGATCCTCCCAGCATGATCATCATCAGGCTGAGTTTCCAGGTCAAGAAGGAAGAAATCCTTCCCAACTGCCCTGCCACCATTACCCATCACAGAGAGCACTATTACCATAACAAGTAGATCCTGCTTTCTCCTCCCTCATGCCTTGTGCTGCCACTCACTTAGAGTGAGATTTCCATGATAGTTTTACTTCCTTTGCTCCAACACTCACCAGTTTATCTGCACTACTCTGCAGGGCACCAGCTGAGACCTGGCAGTGCAGTACCTGTCTGCTAATTCCACACACTCTGCAAGCTAAGAGACCTGATTTTAGGTTCTACACAAACATTCAGTTCATCCAACTACAATTTTGAGAGGATTTATGCTCCTAAAGATCTTTATTTTTTTCCCCAGACAGAACAGTACTGGAGGGGAAGAGCAGAGCCATTAAGACACCTCTCAGGTGACTGTAATAGAAGGATCATTTTTAACAGTAACCTAAGAAGAAAAATGGTAAAATGAGCCACAGTTCAGGCCCCATAGTGTAACAAGGCTACAAAACTGAAGAGCACTCCTGATTAATGGTCCACCCATGGCCTGAAGACAAGCAGGTTGAAGGACTGAAAAGCCAACCTCACAGCCTGCTTCTTCCTAAGGGAAAAGCAGAGCAGCAGCTCCTCAGAGGATGATCAGAGAGAAAGTTGCTCTCACAGGGTTTCTTTCTGCACACAAAGGCTGCCCACAAGGAGCTCCATCTAAAATCCACACTGACCCTTCTGGTTGCCACCAAGTCTGAGGATCTTCAGCAGGCAGCTGAATACCTTCAATCTCTCCAGCTATCTGAACACCACAAAATGCAGCCAGCAGAGTTTAGCTGGGGGTGGGTCTCTCCTTTTGTCCAGGGGAGAGCCCCCTCCCTTGATATATTTGAGAAGGTAAGTTTCATGGCTGGACTCGTGGAATTGTTTGGGTAGTAAAAGATCTCTGAGATGGAGGCCAACTGTCAAATTAACACCATGGCCATTAAACCATGTCCTCAAGTGCCATGGCCACAGGTTTCTTCAACACCTCCAGGGATGGGGACTCCACCACCTCCCTGGGCAGCCTGTTCCAATGCCTGACCACTCTGGCAGCAAAGAAATTTTTTCCTGATCTCCAACCTAAACCTTCCCTTAAACAATTTTAGGTTGTTTCCTCTTGTTCTACCACCCAATCCTAGAGTAAAGATCAACGTCCAGCCTTCTTTCAGGGAGTTATAGAGAGCAATGAGGTCTCCCCTCAGCCTCTTCTTCTCCAGACTAAACAACTCCACTTCCCTCTTCACAGCCCAGCCACAGCATCCGAGCAACAACTACAGCAGGTCCTTTCGCTGTTGGCCCCAGCCAGGCATGAGGTGCACAGAAATCGAGCAGAAAAACTCCAGCTGAGGGGAAATTACTTTTGAAGCACACGCCCAGGAGACGGCTCAGGCCAGGCTAACAGGAACGCCGGGCGTGAGCAAGCCCTGAAAGAAGACAAAATATGCTCTCTGCCCACCGCCAGCTTAAAACAAAGTCAGGAATTCGGCAGGATGACCGAGTCATCTCGGACACGTCATACCAACTCCGGAGGGCAAGCCCTGTTGACTGAAACAAAAAGCAAAAAACAAAACAACAAAAAAATTCCTTTTAAATGCCCAGTTTTATCCTATTTTGTTTCGACACGCCTCCGTTCCCTCCGAACGGCAGCCAAGCCACCGGGAGCGAAGCAGGCGAGCTNCCACGGCCCCGCTCCCCACAGCCGCCAGCCCGAGCCCTGCCCCACGGAGCGCTGACAGGCCCCGGTCCCGGGATGCGGGGGTGCGATGAAGGGGGTGGAGGGACGGTTCCGGCCTCACCTGGCTCAGCTCCTCTCGGCACACCGCGCAGTACCGCACGCCGCACAGGGCCCGCATCCGCACCGAGCAACGGTAGCAGATGGGGTGATCGCAGCGGCCCAACGCCACCACCTCCAGCTCCCCGCAGCACAGCACGCACGGCCCGTCCGCCGAACCCGCCGCCGCGCCGGAGGCCATGGCGGCCATGGCGGCGCCGACCCGCCGCGGCCTAGGCCCCGCACCGCCTAGCAACAGCCAGCACCATAGAGAGACGGCCTAGAGCGCCGCCCGGCCCGGCTTGCGACTCTCCGCCCAGCTGCCTACCATAGATACCTCCCCTCACAGCGCCGGCTTAGCCTGACCATGGAGTAGCGCGACCTAGAGCGCCGCCGCATTCCACTAATTACCACTTACGACCGGTAGAGCGCCACTACGCTGACGTTACCCAGCGTCCTCCAGCTCCCGATCATAGAGTAACAAGTCCAGAGCGCCACCCTGCTCCGCGGCGCTCTAGATAGGCTCTCACAGGCTTCGCACCATAGAGAATCACCGCCCAGGGAGCTTTTGCGGCGTGTGGCGGCGGACCGCGAGTGGCATTTGGCGGCCCCGTGCCTGATGGCAGAGGAGCAGGGCCCGGCAGAGGCCAAGTGGTGCTGAGCGACTGCAGCCTGTGCTGTGCCTTCCCCTGAGGAACTGGAGGCCCTGGTTGTGGGTACTTGGGGTGCCCCAGGCCCTGACCTGGCACTTCTGGCTGTGGGGAAATGGGGACCGCAGGTCCATTCCTGGCACCCCTCTTGCAGCAGGGAAACCAGGAATCCTCTGACCCATTCCCAGCACCCCTGGCTGTGGTTAGACTGGAGACACTGGGCCCCTTCCCAGTACCCCTATGTGCTGCCCTGCATCTTTGCAAGGGCTGAGAGGCAGCCCAGCGTTGGCTGTCCTTTGGACAAGGTGTTTGGGCCACAATGTGTGATGGTGTTCTGCAGTTGTGGCAATGTGGTGAGCCACCAGCAGCAGAGGCTGGGGGGTGGTGCTTTACATGGGATCTGAAGGACACGAGGATGGGGCCAGACCCTTGTCAGTGGTGCCCAGTGACAGAACGAGTGGGAATGGGCACAACCTGGAATCCAGGTGGTTCCACCTGAACAGGAGGAGAAACTTGTTTGATGTGACGGTGCTGGAGACCTGGAGCAGGCTACCCAGAGAGGCTGTGGAGCCTCCTTGTCTGGAGAGCTTCCAAACCCAGCTGGACATTGTGCTCCTAAGCAAGCTGCTGTGGCTGCCTCTGCTTTAGCGGGGGGGTTGGGCTGGGTGAACTCCAGAGGTCCCTTTCAACCTCCACCATGCTGAGATTCTGGGACTTTTCCTGGGTGTGGACCTGCATCTCTGCCTCTTGTTTTGATGTTATAAAGCAGGCACCTGGCAGCCTGTGTAGACTGGTGTTAAAAGGTTAACCCTCCTGGGTGGGGAGAGTGGTCAGAACGTGACCCCACATCTGTTTGCCCCTAGGTGTAGTGTTTAGCCCACTCCCACTGCTTGTCTGGACCCCCTATATAAGCAGAGGAACTTCTGTTGCTCTCTCTCTCTCTCTCCTCATGGCCTGTGTGCCTGTCACCATCCTTGTTCCTACTCTCCTGTCCTACCATGTGGCCAATCTCTACCACACAGTGGACATCTCTTCAATCCACTGCCATCCATCTGGTTGGATATATATTTTGTATCTCATTTTCCCTTCCCTATACCTATTTGTAACTCCCCTACCTTAAATACCTTTTATTTGTTGTTAAAAGTTTTCTTTTACCTTCCTAATCGTAGCCAGACTGTTCTTTGGGTGGTTTTACCCCCTCCTGTCTCCTCCTTTCTTTCCCTCTTTCCAAATAGGGGAGGGGAGAGGGGAAGGCATCCTACTATTATTGTAGTGGTTTCCCAAGGTGGGAGAGGAGAAGACATCCTACTATTATTGTAGTGGTTTCCCAAGGTGGGAGAGGAGAAGACATCCTACTATTATTGTATTGGTGTCCCCTGAGAAGCTAAACTCAAACCAGTACAACTGGGTGCAACTGGAACAAAGCCTCATTAAGCAACCTACTTGAAACTGTGGAAAACAGAACATTGGACCCGTTAGACCAATACCACAAATGGTCTCTGAGAGTGTCAGGATGTGAAGAGCACAGCCAGAAACCTTCCTTGTGTGAGTGCCAGAGGTGGCGACGGTGATTCCCACGTTTGCCATCTGAGCACACGGCAGCTGAGGCCGTCGGAGTGACTTGAGGTGAAACTGGAGTTAATCACTGAGGTGCCTGGTGGGTTGCTGAAGAAATGAGTTTCCCTGTGCTTGCTTCGAGGGCTGATTGCATATTCTCAAGGCTGGTTGGGTGTCGTTAGGACGCAGAGGTGAGAAGTGCAGCTCCTCAAACAGGAGAGGGTGCTCCAGGAGCACGGAGAGCAGCGCAGACACAGCCTCAGCAGCCATGTTCCTCTGGAAGTTAAAAAACCCACAAAAGCTTCTTTGAAGACGGCAGGGAGGAAGGGACCGAAAGAGATTTTTCAACTTCAGGCCCTCCCACGTCTTTTTTTTTCTCTCACTAAATGACCGAATTGGGGTCCCGTGTGAAAAATCACAGCAGATCTCTCCCAAACACGGAAGTTCTAGCACCAGTAAAAGCCTCAAGACAGCCCAGGCTGTTGTCATGAGACACTCGTTCTGCCACATCATGGCATGTGTCACCAGCTGAGCAGCACAGCACTCCACTCAGCAAACATTCCTAGAGTCCTGGCCCCTGAGTCAAGGGCTGCTGGCTGACCCAGAAGTGACAGCATGGCCCCAGAATGCCCTTAATTTTTTTTTCCCCCCCCTTTCTTTCCAGGGTGTCTGCTGTGACCTGCAGGGTGGGCTTGAGAGGATGGCTAAGGAATGGTTCCAGGACACACCATGCCTCAGGGACACAGGGCAATGCCTGGGTTACTCACTGCCAGAATGAAATGACCCTGAAGGGAAAATATTTCCCAAGAAACTGGGGCTTCTAGGGAGGGAAATGGAGACAACCCAGGTGAAATTCCACATTCCAGTGTAGGACACGTTCACTCCTGCAGAGTGTGGCTGGCTGCAGGATTGGACCAGCAGCATCTCTGTGGTTCAGGTCTGCTTCCTTCTCACCAAACCCCTTGTCATTATCATAGAATAGAATCATAGAATGGTAAGATTGGAAGGGACCTCAAGGATCATCTAGTTCCAACCCCCTGCCATAGGCAGGGACACCTCCCACTAGTACAGCTCACTCAAGGCCTCCTCCAACCTGCCCTTCAACACCTCCAGGGAGGGAGCAGCCACAACCTCCTTGGGCAACCTGTGCCAGTGTCTCACCACCCTCACTGCAAACAACTTCCTCCTCACATCCAGTCTAAATCTCCCCTCTGCCAGTTCAAACCCATTGCCCCTTGTCCTGTCATTACAAGACCTTGTCAATTCCTGTAGCCCCCTTCAGATACTGGAAGGCTACTCTAAGGTCCCCTCGAAGCCTTCTCTTCTCCAGGCTGCAGAGCCCCAACTCTCTCAGCCCGTCCTCATAGCAGAGCTGCTGCAGCCCTCTGAGCATCTTCGTGGCCTCCTCTGGACCTGCTCCAACAGTTCCATGTCCTTCCTGTGCTGGGGGCTCCAGAGTTAAAAAATGCTCCTCATTTTTTTTGAGGCACTAATCATTATTTTCATGCAATCCTATCATGGCAGGAGTTGGAAGGGACCTCTGGGTATCAGTCAGCCCAACCCTCCTGCTAAAGCAGGGCACCCACAGCAGCTTGCCCAGGGTCACAATGCCCAGCTAGGGTTGGAAGCTCTCCAAAGGAGACTCCACAACCTCTCTAGATAGCCTGCTCCAGGGTTCCAACACCCTTGCATCAAAGAAGTTTCTCCTTCTGCTCAGATGGAACCTCCTGCATTCCAGTCTGTGCCCATTGCCCCTTGTGCTGTCACTGAGCACCGCTGACAAGAGTCTGGCCCCATCCCCTTGACCCCCACCCTTTAGCTCTTGCTGAGGACTGATCAGATCCTCTCTGGGGCTGCTCTTCTCCAGGCTCAACATCCCCAGGGCTCTCAGCCTTTCCTCCTGTTGGAGATGCTCCAGGCCCCTCAGCATCTCTGTAGCTTCTGTTGGACTCTCTCCAGTAGTTCCCTGTTTCTCTTGAACTGGAGAGCCCAGAACTGGTCCCAGTACTCCAACTGTGGCCTTCCTAGGGCAGAACTGAGAGGGAGGAAAACCTCCCTGGACCTGCTGGCCACACTCCATACAGTGCAAGGACTATTTTAGGACCAAGGAGCAGCTCCAACGTAGGGAGCTTATTCCAATGCCTCATGGTGTTATCTACTCCAACACCAGCAGCATTTAACAAGGTCTGTGTCAGCCAATAAATGAAGTGATGAATTTGATGAGTGTTTTGGAAACAGGCTAATGAAAGATTTCAAGGTTTTGGATCATTGACTACCGCAGCTAACATTTACTTTCTCCTAAAGAGCCCCATTTATCACACTTCAAAGCCTCAACAGATAACACCTGTCCTGGTGCCCATCAGCACTGAAGAGTGTCTGGGGGAGGCTGGGTTCAGTCATTAGGAAGCGGTGAGGATGTGGCTTGTAATTACTCCAGGAAATGTATGCGTCCTGTCCCCGCTCCCTGCTTCCTCCCCTCCTTAAATTAATGATATAAAATGTTTGGGGTTGGGGGGGGGGGGGGGAAGGGGGGGGTGTTGTTGGGGTTTTT
>VWZE01006535.1:4075-14212 GCA_013396675.1 Eubucco bourcierii | reverse complement strand
GGGGAAGGGGGGGTTGTTGTTGGGGTTTTTTGGGTTTTTTTGTTGTTTTTTTAATCCAAGCTGCATCACCCAATTTTGAAGAGCAATTAGCATGAAATGAGCTGGAGGCTGCTGCCAGCCCCTGCGTTGTCTTGAGTGTCACTCGCCTGTGAAATTGCGCTGGCACCTCGGAGCGGTGCCCAAGTGCAGGGTAATAAACACCCCAGGGTAATTAGGCTCCAAAAGGGACATTACTCATCGTGAGGGACATGGGGACAAAGTGACTGGGCAGGGCTGGAGGTTGCTGTGTGGGTGGGAGGTGGTTGGTGGCTCTGCTGCCTGCGGCTATGGGAGTGGAATGCTGAGGGAACACCGCAACAGGTTGCCCAGGGAGGTAGTTGAGGCTTTATAGAATGGCTCAGGTAGGAAGGGACCTCAGAGATCATCTACTCCAACCTCCCTGCTGGGGAGAGTGATGTCTCTCAGCTAGGCTTCTCCAGGCCTCATCCAAGCTGACCTGGAACAAGTTCAAGGTGGAGGTCACCTTCCTGAACCCCAGGAAGGAAGCATCCACAACCTCCAGAGTCCCACTGCTCTCATACTGAAGAACTTCTTCCTAAGGCCAGGCTGGACAAGGCTGTGAGCAACCTCATCTAGTGCATGATGTCCCTGCTACCTGCAGGGGGGTTGGACAGGATGATCTTCAGAGGTCCCTGCCAAACCAAACGGTTCTATGAACCTGTGATTTCATGGTTCTATGATCCTGCATCCCATGTTCATCTGGGAGCATTGAGAACTCAATCCTGCATCCCATGTTCATCTGGGAGCATTGAGAACTCAATCCTGCATCCCATACTCATCTGGGAGCATTGAGAACTGAATCCTGCATCCCATGTTCATCTGGGAGCATTGAGAACTCAATCCTGCATCCCATGCTTATCTGGGAGCATTGAGAACTCACTCCTGCATCCCATGCTCACCTGGGAGCATTGAGGAGTTGATTCTGCATCCCATGCTCATCTGGGAGCATTGAGAACTCAATCCTGCATCCCATGCTTATCTGGGAGCATTGAGAAGTTGATCCTACATCCCATGCTTATCTGGGAGCATTGAGAAGTTGATCCTGCATCCCATGCTTATCTGGGAGCATTGAGAACTCACTCCTGCATCCCATGCTCACCTGGGAGCATTGAGGAGTTGATTCTGCATCCCATGCTCATCTGGGAGCATTGAGAACTCAATCCTGCATCCCATGCTCATCTGGGAGCATTGAGAACTCAATCCTGCATCCCATGCTCATCTGGAAGCATTGAGGACCCGGAAGAAATTCTTTGCAGTGAGGGTGGTGAGACACTGGAATAGGTTGCCCAGGATGGTCATGGATGCCAACTCACTGGAGGTGCTCAAGGCCAGATTGGATGAGGCCTTGAGCAGCTTGCTCTAGTGGGAGGTGTCCCTGCCCATGGCAGGGGATTGGAACTGGGTGATTTTTAAGGTCTCCTCCAACCCAAACCTTTCATGATCCTATGATTCATTTCCTTCACAGCAACAAAGAGGGTTTTACAGCACTCCTTCAAGGCATTGAATCATCCTTTGGTGATGGCTTCAGGCTGCTGGTTTATTTCTCTAGTGACTGGGAAATGGAAGCTGCATCTTACCACTAAGAGTGACCTCATTACATAAAGAAATTCAATCATCTATATTTAATTAGGCTCCAACCTGATTGGAAACGTCTTGGTTGGTTTCTAGCTCTAGGTGGTGTCAGGCAGGGAGTGTTCTTCTGAAGATAAAGGGTTGATTGTGCTGCTGGGGGTAGCTCCAGCCACTTGTTTACCTCCTAAGTGTCACCCCACAGCAGCAGAAAAATAAAAGGCACTTTTCAAGTCATATAATGCCCAATAAATATACTTTGGGATAATTGGTGACAGGCTGGAAGAGCAGAACAAATCCACTGCACTCAGAAGAGCAACAGATGAAATATTTATGGTTGGGCACTAAAATATTGTCAGTGATGAGCTGAAGGTTACTCCTTGGGTTTATTTCATCTTCACAGCTTGAGCTTGATGGGGCTCATTTGCAGTCAAGGCTCTTTGTGTGTGAGAGGGAAATTTGCTTCTGCTTGACAAAGTTTCTGTTCAAAGGGAACATTTTCTCCAGCCTTCTTTTTTCTATGTCTCAAACAACCTCTTTTTAGTGAGGGTTCCACACAGGTGCAGGAGAAACCTGTTTGGTGTGAGGGTGCTGGAGGCCTGGAGCAGGCTACCCAGAGAGGTTGTGGAGTCTGTCTGGAGAGCTTCCAAATGCAGCTGGATATTGTGATCCTGGGCAGGCTGCTGTGGGTGCCTGGGAGTTGGAGTGGGTGATCTCCAGAGGTCACTTCCAACCCTACCCTGATGGGATTCAGGGGTTTGAGGGCAGGTTTAAATTGACAGCTCAGACCATCCACAGTCTTCAGAGCTGAAGGCTGAAGCCAGCATTTTGAGTTGCTGTAAGCATTGTTTGTCCTTGATACATGATGCTGCCTTCCTCTGAGGCCCTCCTCTCCCAGTCATTGCTCTGGGTGATCAAACCAGTTTGTGCCCTGTCAGACTGCATGGGGGACAGTGGTGGTCTCACCCTACAAGGTTTTGCATCAAATCCCCTATCAGTCCTGTCTATGGCACTGATAGAATCCTGGAGTGGTTTGGGTTGGAAGGGACCTCCAAAGGTCATCCAGTCCAACCCTGCTGCAGGCAGCAGGGACATCCTCCACTAGAGCAGGTTGCTCAGAGCCTTGTCCAGCCTCACCTTCAACAGCTTCAGGGAAAGGGCCTCAACTCCCTCCCTGGGCAAGCTGTTGCAGTGCTCCAGCACCCTCATGATGCAGAACTTGTTCCTCACATGCAATGTAAGTCTGCTCTGCTCTCATTTCAAACCACTGTCCCATGTCCTGTCACTACATAGCCCTGAGTGTTAGAATCTGATAGACAGTGACTGATAGAATCAAAGAATGGCTTGAGTTGGAAGTGATCTCAAAGATCATCTACTTCAACCTTCCTGTCATGGGCAGGGACACTTCCCACTACTGCAGGTTGCTCAAAGCCTTGCCCAGCCTGGTCTTAAAACACTCCCAGGGATGAGGCATCCACGACTCCTCTGGGCAACCCACTACTGTGTCTCAGGACAGTGATCTGGAAGGTGCTGTGTTCTTTTCCTGCATTTAAGAGCCATCCCAGCCTGTGATTACAAACTACTCGAGTTGTTCATGTTTTCCTTTTTAACCAAAACATGTTTTTCTCTCCCAAAGTTCAGTTGTTGAGGCACACACATCCCTCACCCCTTTGGTTTGTCACCAACCACGACTCACAACCTCACTTTCAACGAGGGAATTTTCCTCCAAGCTCCTTATTTGTGCAAAACCCCTATCATTTGGTGAGAAAAGGTGCTCTGAAAAGTAGCAATTCCTTGAAGAGGGGGAGGATGAGGAAGGAGAGGCAGGATCCTTAGAGCCTGAAAGAGAAACCCCATGCTGGGAAGCAGAGTTGTGTTTGGAGGCATTCATAAACATCAGCTTAGGGAGAGAGTTTTGTTTAGCAGCAGCTTGTTGGAGGAGGAGATCAGGGTAAGTGCAGCCAACAGAGAATCTAATCCCTCGATGGGAATTCAGAGGAGCTGGTGTGGGAAGGAAGAAATGGCATCAGCACCAAGCTGCAAATTCCCAGAACAGGATGAGGACCTCCAGAGAGCTCCGTTTCCAACCAATGCTCACATCAGTGGAGAGCAGCAAGAGCACCCTGGCTGCTGGTGCCCCAGTTGTTGTAGGAGGCAGGAGAGCTGGTGCTGGGACATTACTGCTCCAGGCCTGGAGCTGTTGGAGACCAGGCTGAATGAGGCCTTGAACAACCTGGTCTGATGGAAGGTGTCCCTGCCCATGGCAAGGGGGTTGGAAGTAGGGCTGGAGCAGCTCTCAGAGGGCTGGAACAGCTCTCCTATGAGGACAGGCTGAGAGAGTTGGGGCTCTGCAGCCTGGAGAAGAGAAGGCTTCCAGGAGACCTTAGAGTAGCCTTCCAGTGTCTGAAGGGGGCTACAGGAAGGCTGGGGAGGGACTGTTGACAAGGTCTTGTAATGACAGGACAAGGGGCAATGGGTTTGAACTGGCAGAGGGGAGATTTAGACTGGATGTTAGGAGGAAGTTCTTTCCAGTGAGGGTGGTGAGACACTGGCACAGGTTGCCCAGGGAGGTTGTGGCTGCTCCCTCCCTGGAGGTGTTCAAGGCCAGATTGGTGGAGACCTTGAGTGAGCTGTACTAGTGGGAGGTGTCCCTGCCTATGGCAGGGGGTTGGAACTAGATGATCCTTGAGGTCCCTTCCAACCTTACTATTCTATGATTCTAAGTAGAAGATCTTTCAGGTCCCTTCCAACCCAACCCATTCTATGACATGTCCCAGGGGATGGGGCAGCAGAAGTGGAGCAGAGAGTCATTCTTTGGGCAGGGTGGGAGACTCAGGGGTGTCTGTGGAGCTGAGCTGGGACCAAATCTTAACCACACTTAAAGAATCACAGAAATCACAGAGTCGCTTCCTTGGAAGAGACCTTGACATCATCAGTTCCAACCAGAACCTAACATCTGCCTGTACATGACTCTTAGACCATGTCCCTCAGCACCTCATCAGTTGTTTAATGGCTTTTAAACACCCTCAGGGATGGTGACTCCACCACTGCCCCGGGCAGCCTGTTAATCCAAGCTGGTCCAGCATCAGAGTTGGCAAACCAGGCTTGGCCTGGTGATCTGGGGGTGCTTTTCAGACAAGGGACACATTGTCCTCCCCATTTTTATGTTCAGCAACGTTAGGGCTCAGAAAGGGGGAGAGGTCAGACAGCAAACAATGGCTACTCTTGGGGATGCAGCTCCCAGCTGGGGTCCTGCCAGCCCCACCACGCTGCTCTGAATGGTTTGATTTGCTTTTCTTCTGCTGCTGGATTTTGGGGGAGGTGAGGGGTGTCAGTCACCTGCAGGGACTGGCCAAAGAGTAGAAAGAATGGCTTGTGGGACACTGGGCTTTTGTTAAGGGTCAGGGCTGGGCTGGCCACTGCATGACAAAGGCTCTTTATGAGCCTTTCTGCTTCCCAAAGGGAAGAGAAAGGGAAGAAGGGGAAGAGGCTGGTGGGGTGGGAAAGAAACTAGCCCAGCTGGGATGGAAATAAGAACATCCAATGAAATAGAGGCAAAGAGAAACAAACCAATATGGTACCCAACCCCTGATGGTAATGCTGGCACCACTGGCACCACTGATGCTGGGGGCAGGCACTGGGGAAGTCCCAGACTGAATTCAGAAGCAGATGGGCACTGGATTCAGAAGGTAGCTTCTGGAACTGGATTCAGGATCACACAGATCAGGATGGAAGGCAGAAGGGACAGAGTCCTCCTGAGACACCAGCCACTGACACTGGTGGTCCCTCAGCTTTCTCCTGAAGATGCCATCCATGGGATGCTGGCCCTTGTTGGGCAGCTGGGGGTCACCTGTCCTGTCTGCTCCTCCCTGCAGCTGCCACCTCTGACTTCCTGCACAAGCTGTGGCGGTGCCCTTGGTGTGCAGAGGAGCAAGTCTCAGGCAGAGCCTTTCTGCAGCCCAGCCCTAGGCAAGAACTCTCTCCATCAGCTTCTCCCTGCTGTGCAAACCTGCCCTGAACTGCAAAAAGTGCCTCACTGAGCAGAGACTGAGCTGAGAAGTCAAACCCCTGAGCAGGATCAGTTCTGATCTAGCCCAGACCTTCACACCTTCCTCTCATAGTGCTGTGTGCCCTGCAAGACCTTTTCAGTTTGTTTAATTCTAGTTGTAGCACGAGGGCAGGGACAGGACTGCTCACATTGCTCCTTTTTGACAGCTCAGGCAGAGCTACAAAGACAGCTTTTAATCCAGCAAAGTGCCCATGCCAAGGCAAACATGCCCCACCTGAGCAAATGTACTTACAGACAAGTGTTGTTCTTATCTACATGCCTTGGAGCCTTCTGCTTCAGTTATCTGACAGGTCTGTAATTGGTGTACAACAGAATCTCACCCAATGCAGTTCTGGGGAAGCAGGAAGGCACTTGAGCTTTGGATGGGCTTTGGTGAAGAGATCTCAGAGCTGTCAAGGAAAAGATTTATTTCACAACTCCTCCTCTTTACATGCTTCAGATCCCAGCCAAAGACACTCCTCACTTCACACAGATGGGTGTTAGCTCGCTGGCTTTGGTGTAATTGCTTCCAGGAGACAGGCTGGAAATCCAGTTCTGGGTTTTCCAGTCCAAGAGGGACAGGGAACTACTGAAGAGAGTCCAGAGAAGGCTACAAGTTTGCTGAGGTGCCTGGATCATACCTGTGAGGAGCAAAGGCTGAGAGCCCTAGGGCTGTTGAGCCTGGAGGAGAGCAGCCCCAGAGGGGATCTGATCAGTGCACAGCAAGCACAAAGGGGTAAGGGGCAAGAGCCAGGCTCTTGTCAGCGGTGCCCAGGGACAGCACAAGGGGCAGTGGGCACAAACTGGAATGCAGGAGGTTCCATCTGAACAGGAGAAGAAACTTCTTTGTTTTTAAGGATCTGGAGGCCTGGAGCAGGCTGCCCAGAGAGGTTGTGGAGCCTCCTTGCCTAGAGAGCTTCCAAACCCAGCTGGGCATTGTGATCCCAGGCAAGCTTCTGTGGGTGCCCTGCTTTAGCAAGGGGCTTGGGCTGGGTGATCTTCCAAGCCCTGGCATGCCAGGGTCCTGGGATTCTGTGCATCATGGACAGGAGGGAGCTGAGAAATTTGCTTGCATTAGAGGCAACCCTTTGGTCACATATTTTTTTTCCTCCTGCATTTTGGATTTTTGCCTTTTCTGCTTCTTTGTAAGGCCATGCTGGCACGTCACAGCCTCATGATATTTTCACCATGGTGTTATGCCATGTTCAAGCCATTCTGTGATGACAATGCTTCAGCTTTTGAGATGTTTAGAGCCTCTTTTAGTACAACTACAGCTCCTGAAGGCAAAACAGGTGAAATATAGAGCTGGTTGGATGGTTGATGGGATGGTTTCTGAGGGTTCATCCTCTAATGGAGCTGTTGTTTGAAGTGAAGGTTTCTGCTGCCCTGGGTGTGACATTTGCAGTGCTCTTTGTTCCATTAGCAAAGTGATTTGAGAGAGTTTATTCTCCTTTGGAGATTTCTCTGCTTGCTGTTTAACTGCCACGTGGCTGGACCCTGGGGAAAAAAAAAATCAGTGCAGGAGGTTAAAAATAGTGAGGAATGAGCTGAATCTTAGGGTGGAAGAATTAATTTTGTCCCTTTAATAAGACATTTTGTTGCATCAGGAAACACCCCTTAGTGTTCCCTCGTTCAAAAGAGATTGAGAGGGGATCTTCTCAATGCTGATCACTGTGAGGAGCAAAGGCTGAGAGCCCTGGGGCTGTTGAGCCTGGAGAAAAAGCAGCCCTGAAGGGGATCTGATCAATGCCCAGCAAGACCTCAAGGATGGGGGGCAAGAGGAGGGGGCCAGACTCTTGTCAGTGGTGCTCAGTGACATCACAAGGGGCAGTGGACACAAAGTGGAACCCAGGAGGTTGCATTTGGGGAGGAGCAGAAAATTCTTTATTGTGGGGCTGCTGGAGCCCTGGAGCAGGCTGCCCAGAGACGTTGTGGAGTCTCCTTGTCTGGAGAGCTTCCAAACCCAGCTGGGCATTGTGATCTTGGGCAAGCTGCTGTGGGTGCCCTGCTTTAGCAGGGGGCTCGGACTGGCTGATCCCCAGAGGTCCCCTCCCAACCCTCCCCATGCTGGGAATCTGTGATTCCGTGGTTCTCTTTTAGAGCCACCAAAACATGCAGCAGCTTTCTCCTGGAGTCAAGGTGTGTCTCGGCTCACAGTTTGAAACCCTAATTTGTTTGTATCAGCCACAGCTCCTTTATTCCAGGGGAAGAAAGGAACAGCTTTTAACCAGCATGTTCTGAATCACTGGGGGAAGGAATCACTCCCTAAGAGGAATTTATTACCCCAGGACAGACTCTAGATGCAAGGCAATGACAAAGGTGGTTGTTATTCCGGGGACTATCTGCCCGGGGTGCTGTCACCAGGGGACCCGGGGGACCCGAGCTGCTTGGGTCCCACTCACTAAGTGGCTCATCCCCACTCTTTAGCAAAACACACTCCTTGTGATTCACGTCGAGAGCTCAGCGGTGGGCCGGGGGCTTGGCAAGCGTCAGGGGGTGCTGGAGCCACGTGTGGGAACAGTGTTTTCTTAACCTTAACACCGCCTGCACTGCTGGGCTGAAGAAGTTCAAGAGACAGGAAACTGCTGGAGAGAGTCCAGTGGAGGGGATGGAAATGATGAGGGGGTTGGAGCACCTCTGTGTGGAGGAAAGGGGAAGAGAGTTGGAACTGCTCTGCCTGGAGAAGAGAAAGCTCCAGGAGACCTTCTGGGGGCACTTCGGTGCTTAATGGGGACAATGAGAAAGCTGGGGACAGGCTTTTGAGCAGGGTTTGTTGTGACAGGATGAGGAGTGATGGTTTGAACTGAAGAGAGATTCAGATTGGAGAGAAGGGAGATGCTTTTGATCCTGAGGGTGGTGAGACCCTGGCCCAGGTTGCCCAGAGAGGAGAGAGATGCCCCATGCCTGGAACCATTGCAGGTCAGGTTGTCTGGGGCTCTGTGCAACCTGCTCTAGTTGCAGATGTCCCTGCTGACTGCAGTGAGGTTGGATTAGATAACCTGGAAAGGTCTCTTCCCACTCAAACCTGTCTGGGATTCCTTGATTCTATGACAGCTGCCTGCAGCAGCACCAAACTTTGCACTGCCCAGGAGGGGATGGGCAGCAAATCTCATCCCTGCTCCAACCTCTGACTTCAACTCCTTTGCTGGTTTTTGTACCTTAGCTGATTTCCCATCAGTGAATCCTCTTTTGGCTGCTCCATGCCCATCTCTCTGAGGCAGATCCAGGCAATCTCCAGGTGAAAGACCCCAGAGCAGGAGTGTCCTTTACTTGGCTAAACCTATCCTTTGCTTGTGTGGACTTTGGCAACTGTCTTGGCCACTCTGGACCTTAATTTGCCCTAAAGCAGGATGGTCACAGTTGACTAAGGAGGTGCTGGTTCACAGAGTGCTGCCCAACCTGAGCAGGAGGCAGGTTCTCACTAGGATCATAGAATCCTAGAATGACTTGTGTTGGAGGGGACCTCAAGGATCATCCAGTTCCAACTCCCCTTGCCATGGGCAGGGACACCTCCCACTAGAGCAGGTTGCTCAAGGCCTTATCCAACCTGGACTTGAACACCTCCATGGAGGGAGCAGCCACAACCTCCTTGGGCAAACTGCCAGTGTCTCACCACCCTCACTGCCTCACTTCCCAGAACGGGTTGGGCTGGAAGGCACCTTAAAGATGATCCAGGGACACCTTCCACTACAACAAGTTGCTCAAGACCTCATCCAACCTGGCCTTCAGCACCTCCAGGGAGGGGGCATCCATGGCCTCCCTGGGCAGCCTGTGCCTGTGTCTCACCACCCTCACTGTGAAGAATTTCTTCCTAATCTCCAGTCTCAATCTTCCAGCTCAAAGCCATTGCCCCATATCCTGTCACTTCCAGCCCTTGTCAAAAGTCCCTCCCCAGCTCTCCTGTATGCCCTTTGGGTACTGGAAAGCTGCTCTAAGGTGTTCCCAGAGCCTTCTCTTCTACAGACTGCACAGCCCCAGTCTCTCAGCCTGTCCCCAGTGCTCCAGCCCTCCAAGTGGATGAGGTTCCTCATCCAAAGTGATGGATCCTCCACCTTCTCATCCTACTCCCACGGGGAGCTGCTGTAGAGGCCAAATGGCCCCAAAGTGTCATGTCTAGCATGAGCATTAATGACCAAGTGTGGAGAGACCCCATCACAGCTCTGGCCTCTTCAATTGCTTTGTTTTCATGCTCGGCTGGGCTGCTAAAACCCTTCCAATAAACAGCAGAGGCATGGTAATAAAAATGGGGAAAATGCTGTCATTAAACCACGCCAGCATCTTTTTCAAGTGCCTCTTTCTGGGACATCAAATTCATTTAGATCATTCTCAAAAGCCACAAATCCTGGCTGGGTGCAGTAATGTGTGTGGTGGGAGGTGAGAGCACAACAGGCATTAAATCAGCGAGAGAGTCTGACAGAAGAGCTCGGCTGGCTTCATTGCAGGGGTTGATGATATGATGA
>VWZE01006533.1:18197-47234 GCA_013396675.1 Eubucco bourcierii | reverse complement strand
AAGACAGGATGAGGCACTTAGTGCCATGGTTTAGTTATTTAGGTGTTAGGTGATAGGTTGAACTCCCTGATCTCAGCGTTCTTTTCTAACCTGGTTAATTCTTTGATTCTGTGAATGTTACTGCTTGCTGCACAACATTTTTCATCTGAATGTAAAGTTGACTGCTATAGCATTTATATAAATCTAATACCATATTAAACAGCAGCTGTGTGCTGGTTTGAGGCTAATTGGAATATTTTAATAGAGAAAATTACCCTATAGGCTCTGAAAGGAAAACATCATGATGTCTACTTCACTCATACACTTGCTGGAGAATTGTTTGGGAACACTAACCAAAACAATAGATAAGTCAGTCTCCCTCTGGCTCTTGCTGGAACAGGAGCTGCTGTGGGATGTAGCAGCTTCTGGGCTCTGACTCCTCTGCTGATTAACCCTCACTAACCACTTTTCTTCTAACCCTCCTGGCTGATCTTCCTAATTTACCTTGCACGTAAGGCAAACCTTGGGGTAAGGTACAGGGGTGGGGAGAAGGTGGAAGGGTGGTTGGGAGCCCCTCCTGGGGTCTCTGATTTCTAGGAGGGGAGTTGTGTTTCTGTATTACCTTCAACTTGTATATTTCTGTAAATGTTCCTGTCTATAGTGTATATCTCTGCTGTACATTGTGCAAAGCTGTAAATAGAGCTTCATCACTTAACTTCCAGCTGACTGAGTTCTAGTCTGGGTCATTTTACAAAGTGTGGAGGGGCGGGGAACTCCTAAACATTCACAAGGTGCTACTTCAAAGTAAGCTGTATTAGAATTGTCAGTGTGCTGTTATCCTGTTAGAAGGTAAGATTATGAGTGTGTGTGTAATTGGTTTTTTGTGCTGTTTTTATGTGCACCTACAGCAAAACATTCCTTTGGAAGATCAAAGCAAGTCTCTGTTTTATAGATCTACTTCAAGTACAGGCTGAGATGCTTCTAAATGAGCATTTTGAGCAAGTCCTTCCCTCTGTAGTATGAAATGTAGATCTGGAAAATCAAACTCGAACTTTTATGTCCATGTTCTTGTCCAGGGTACTACAGCAGTGAAGCCAGACCATACACAGACCTCTCTTTACATCTCTCACTGCAGATATCAATGAATGCAGACGCTATCCAGGCCGCCTTTGTGCTCACAAGTGTGAGAATACTCCTGGTTCCTACTACTGCACTTGTACCATGGGATTCAAACTTTCAGCTGATGGCAGGTCATGTGAAGGTATGGCTGTCATGTCCTTTGGCTGTATAGTGTGAGATTGAGCTCGCTGCCATTTAGCTGTTTCTGTTTGATTTTATAGCTTGTAAAGCTGCACTGGAATGGCATGAGAAATCAAACCATCTGGTTTCTTTGGTGACATGGCTCATTATGAGTAATGAAGTTCAAGTATATTGCTTAGACTGGATCATGTAGAGGTGTATGGTTCTGCATTTATTGCATTTTGAAGGATGACTTCATTAGATCAGATTTGAGACTTGCTGATACCCAGGTTTAAAAATGCAAGTCCCGAAGACTCTCTCCAAGTCACAGATTTTGAAGGACAGTGGGAGATGATATCAGAGTGCAGAGCAACCTGTACTAGCACAACCACTAGTTTCCAACTCACTCAATGACATGCATACCATCCTTTCTTAATTAAAAAAAACTCTTCCAAACTTTTGTCTTAGCCCTATAATAACAGTGATGAATATAGCAAGAAATTTGGGCTTCAGCTACATCATTTTGCCTTTCAGATTTAAATGAGTGTGAGAGCAGCCCCTGTAGTCAAGAATGTGCCAATGTGTATGGCTCCTATCAGTGTTACTGCCGCCGTGGCTTTCAACTTAGTGACATAGATGGGATTTCATGTGAAGGTAAGCAGCAGCACTTTGCAGGCAGAGGATGAGTGAGCATTTCTTACTCTCACCATAATGTATGAGCAGTTCTATGTGCTTGTAACTGTTTCATTTAAACATCTGATTCTCTTTGCTGTTTCCCTGTGACACTATGCAACTGTGTTTAATGAATGTCTCCCACCTATGTCCTAGTCTAGGAATCACTTGTGTGGTGTCAGTTTTGCTTTTTACACTGAATTTGTAGCTTGGCACACTTTGGTAACTTGTAAGGGGTGGGTTTGTGGTTTTTTGGGGTTTTTTTGGGGTGTTTTTTTTTTTTTTTGTTAGTTTTTTTTTTTTAAGGAACTAACAGAATTTGTAGTCTTCAGCAAGTGCAGATACAAACACATTTTTATGTTACATATCGAATATATAATATTACTAAATAACATTTCATATACCCTCTTTTTGTGGCTACAAATCTATTTGCTGTCTAAAACTACCTGAAAGGAGATTGTAGCCAGGTGGGGGTCAATCTCTTCTCCCAGGCAACCAGCAACAGAACAAGGGGACACAGTCTCAAGTTGTGCCAGGGGAGGTCTAGGCTGGATATTAGGAGGAAGTTCTTCCCAGAGAGAGTGATGGCATTTGAATGGGCTGCCCAGGGAGGTGGTGGAGTCACCATCCCTGGAGGTGTTTAAAAGAAGGCTGGATGGGGCACTTGGTGCCATGGTCTAGTTGACTGAATAGGGTTGGGCGATTGGTTGGACTGGATGATCAAGGTCTTGCAATGACAGGGCTAGGGGCAATGTGTTTAAACTGGCAGAGGGAAGATTTAGACTAGATGTTAGGAGGAAGTTTTTTACAGTGAGGGTGGTGAGGCACTCGAACAGGTTGCCCAGGGAGGTTGTGGATGCTCCCTCCCTGGAGGTGTTCAAGGCCAGGTTGGACGAGGCCTTGAGTAACCTGTACTAGTGGGAGGTGTCCCTGCCTATGGCAGGGTGTTGGAACTAGATGATCCTTGAGGTCCCTTCCAACCTTACCATTCTATGATTCTATGATCTTGGAGGTCTCTTACAATCTGGTTGATTCTATGATTCTCGTATACAAGGAGAATGTAGACGTGCCTTCATGGACAAGAGCTTGAATTTGGACTTAGATCTCCAAGACTTAATAGACACTAAGATCTTGTCCAGAATACCTAATTTCAGTTTCCATTTTGTAAGAACAAGGATAAAGAAGTTGTGGACACCTCATCTGTTCAAATGTTTAAGACCAGATTAGATGAGACTTTGAGCAGTGTGGTCTAGTTGGAGGTGTCCCTGCCCATGGCATTGATTTGGAACTAGATGATGATTAAGGTCCCTTCCAAACAAGACCGTTCTGTGATTCTATGAGAACTGTTCCTCTCCTGCCCTTTTGTAAAGTACTGTGATGTCCATTTACTTTGTCTCTTTGGGGTCTTTTTTTTTGCTTCTGATTTTCTTCACACCTCCATTCAGGAAGAAGTTCTTTACAGTGAGAGTAGCAAAACAGATTGCCCAGGAAGGATGTGGATGCTCCCTCCCTGGAGGTGTTCAAGGTCAGGTTGGATGAGGACTTGAGTGACCTATTCTAGTGGGAGGTGTCCCTGCCTATGGCAGGGACCAGATGATCTTTGAAGTCCATTCCGACCTAAACCATTCTATGATTCTGTGATTTATTCCTGACAGCCTTTAATGACTAGACCCACACCTATCCAATGAACTTTTTTCTTACCCAGCAATTAAGAACAGTGAAATTGCATTCAAAGCTCACAGCAGCAACCCCATACATGTGCACTTGATTGAATGCCATGAACTCATAATAAACTCGTGGCATCTTCTCCTTGCAGATATTGATGAATGCGCTTTACCTACGGGAGGGCACATCTGTTCTTTCCGATGCATCAATATTCCTGGGAGCTTTCAGTGTACTTGTCCTTCCACTGGTTACAGGCTGGCACCCAATGCACGCAACTGCCAAGGTGAGTTCAGTCACTGCAGGGAGACCTTACTGGATTGTGGACATAGGAAAAGCTGTACAAACTGTGTATGTTTAATAAAATGTCTTTTATTATGACGCTGTGGGTGAAACAGTAAACACCAGCTTGAAATCTGAAGAAACCAGTGTTTGATGATAAATACACAGGAAACTTGCAAACTACAGAATGCAGCAGAGAATACTTTTTATGACATTGTTAAAATGCCTAGTGTGAGATAGTGTGAGTTAGTTGAACCGCTAAAAGGATATATGCTCTGAACATTTCAGCAAATATTTGTGTCTTGTCCACTTAGTGGCACTGCTGCTCTTCATTTTCGTGTCCTTGCCCGTTCATTGGGTTAGTTTTCTTCTCCTTTATGTGCTCCTGATCTCCTCTTCCAAATGTTCTTCATAATGTTTAATTGCACCTCATGTTCCATAGTACCTAATATGATACTTTCATCATCTAGCACCTCCAAGTAGAGGAAGGGCATTTGTTTAATCCATTCACATTCCTCTCTTTGGCAGATATTGATGAATGCGTTGCAGAAAGCCACAACTGCTCTTTCAATGAGACTTGCTTTAACATCCAGGGAGGCTTTCGCTGTCTGTCTTTGGAATGCCCAGAAAACTACCGCAAGTCAGGAGATACGTAAGTGCTTTCTGTTTCAAGCTTGAACAATTTTTTGGTCGTGTAATGTCTCTTTAAGTCAGGCTACTGCTATCTGAATGCGTAAAAGGTTTTGGCAAATCTGTATTTTGTTGGCAGGCCCACCTTGTGTTGTGCACACCCAAGTCCAGTCCCTTTCTTGTGCTCCTGTTTCAGTCTAAGACATTCAGAAATGCCACCTGTCAGTGGTTTGCTTCATAGTGCTCTCTATAGCCATAAGCAGATGTTCTCTTTCTGGCTACCTTGCAGTCAACCTGCTAGGAGGGTAGCGTTCAGCTTCAAAATTATGACCTCTTCCCTTTCACGTGTATTCTTTCCTTAACATTGCACTCCAGTGAAAGTTCTTTCTAGCTCCCTGTCTGAATTCTTGCCAGCGCTGTTGCAAAGCATTGAAAAAATGTCTTAATTTTAGCACTATTTCTCCTATGTTCAAAAAGATTGGAATCCTAGAAAGGGTGGTATGTTAGTTGCTGCTCGTGTTTGTGTCTCTTAACCTACCTCAGAGGAAGTCTGTGCATTCTGGTGCTCAAAATATACAGTTTAGAAGGAGGGACTACCAGCAGCTCATTTACACTCCTCAAATGGTGCTAGCAGAGTGGAGAAGTTGTCAAATTTCAGTCGCATAGCTAAAATTCGTGGCTGATGCAGATGACTGCTACTCCTCCCACCCTGTACTCCAGTGCTTCTTCCAAAGGCTGCTCCGTGGTCCCCACCATGTGCCCCATACCCAGGTAAGTGTATGTTTTAGCAGCTAGGGAGGAGAAGATGATAAATCACATTTGCCATCAACCTGCTGTTGAGTTTCACAGTTGGCATTCAAATGCCCACCATCTCAGATAAAATCCTGTACCTCCTCTGTAAAGTGATGCAAAGGCTCACCTTCATCAAAGGGACTTTTGTGGGGATTAGGTAGCATCCACTTAAACCCTAATCTGTGAAATGCCATGTAAGTGTCACACCAGAGGTATTTGATCCAAATGCTGTAGAGAGAGGTCATGATACATATAAATATATTCTGAAAACTGTCAATAGTAGTGAAGCTTTTAAGTTATATTTATCTCATCAATAAACAAACAGAACCTTGTGATGGAGATCTTCTCTTTACTTGTAATACTGTGAGTTTGTTTGTGTCCTAAACTTACGAAACAAGCAAACAAACAAAGTCATTTGCAATGGGCCACTAAGCAGAATTAGCAGACTTCTACTGCTATGGGCATCCCTGAGTTGCAAAGTTCAATTTATAAACGACTCATTGTACATATACATTCCATTTCCTCTTCTTTCTTATCTGTATTTTAATGGGTTTGTTGAAATTAATGACTGTTTGAGATGTAAGGGATCTTTTTGGGAAATAATAGAATGTCTGAATTGTTTTTCTGTGTCTGGGTTGCTGGGGGCCTGTATTGGCTTACTCTGCCCAACTCAGATAGACTCATGGGGAGTCTTCTGATGCACAGTGGTTATAATTGGCCTAAGAGATAAATTTTGTAGCTACTTAGTGAAGTTCTTACTATTTTAATTATTTGAGTTATCACCTTATTTGATTTATTAGGTTTTTCCTTCTCTGACACAGTTAATAAATTTATTGTTGAAAATCTGTTTGCATAAATCAGAGAGAATATGAGCTCATTGTTTCTATTGCAAACAGTCCAAGTCAGTTCAGTGAGGAGGTAGGGACTCAAATACTTAGCCAGGGCACTTATATCAAAGTGCCTGAACCAGGGCTTACATACTGGGTTACCTTGTGCTCACTAGGTAACAGTTTCACAGGACAGCTCTTCAGCATCCTTTTTACATCCAAACTGATTTTCATACTCTTGTATCACTTATCTTTGCCATAACTATCTCAATGTGGCTGGTAGCTTCATTAGCTTTGCACCATAATCTTCGTTAGCTTTTGCACCATAATGAAATGAAAGCACCTTTTCACTCAGCCTTGTGCCAGGATTCTAAAATCAAATCTCACAATATCCTGTTTATCAGGTACCACTTACCTCTTCTTCTTATTCAAAACATTCAATTTTTACCAACTTGGCACACCACGAGAAAAATAACACATTTTTCATTCCCATCAAGTTGGTGCCTCATGAGAATTTTTTTTTACCCTGTTCTCCAGTATTTCCTTTCAAACAGCTATAATTTAATAGAATCACAGAATTGTCAGGGTTGGAAGGGACCCCAAGGACCATCTACTTCCAACCCTACCCTGGCCATGGGCAGGGACACCGCACACTCAGTCCTGCAAATCCAAGTTTGTTCATTCTTGTTTTCCCTTAAAATCATTATGTACAGGCAACAGCTCTCAGTGACCCAGAAGCTTCCTTAGCCAATAGCTTTAAATCAGAGAATTTTGTGTGGTGCCTGTTGCAGTGGTGATGGTCATCAGACAAAGTCATTGCAGGATCCCCCCATGCTACAGGCTGAAAGCTCAGGATGCTGCATGGATGCTCTGATCTTCAAAAGGAAACAGCCTGTGTAACCTTTCCCAGAAACCAGTGAAGTGGCTGGCATGGTCAGGTGCTTAATGGTAACAATTTTATCTCTTATTTAAATTTGGCTGGTTTGGTTTTCTTTGTTTCCTTGATCAGCCTGTAGACTTGGTAGCTTTCCAAGGAAAATTAAGATCTACTGCTACTCCCAATAAGGCTTAACTTGCTGTACTGTCTTGCCAAACACTTTCTGTTTTCAAATTGCATAACAAGTTCTCTTTATATGACACTGAAGTCTAACATTTGTATTTAAGCCAAGAAAAACAGTAGAAAAGATAAAGAAGTGGCTATGGTGGCATGACAGAAATGTGTGCTGCACTGAGCCAGATTGGGAAATACTTTTATATCCTAGACATGTCTGCTTATTCTTAAGGTTGCCTGTCGCTTCTGATTGTTAGGACCTGTTCTTAACTACTTAGAGTTTGGCCAGAACCTAACCAATGGCTGGAATGTTACATGCCAGGTGTCTTAATCAGGCAGAAGTTTTGGCAAATTTCAACCAAAGCACTTCACCTATTTCCAAGAACAAGGGTAGACAGGAACATGTTGGTTTGTATATTTAAGACATTTTGGGTTTGGTTTTGAGTTTTTTTGGTTGAGCTTTGTTTTGTTTGTTTGGTTAGGGTTTGGGGTTTTTTTCCCATTAACAGTTTTGTGTCATGTTTTGGAGCAGAAATCTGAAATTTGTTAGGATATTACTTTTGTGCATATATTTTTTTTTTTCATCTTTAATGAAAATCTCTGAAGTTACCAATTTTGTTAAATAGAAGCATAGAATGGTAGGGTTGGAAGGGACCTCAAGGATCATCTAGTTCCAACCCCCTGCCATAGGCAGGGACACCTCCCACCAGTACAGGTCACTCAAGGCCTCGTCCAACCTGGCGTTGAACACCTTCAGGGAGGGAGTAGCCACATTTCATAAGAAATTAGGACCTTGGTGGGTGGGCTTAATCCACCCCTGTATGCCAAAACAGAGTCAGGTTCACCTAGAGTATTTCTAAGTGCCGTTTGTTTAACTTTTGCTTCAAGTCTTTGAATGATAAGGATTTCTGTCTTTGTACTTGACTGTCTTCCTCACTGCAATTCCTATCAGTAAAGAAGTCTTTCTTTTTTAGCAACAAACAATTGTCTTCTGATTTAGCAGACCTGAGCTTCTTGTGGTTCTTCAAAGTAGCCTATGGGTGCCAGCTCCATGGAGTGTCTGAGCCTGCTTCCACAAATAGGCACAGAAAAGAAACCCCATCTTCCCCATAGTGTCAGATCCTGTTAATCCTGGGCCAAGAGCTGCCAGCCCTGACAATTCCCAAATCTGTTTCTTCTGTGCTTTCTAAGAGCACACAGGCTTCATGGAAAAGAATTCTGCTTCTAGCATGAGTGAGAGAAGAGGTGACTCAATGAGAAGGAAAGGCATATGTGGGGATAAGGAGGCTGAATGCAGGGCTGAAGGATCTGAAGGTATGACCAGGTAAGGAGAGTGAATCTGGCAGATGTGAGGTAGAAGGTAAAACTGCATTAAACAGTTTAGAGACAAGAGAGAAACCAACCATAGGAGATTATGGTTAAGATTGACTGATGCTGGATTTGGATGAAGGCCATCAGAGAAAGGAATAATTTGGGCTAGCACAGAGAGCCTAAGGGAAGGAGTGTGTGCTTTGAGTTTAGGTTTGTGAAGGAGAAACTGAGAAAACCAAGTTTCAGGCAGGAAAGGATAGAAGAAGAGGAGGATTTGCACTGGCTAAGTAGGCAGTCCTGATGCTGAATGTTTGAGTGAGCAGGAAGGGTAGTAAACAAGGAAAGGGGATAAGAAGGAGCCAGGTTGGTAGAGACAGATGAAGGCGAGAATGATAGAACATAAAAGCTGAGTGCTGTGGGCAAAATGAAGATGAGTCTGACTCTTCTGTAGCTTGGAAACTCCTTGAGACATTACAGCTTCAGACAGGAGGAACATGCAGAGTATTGGTGCATCCTGTCTCCTGTACTGCTGTACACTCTAAGTGGGACTCCAGGTTCTCCTCTGGGTAGGAAGTGTCTTTGAAAACCAAGCATCAGGTGCTTTCACTCCCTTTAAGTTCTGGTCTATTAAAGATAAAAACCACCTTGCCTACACAACTGCTCTGTTAACAGAAATGCAGAGGTCCAGGATGTGGTAATGCAGCCCAGCTGATGGCTCACCTGGGCCTCCAGGTGTGGTGCAACCTGCTGAAAAGAAATACAGACTTGATGATAACATGAGGGAGTGTCTTTGTAGTGAAGTATGTTTTGGGTGGTGTGGAAGAATGTTACAGCGCTGGCAGTCTGCAGGGTCAAATTTCAGAATATATAGTTTAGTCATAACAGGTGATTACTAATTCAGTACATTACCCTCTGTAAAGTAAATTGCAGAGCCACAAATCCTGCTGAAAAGTTCTTTTCCCTGTAGTGCATGAGGAATTGTTGTATGCCATCCAACTCCTTTGGGCACAATGGAATAAATTACCTTTATGACATGGGAGAAGCCAGGTTCAGAAATTAAAAGGAGGGAAGGCAGAAAATATTTTCTCCTCCTTTCTCTGTTAGGAAATGTTGTATTCATTATTAAAAAATCTAATGTTTCTAGTTCTGGTACTTTTATTTTCCCTTGTGTGTAACCAGTGGTTGGGACTTCAAATGATGCATAATTATTTGAATCCAGTATTTCAGTCACAGAAATAAACCTAAGAGAACAGTGTAGTAAGAGAGCTAAAATACTCAGGAACTAGTTCAGGAGTAAACATTTGTCAGTATTTGATGCTTATTTTTCTGGGCTGTGCGCCTAATTGCAGAGATTTGCAAACTGTATTTAAAACTGCCTCATTGCAAAGCTGTGCATGTCTCACTTGGGCTCTGTGCTGGGTTTCTGCGGTAGCATCTTGCTGTCTCCGTAGCTCTCCCGTTCTCTCTCCAGTCCCCCGTGCTCTCTCCCGCAGCGACACGGTGTGGTGGCAGGGCACAGCTCATCCATCCTGAAACGCCATGGAACTGGAGCAGCGTCTTAGGTTGCTCTTGTTGGATTTCCCCTGCCGAATCATTTTCATCTGCCCACTGAAGGGGAGCATTTAAATGAGGTCTAGAGAGTACACTGGGAGTTTAATGCTCATTGCTTATTGTCTTTATGGTGCGTGCCCTCAGAATGAACTCTGGTTTCTTGAAAGCAGTAATATTTACTGACTCTGTGGTTATTTGATGGAAGAATTAGTGCACATTAATTAAACCTATAGTGAGATGTGCAGTGTGCACCACAAAATAATAAGATAAAAGATGATGAATTTTGAGTAATCCTAGCTCCTAGCTGCAAGCTGTCTTCACAAATAACTTGCCAAATCAGCACAATGTCCTTTTACAAATCTTAGGAACCTGGGAGCTTTGATTTTTTTTTTGTTTGTTTGTTTGGTTTTTTTTTTCCCTTGGTTTTTGTTCTCTTAAAGAATACTGCCAATTATTATAAAATGTAATCTACTTTTATAAAGGAACAAATCAGGGCATCTTTATGAGCTTGTAAGTGCTTACAAACATGCATAAGCTTTCAAGAAGATTTCCATGAAGAAGAAATTAACTGTCTTGACTTGCTTCGTGATTCCATCAACACCAAGTAGCCTTGTGATTCCAAGTGAGCCAAGTCATTCTTTTTAGTGCAGTTATTGATGATATTTCAGAAAAGAATGGAGAGCTCACTATACCTGAAAATATTCCAAGAGTACCCACACCTAATTAGGCAGCCATCCTGTGAAAACTTGAGTGCTCTTTATGCACAAAAAAATTAAGAATGTATTTAGGTCTTCAAAGATCTGCTTTGTACTCGTGTTGCAAGTGGTATTAAAAGAAAACACAGAACACGTTAACTGGAGAGCTGAGGGTGATTTAAACTACTCTTTTTGAAAATGCTTCTTTTGCATATAATGAGGGGTTCCTGAAATTCAGGTTACGGTGCACTGGCAACGAAATGGGGCTTGCTATTGAGCCACAGTTCTGTTGATGCAGATACTCTTAATAGTTTTATATGTCACAATAAACTAAATAAACACTTGGATTTCCTTGAGGTAGTAAGAAACAAACCATACTTTCATGTTGGAGCATTTCTTAATAAAGAAATGAATAGTTTAAGTTCCGAAACATCAACCTGTGGACCAAATGTTGCTTTTGAGGGGAGAGACGCTTTTGCATAATTTAATTGATTAATAGTTGTGCATGGGCCAGGTTTGGAGCTAACTGCACAACCTGATCATCCCTAAATTTTGCAAAGTCAACATGCAGCTGAGATCATCGTGTTTACCTTGCCTTCCGTCTACTCGTCTGAGAGAATTGTTTCAGTTAGAGAAGACCTTAAAACCATTGAGTCCAACCATTAGCTAACTCTACCAAGTCTGGTGATAAACCGTTTTGCTCAGCACCACATCTCTGCCTCTTTCAAACACCTCCAGGGATGGAGATTCAGCCACCTCCCTGAGGAGCCTGTTCCAGTATTTTTGAGAACCCTTTCAGTGAAAACTTTCTTATGATATCTAACCTAAACCTCCCCTGGTGCATCTTGAGGCCATATAGGTTTTCTCTTATTCTGTCAGTTCTTATGAGGGAGAAGAGACTGATACCCACCAAGGATGTTTGGATGCCAGTTTGAATTGTGGTGACTCTTTAATCTGAAATTCAGATAAACTTGCCTTGTATGCAGTTCTTTAAACACTGCTGAAAACCACCAGGTATCATGACATATCAGAACCTCCTCCGTGTGCTGGTAAACTAGAACATTTTTTAATAGCAAGACCTTTAATGCCCATACCTGTCTGTACCATGTTTTACTGGACAGGCTTCACATCTCTCCACAACAGAAAGGGAGGAAATTGCTCCCTCCATGCAGATCATGATTTCTAGTGCTGACCTTGATTGTTCACCCTCAGCCTGTGTGAGTGACATCTTCCTAGCTCTTTGCATTTTTCACTATGATATCCCTAGTGATAAGGGATGGAAACAGCAGAGGGCAACTTTCTCATTCACCAGTGTCATCCCTGTGACTCAAGGCTAAGAGTGAACCGACTGTGTAGGGCACACGCTGGAGACATCAGGCTGTTGGACCTTATCCTTGTTTTAGACTGACTCAGAATGGTTTTGGTAGCACAGAGAAATACTGTGCTACATTGTGATGAAGAAATCTCTCTTCGAAGCAAATAAAACTTAACATACAGGCAGTGCTGAAAAGAAGTTTTACATTATTCTGTGTGCTGTCAGATGATGAACATACATGGTGCAGTATCTAGTGCACCTCTCCTCTCAGGAAAACCCAACTCCCTGTGTGTTTGTGGTTTTCAGACTACTTTGCTCAGTCTTCAGATCCAACCAGACATCCCAACTAGGACACAGTCAGCTCCGTAACCACTCACAACCTCTTCCTTTGTTTAACATATCTTTACTCAACAAGAAGAATACAACCTGGGGAGGGGGCGATGCCAGTATTCTCCCTAGGAAGAGCTTCAGTCTCACCCATTCTGAGGTGCCAGACTAAGTCCATCGGTGCATGCAAAGAAAGGGTGGCCCTTGTGAAAACGGCAGTGCTTCTCCACAAGCACCAGCTACAGAGTTCATCCTTAGTTAATAAATGTCCATTTGCAATGTAACTGAGGTGCCAGGATGAGGAATGGATACAGTATGTCAGTCGACGTATCTTTTTCCATCCCCCACTGCCCTTGCTCTCCTATCACGCTTGCTGAATGTACGCTAATCTTCCTCTTGTCTTGTGTTCTCACTTTTCTTGCAGTCGCTGTGAGCGCTTGCCTTGTAATGAAAATAAGGAGTGCCAGAGCCTGCCTCTGAGAATAACCTACTATCACCTCTCTTTTCCTACCAACATCCAAGTACCCACCGACATTTTCCGCATGGGCCCTTCCAATGCTGTCCCCGGGGACAAAATCACGCTGTCCATCATCAGCGGGAACGCGGAGGGCTTTTTCACCACAAAAAAAGTGAACAACCACAGTGGCATTGTGGTCATGCAACAGCAAATCACAGAGCCCCGAGACCTTCTTCTGACCATTCAAATGCAACTTTCCCGCCATGGAACCATCAACATGTTTATTGCCAAACTTTTTATCTTTGTCTCTGCACAGCTTTGATTCCTAGCTCTATAGGCATTGCGGGCTGCTTTTTCTTTTCTAAGAATAGCTTTTTCCTCTCAGTTTTAATAAAGTTTTAGTTCATCTGGTTGCATGCTGCACTTGCATTTTATTTGCCATCATCGTTAGCGTTCTCCACTTTCCCCTGTCACTGACCACCTCAGTTCGGGGGAGGTGTGTGTTCTGCATGTGGTGGTTTTGGAGTTTCCTCCTCCCCCACGACTCGCTGGACTGACTCAGCCAGCTGGAAGTTAAGGAATGAAGCTATATTTACAGCAAGGCAAAATTTACAACCATGTATAGATATTTACAACTATATGCAATTATATACAAAAGTAATACAAAACTACAAAACCCATCCTTAACAGCAGAACTGCCCAGGAGGACTTTCAAACTAACTCACCTCCTTCTTTCCACCCCCACCCTTATATCAAAAGTCTTACATGCAGGGGTGAGACTGACAGATAAGGAGTTAGAAGCAGAATGATTAATTGGGTTTACACAGGTTCAGGCAGAGAGAGTTAATGCAGCAGCAGCAGCAGCCAGAGACACTGAATGACTTTGGTTTTGTTTCTTGGTTTTTTGTATTTCTCAACAGAACCTATGAGTGATACAGTCATCACTATTATTTTCTTTTCACAGCCAATGATCTGATTTCTCTCATTGCAATATTCCAGTTAGCCTTAAACCAGCACACTGCATCATTTTAAAAAAGCAGAAATTGGGGTCCAAGAGCTTATTAGCTGAATGTACCAAGGATTGAAAATTACTCGTTTAATTCACAGAGTAGTGGAGTTACTCTCATGTGATGATACACAGCTGCCTAGGTCTAAATTGAAAGAAAAAAACAATATTTGGAGAATTTGAATGGTCTCAACTGAAACATCTTTAGAGAACTTCATCACTTCTGGGGTAAATACTGTGTGTGTTTTCTGAAAATCTATTGAAAGGGTCAGGATCTCAGAGGTGCCCCAGCACAAATGTCCTTTAGAAAGTGCAGAGCCAGATTCTCGAGCCTCACTACTTATCGTTGCTCTGTTACAGACAGTGAGCTTCTGCTGATTACCACCAGGGACAGATCCTAGTACTGGCTTTTAAGAGTGGGACAAAAGAGAATTTCCTCCACAGAGCATTTATATTTGAGATTTTGTTTTCATCTCCTTTCTGTGGAATTTCCACTGAATTAAAACTTGCAATGGGAAAACCGCAATGAACTTGCTACTAGCATTCAGGTAGTAGCAGAGAGCTCCTTTCTAGTTCACAAGCTGTATCTTGAGATGTGTCTACAGGAATATTTGAGAAAGACACTTAATAGATCTCATAAGATTTTTGTCTCTCCAGCTTCTATATCTAACCTGATAAATTTTTAACTGTAAAGACTTTACCCACCGCCACCAAAAAACCCTCAACCACATCCTATCAACTGTGAAAGGTCAGGCAGAATTCCAATGTCCAAATATTTTGTCTTTTTCTCCCATAACCTTTTCTCTTTACTTCTGTGTAGTCAAGAAAAATGTAGGCAAAATACAACTGGCATTTCTTGAGAATTCATTTTTTTGTTCATTATTTTGTTTTTTGTGGGGTTTTGGGTTTTTTTTTGTTTGGTTTGGTTTGGTTTGGATTTGTGAGCTGGAAAAGAATTCACTTTACATTTCTGTCCTAAATATTCAAAGCTGAGTCCCAGAGGTATGATCTAAAAGTTAATGTTCTTTTTACACCATTCTGGGCTCAGATACCTCTGCTGCCTGTGTCTGGGCAGAATAGTCCATAGATGAATAAGGAATAATCTGTATGAATGCACATACTTTTAAAAATGCTTCACTATGTAAATACAGACAGCACAAACAAGATACAAGGTTAGAAACTGGGAACTTTCTGAACTAAGAAATTGCTCTCTTAGCTATAAGCTGCAGACTCTCAGGCTCACCGTCAGCCAAGGACTAGACTGGGGCAAGATCGCAGCACTATGCCAGAGTCTTACACGTTCCCTAAGGCAGAGTTTATCCCTGCTGGCTGACAGGAGTTCAAGTCTCACAAGGACTGCCAATGTTTAATAAGTCTGTTGACACATAAGGCTGCCAGAAGTTGCCAGTGGGGATAGAGTCCCAGCCTTAAATATTGAAAGCACAAGCCTATGCTACTTGAACTAATGGGATTTCTAATCACCGCAAAAGATGCCTGTATTATAAATGCTTTCTGGCTACCAGTTCATTTTCAGGCCATAATTAAGTAGGTTAAATATTCAATAACAAACTTATTTTTTGCAAGTAGTAATATATATTTGGCAAGAAAAGAAGGGAGTGTGAGAACGCTAAATTAACATTCAATCAGTAACTCAAGAACATGGAGCTCAGATTCTTCTCTCTCAGATGCTTTAGTGCTGCAGTGTAGCTGGAACTTTCACATATGTAATTATATAACAGCATTTCTCTGTATGGTTATTTCCAAACTAAAATGAAATTGTGCCTCCTGGTCCAAAGAATTCAATTAATTGAATCCAGCAGAGAATATGAAAAGGAATGACCCAAGAAAGAAAGGCAAAATTATAATCTAGAAAAGTTTGTTTGCAAAGTAAGCAGAGCAATTGAACCATTTGTTAAATGTTATTTTATTTCTTACATGAAAGAGTCCTGAAGGGGCTGCCAGCTCCAAAGGTGCAAACGTTGTTAGAGAAGGGGGAAAACCTGAAGGAAAGATTTGAATAAAGAAAGTCTCTACACTTGGAAAGAAACTTCTGTCAGTCACAATCCCCACTATAGGAAGACGTGAGCAAAAAGAAGAATGACAGCCTATCAGAAGATCAGATGCAAAGATGATGTGTAATGATAAAATAAAAAAGCATTTGGAGCTCAGAGCACATCATTAATAGCAAATAATCAGGATTTGAAATAGATGCTAGTTGCCAAATGATTCCAGAAGATGTCTAAAGATGTGCCATTGGAGTAAGAACAAAGTGTTAGCCAACTGCATTTTGAATATACTGAAGCAATTAGCAGGGATATCACAAGAAAGGAGATCAGAGGATTAATATTGAGGCAGGGCAAAATGAAAACACAAAATCAAGCTTAGCAGTGTGAATAGAGAATGTAGGAGAAAAAAAAAAGTAGGAAAAAAAAAAAGGTTGGATTTGTGAGAGAGAAACAGTGCAAAGAAATAGAAGTGGCACAAATGTTTATCTGTTGTCTGTGTGGTTGTAAGGTGGTTTTAACTAGGAATTAAATCACTTGTGGTCATTGTGGTCCTCCATTTCTGTAGGCAGGGTATCCTAATTCATGTCAGGGCACTTTACTCTAGGGAATCAGTAGTGAAAATTGTGATTTTAAGTCTTACTTAGGCCCTCATGGTTTTATTGGATGAGGATTTCAGAAATGTTTGACTTTACCAAATCTTGTTCCAGCTGAAGTCAAGAGTAAAGTTCCCTTTTCTTCCTAGCAAGGGGCAAAGGCAGAACACTACTGACTGCTTCTGACATTCCCACAACAGGGTTTTTACATACAAATTCTGCTATCTAAACACAGCTGTGAAAGTTTAGGATGCCAAGCTGTGTGGCACAGCTGACTTGCTAGAGGGCAGGGATGCCATCCAGAGGGACCTGGACAGGCTGGAGAGTTGGGCCCAGGCCAACCTCATGAAATTCAATAAGGCCAAGTGTAAGGTCCTGCACCTGGGTAGGCACAATCCCAAGCACAAATACAGGCTGGGTGGTGAATGGATGGAGAGCAGCCCTGAGGAAAAGGACCTTGGAGTCTGGGTTGATGAAAAGCTCAACATGAGTCTGCAGTGTGCACATGCAGCCCAGACAGCCAACCGAGTCCTAGGCTGCATCAAGAGAAGCGTGGCCAGCAGAGCAAGGGAGGTGATTCTGCCCCTTTACTCTGCTCTCGTCAGACCCCACCTGGAGTACTGTGTGCAGTTCTGGAACCCTCAGCACAGGAAGGACATGGAAGTGTTGGAGCGGGTCCAGAGGAGGGCCACAAAGATGATCAGAGGGCTGGAGCAGCTCTCCTATGAGGACAGGCTGAGGGAGTTGGGGCTCTTCAGCCTGGAGAAGAGAAGGCTTCGAGGGGACCTGATAGTAGCCTTCCAGTATCTGAAGGGGGCCTACAGGAAGGCTGGGGAAGGATTATTTACAAGGTCCTGCAATGACAGGACAAGGGGCAATGGGCTTAAACTGGCAGAGGGGAGATTTAGACTAGATGTTAGGAGGAAGTTCTTTACAGTAAGGGTGGTGAGGCACTGGAACAGGTTGCCCAGGGAGGTCGTGGATGCTCCCTCCCTGGATGTGTTCAAGGCCAGATTGGATGAGGCCTTGAGTAACCTGTACTAGTGGGAGGTGTCTGTGCCTATGGCAGGGGGTTGGAACTAGATGATCCTTGAGGTCCCTTCCAACCTTACCCTTCTATGATTCTATGATTCTATGATGCATCAGTACTTCATTAGTAATAATGTCCCAAAATTTGACAGAGATGAGGGTCAGCTAGCTGGAAGTCCTTTCTTCATTTGATAGCTGAGATTTAAAGCAAGAAGGTGGAATCTGTTGCTGTAGGTCAGACTGTGCTGTCCATACATCCAGAATTACTTTGTTGTAAAATGACCAGCAGGAGGTATTTCACTTCCATGGCCAGCAGGAGCAAGGAAGTGCAGTACCCCTGTACCCAGCACTGGTGAGGCTGCACCTTGAGTACTGTGTTCAGTTTTGGGCCCTTCATTACGGAAAAGACATTGAGGTGCTGGAGCATGTCCAAAAAAAGGGCAATGAGGCTGCTGAGGGCTCTTGAACACAAGTCCTGTGAGGAGTGGCTGAGGGAGCTGGGGTTGTGCAGCTTGGAGAAGAGGAGGCTGAGGGGAGACCTCATTGATCTCTAGAACTGCTTGAAAGAAGTTTGTAGTAAGATGGAGGCTGGCCTCTTCTTCCAGGTAACAGGTGGTAGAACAAGAGTTAAGTTGCACCAGAGGAGGTTTCAGTTAGATATTAGAAAAAGAACTTCTTCACCTGAAACGGTCATCAGGCTCTGGAACAGGGAAGTGGTGGAGTCCCCCTTCTTGGAAGTGTTTAAAAAAACATTTGGATGATGTGCTTGGGGACGTGGTCTACAGCAGTTGGGTGTGGGGAGATATTAGGATATGGCTGGACTCGATGATCTGAAAATCTTTTCCAACCAGGCAATTCTGTGATTCTATGACTCAGCAGAAAACCCTGTTCTGATACCTGCAAGATGTCTCAGAAATGGCAACATTTTGTACTCAAGTAACAGGTCTCTTCTGGCCTGTATCTCCTGACCAGTCTCAAAACACCAACTACAGAGTGAGAATAACAAACCAGCCCCAGATGCTGTACATTAACCCAAATTCACTGCCTTCCCCTGAACTACACCAGTTCACATCTTTTGAAGCTTGATTTCCTTTAACTTGAATCATGTCTCTCTCCCATCTTGATTTTAGCTTCATATACTGCCAGCATGTTTGGCTTTGTTTTCATTGGGGAGCAAATGTGGGGAGCATATATGAAGGTACTCACATATTTATTGTTAATAGAGCCATGAAGTCTCTTTGACCATCTGAAACAAGATGGCTTGTAGGTGTGGACTGGGGTAACACATTTTGAAAAGGGCAAGAAGTTTCTGAAGTTTTCTGAAAAACTCAGGCTTCCATTTTTGTTTCCCTTTTACTCAGTGATTTTTTTCTTCCTTTTAATCTTTTAATTCCACAGAGACACCCCCACACACACACACACCCACATCCCCCCCCTCTCCCCAACTTTGCAGTCTTTTCTTTTTTCCACTTAGAAATATGAAGAAATGGGCAGGTCAAAGTTGAGATCATTTGTGGGGCTTAGTCACATTGTAAGTCCCAGCATAGCCCTTTCATCTCTCGTGAACACAGACCGGGTATTGTGCGAAGTTCTTGAACTGTAAGTGACTTTAAATTCACTCTAGTGGACAAGGGTGAGAAGAAGTCATTTAACTTTTAATAGACTTTCAAGGACGAATGAGCAGCTGGTTGAGATGGAATATGAAATGACCCTTACCGTTTCCCCAAATTCAGGCTTCAGTTTTTGAGGTTTTAAATAATGTGGTTCTTTTTTTTTTTTTTTTTTTTCCCCTCTCCCAGTTTCCATCCTTCGCTGTTTTTGCAGTTCAGGGGATATGTGTGGGCTAACAGAGGCTTTTCTGGCTTTTGCTGCACTGAAAATTGTGAGAGAGAGCTTGCCCTTCTGATATTTCCTGCCAGTTGTTTCTAGAATGAAAACAACTGTTTCTGCTTTATGTGACTGGTTATCAGGGAGCATGAAGCAGCTGGTGCAAGTAAATGTGGCTCCACTAAGATGGGTAAGTCCATGCCAGTGCATTGCAGCTGAGGATCTGGGCCTAGTTGTTTGATCCTGTTTATACTTGGAAAGAGCCTTTGCATGGTGTCTTATGCACTACACTTCTCCCTGGTTTCATATACCTGGCTTGAAGAACTGGGAGTCAGTTTTGAGGGAGTTTTGTCTTAGCCACACCAGATTTTTCTCTGGTCCAGCAGCTGTGATGACAGGCGTTTGTGTAAGGTTTTGAGGTGAAGAGGGAACACTTGTATCAATAATAGTTTATGTCTCCCCAGATTGCAAGGCACAAAGTAGTTGATTTTCAGAATCCATACACATCTCTCTCTCATTTCTCTTCAGTGTCAGACTCGAAAAGACAGATACTATCCGTTGCATTAAGTCTTGTCGACCCAATGATGTCAACTGTGTGTTGGATCCAGTCCACACAATTTCCCACACTGTCATTTCCCTGCCCACATTCAGAGAATTTACAAGACCTGAAGGTAAGTGGTTTGTTCCTTGTTCCATTTACTAGACTACAACATATAAAACCTCCACCGGAAATCCTTGCCTAAAGCCAGACTAGCTACCGGTGCAAGAAAATGTTTGTGCAGTTCCAAATTATAGTGTACTATCCATTTAATTAAAACCTTCAATATCCAGGAGTTTTAATTTTATGGGGCAATGAAAGCCATTCTGAGCTCTAACTCATGCAGATTCCCAGTCTAAGAAACTCTGAAGTCTGAATTCCCATTTACTCACATAATAGTTATGTGCCCCATGATTTTTTTTTTCCTTCTCTTTTTTTTTTTTTGCAGGTTTTACCATAGGAAGTAGGTACTCATTATATTTCTCTCATCTCTTAGTGGTCTGTTGTTTGCTATTGACAGTTGGCTTGTTCCAAGAATGTAGCCTTTATCTACGTGCAAACATTAGGCATTAGTACATGCATAAAATCCTTTTGGTTGGAAGAGACCTTTAGGGTCATCAAGGCCAACCATTAATGCAACACTGCCAGGTCACCACTAAACCACATCCCTCCTGGGATGGTGACTATCACTTCCCTGGGCAGCCTGTTTTAGGGTCTGATAACCCATTTGGGGAAGAAATGTATTGAATGTAATACCTAGGACTGTGATTTCTGGATTTTTTTGACCTATGGGAGATAAAAAAGCATTTAAAAAATAGTTGTTTTTTTTTTAATGTAGAACAAAGGGAGAATCCAAAGACTGGACAGAAAATGTTAAGAATTTCAAAAAGTATCTAAGTGAGTGGCTGTCCAGTCATGCAAAGTGAGTTTTCCAGCCCCAGATGCTGCACTCATGCATTTCTTTAATTCCTTTGACCTCTGGTAGTACCTGTGAGCCCTGCAGTTTCCTAAGGATCACACTTATTTGCTTAGTTCACATACAACTTTACAGAGAAAGAGCCAATTTTTGCTCTTTGGAATTTATGTTAATTTTCTGTCAGCTTCACTGGGAATTGTCAGTTCATCCCCAGGTGAGATAACTCACTGCCTTCAGCCCCGCTTCCCTGTAGAATGAACTACTCAGAAGCTTGCTGTGTGGCACAGACAGAAGAAGGGGAGATCGAGGAAAATACTATTTTGGAGGGGCTTTTAAAGATTGCAGATCTCTGTTTCTAGTGTACCCAGAGGCTCAGCCTGGCTATCTCAGGAAGGCAGCAAAATCTGTCTCCTTTGTAGAAGCCAAAGCTGATTCTTCACTTCTTTACCAGCAGAAGGACTAAATCGAGAGACACGCCAATCCCTCTTTGTATGAGGAACAATTTAACTACCAGTGTCTTAGCTGTGTAGAGCTCCTATAGATTGCATCAGGCCTTGGCTGGCCCTGCTTCACAGGGAATGGAGGAATGCCCCATAGCCACTTCTATTCCCATACACACCCCTTCAGCTTCACCAGGTGTACTGGCAGCAGAGCTAAGGATTTGGCCTAGGATGCTTCCCAAACCATTTCCTCATTAGTCCATCCTCGTGATTTAATAAAAAGAGACCAAATGGTCTGAAATTACTACCCAAGCTCAGGAGAAGTTCCTAAACTAATTCAGTTCATGGCCTTGGGCAAATGCTTACAGCTCCATGGTTTAGTTTTATCATCTGTAGAGTGAGAATATTAATGAGAGTAGTAATAATTACCTCCCTCACAAGGGGCCTGAAAAACAATCTCACTTTAGGTTTTTTAAAACTTAAAACCATCCTCCAACACTCCAAAGGGCTCCGTCATTTGTAATGGCAATACTTTGTGTGACTGCCTATGGGAATCAGAGTTCAAAGGTTTATTGGTTAAGTCCTCCTCCACTGCCCACCCTGTGAAATCCTTGGCATTGTCTTCCCTAAGTGCATGCCAGAAGTCTGACCAGTTATGAAGACTGGACTTTCTGGATTCTAAAAGTAACAGTGGTTTGGCTTCAGGGCTTCTTGGATGGTGCAAGAGGATAGAATGAACCTCTCTGAATCCTTCCTTCTCCGAGATTTTCCTTCTTTCCATTTTAAAGAACAAAATAGGAGCAGAGTGGGGAGGGAGGCATTATGACAAGTTGTTTTTTTCAGTCTCTTCAGCGATGCTTTCAAATACTTCTCAGTACATTCTGTGATGCTCTTTGTTTGCAGAGATTATTTTCCTTCGTGCTATCACACCTACATATCCAGCCAACCAGGCAGATATCATATTCGATATAACAGAAGGAAATTTAAGAGACTCCTTTGATATCATCAAGCGTTACATGGACAGTATGACAGTGGGTGAGTGGATTATTTTCTGTTTTCTTTCTTCTCTCAATAATACAAGAGGGTAAAGTGGAATAAGATTAATTCCCACCTTGATTTTCAAGCCTGGATTGATATAGAATTATAGAATCGTAGAATGGTAAGGTTGGAAGGGACCTCAAGGATCATCTAGTTCCAACCCCCTGCCATAGGCAGGGACACCTCCCACTAGTACAGGTTACTCAAGGCCTCCTCCAACCTGGCCTTGAACGCCTCCAGGGAGGGAGTAGCCACAACCTCCCTGGGCAACCTGTGCCAGTGTCTTACCACCCTCACTGGAAAGAACTTCCTCCTAACATCCAGTCTAAATCTCCCCTCTGCCAGTTTAAACCCATTGCCCCTTGTCCTGTCGTTGCAAGACCTTGTCAATAGTCCCTCCCCAGCCTTCCTGTAGGCCCCCTTCAGATACTGGAAGGCTACTATCAGGTCCCCTCGAAGCCTTCTCTTCTCCAGGCTGCAGACCCCCAACTCTCTCAGTCTGCCCTCTCAACCTGTCCTCATACAATACATATAATACTCTTCAGTCCAATATGCCTAAGTCAAACTAATATCCCAGATAATTGTTTATTCAAAAATACCAGAGGCCTAAATTTTAATTTGAGAAGTATTTTAACTGGCTCTAATTACAAATGCAAATGGCTTCACTTTAAAATGGTGAGGTTTGTCTACTACATTCAAACCAAATATAAAATATGTAGTATGTCAACAAAGAGACTGTAAATTTAATTAAGCGTTCTTTCTTGTTTAAACAGCGTTGCCCCAATTTTTGGATAGTAATCAAAATGTACTGAAACTATTAACCGTTTTAATATTTAATGACAGGCTGCTTCAGTTTGTAAGAAATACCTCTGCTGAAGGTAAAAGGATCTGTCAAATGCTGTGGTTTAGAGGAAACTTAGAATGAAACATACACGTTTGATTTATAGCCTCAACTTGGCAGGGAGGAGACATAGCAGGAGGTATACCTGTGCATATGCTAGACCTGCATCTCCTCATGTAGCAGGGTGTGGCTGCAACCAACCTGAGGTTGTACCTTCTGGTAAGGTTCTTTCAGAGCAGGGCCCTCTGGGTGATAGAATGCATACTGTATCCACTAGGTAATGTCTATAATGTAGCATCATAGAATGGTAAGGTTGGAAGGGATCTCAAGGGTCATCCAGTTCCAACCGCCTGCCATAGGCAGGGACACCTCCCACTAGTACCCACCTCCTCCAACCTGGCCTTGAACACCTCCAGGGAGGGAGCAGCCACAACCTCCCTGGGCAGCCTGTGCCAGTGCCTCACCACCCTCACTGCAAAGAAGTTCTTCCTAACATCCAGTTTTAATCTCCCCTCTGACAGTTCAAACCCATTGCCCCTTGTCCTGTCATTGCAGGACCTTGTAAATAATCCTTCCCCAGCCTTCCTGTAGGCCCCCTTCAGATACTGGAAGGCTACTATCAGGTCCCCTCGAAGCCTTCTCTTCTCCAGGCTGAAGAGCCCCAACTCCCTCAGCCTGTCCTCATAGGAGAGCTGCTCCAGCCCTCTGATCATCTTTGTGGCCCTCCTCTGGACCCGCTCCAACACTTCCATGTCCTTCCTGTGCTGAGGGCTCCAGAACTGCACACAGTACTCCAGGTGGGGTCTGACAAGAGCAGAGTAAAGGGGCAAAATCCCCTCCCTTGCCCTGCTGGCCACACTGCTCTTGATGCAGCCCAGGACTTGGTTGTGTCTGGGCTGCATGTGCACACTGCAGGCTCATGTTGAGCTTTTCATCAACCCAGACCCCAAGGTCCTTTTCCTCAGGGCTGCTCTCCAACCATTCACCACCCAGCCTGTATTTGTGCTTGGGATTGTGCCTGCCCAGGTGCAGGACTTTCACTTGGCCTTGTTGAATTTCATGAGGTTGGCCTGGGCCCACCTCTCCAGCCTGTCCAGGTCCCTCTGGATGGATCCCTGCCCTCTAGCAAGTCAGCTGTGCCACACAGCTTGGTGTCATCTGCAAACTTACTGAGGGTGCACTGATTCCTCTGTCCATGTCACTGACAAAGATGTCAAACAGCACTGGTCCCAGCACTGACCCCTGAGGGACGCCACTTGTGGGTACATGCATACAGATAGATACTTCCAGTGTGTGCTGTAGCTTGGCCCAACTTGGATACAATGTAGCTGGGATCCAACCTAGCTGTGATTAGTTGGCAAATGATGAGCAGGAGCAGGTCCCAGCTGATGTGCTACTCTGCCCAGTGTGAGTGGCTCTTACAGTGGCAGGGTATATGCTGCGATTCTCATGCTCAGAGAATGAATATTCCAGGTGTTAAAGAATAGTCTTTCACTGCTCTGCATTAATGGTGATCTGTGAAAATCAAGGACCCATGTTCCCTGTGGACATTTGTGTTTCCATATGTGAATGTTCAGGTTCAGCTCAATTCTATACATACTCATATGAGCTTTCTAGCAGGACTTGTCTGGATGGGAAGAAAAATCACTGCTGTGCTTCTTCCACGCTGAGAGTTTGTGAGAAAGTCCTGCTTGGCAGGGTCTGAAGGTGGCACTGTTGCATTTCAGAAACGTGGTAGTGGAGCGTCAGCTGTGGAGAGGTTTCCTAAACTGTTGATAAAAATCATAACTCATTAGGTTTATCTTTCTTTCTTTGTCCTGTGAATGCTGAGAAAGAGGGAGAGTCTGTTAAAGCAGGGTTATAAGATTACAGTTTTCAGCTATTGGGTTGATTCTTTAGAAGAGCATAAATGTTATCAGATGCCACAGTAGTTACAGCAGTTTGCTTTTCATGTTGTGTCCTTCTGTCTGTCTCAGAAAGAGGAATGTGTTCAGAAATTTGACTGGCCAAGGTGTTTGCCTGAGGGAAGTGTTTCCATTTTGAATAACAGGACTGCATTTCAGTGGTGTTCTCCCTGGTAAAGTGGGTGTCTACCTCACAAGGAAATTCTTATACACCAGGCTGAGAGAATATCATACATGCTGAAGTACATTCCCAGCTCTGCAAAAGAATTGGGCAAGTCTTTCCTCACCTCAGTTCCCCCACGTGCAATATGGAGATGATAAAACATGCCCACTACTGTCTTAATTAATTCTTGTATGTAAGAGTCTTAATTAATTCTTCTATGTAAGTGCACTTTGAGATTAATGGATGGAAACTGCAAAGTAAACTGCCTGCAGCAGAATTGGAAAATGGAATACAGAACAAAACCTCAGCTGATATTACCTGGAGGGGCAGAGGTTCAGGGCAGCATGTTGTATGTGTGAAATTAGGATTGCAGATAATTATAGCAGCAGTCATTCTGCTGCTTTCATCATATTATCATTTTTTCTTGTTGTTAGTAATCACCATATTAACTGTTCTCATAAAAGTGCTACAAAGTTTTCAAGGTAAGTAAGATGGGATCCCAGACCACAGGAGTTCACCAAGTGATTGCCTCCTGTAAAGAGGAAGGCTTTAGGTAAAGCTGGGAAAAGACAATGGGCAGAGACAATATCAGGAATACCAGAAAGCTTTATCAGTCATCCCATTTCCTTAAAGGGAACATAAGAACTGTGTGGTTGTAACAGGGATTCTGGCACAGCAAATGCCCAACTATCCCAGTAACCAGTGTCCAATCTATGCACCAGTGACAGAATTGTTCTCCACATACAATGTTCTAACTTGCTGCCATCATCAGTCTGTATTCTTCTGGGAAAGCACACCTGGACTATCATGCCTGATGAACACTGATGGGCATATGCCTCTTCAATCTGTGTAGCCTATTTTTTAATCTCTTTTGGCTGCCTGTATTGTAGAGGAAAGGGTACATTTACTCTGAGAATAAACCACAAGTGCATGGGTGAAAGGATTAGTAGGCACTTTTCGTCCTGTTGTAATATTTCAGAAGAAATGATCAGAGTATTTGAGCTAATTTATCTGCTGATGGAAATAAGATTGCCCAGTATCTTTTTGTCTGCAAGACAAATTTTCTGTACAAGAGAAAAGACAGAAAACCTCTACAGAAGTTGTGTTCAAAACAAAAGAAAACAAAACAATAAAATATAAAAAAAGAAAGGAGAAAAAAAAAAAAAAAAAAAAAAAGAAAAGCCACAGACTAGCTCAGAGAGACATGGGGGAAAAAAGCAAGAAAATAGTTGCTGGTAACTGAAAGAGCTGAGTTTAGTAAATTTTGACTTGATATCAGAGCAGAGGAAACCAATGAATGGATTGAAAGGAAAGGAGTACTGGGAAAAGAGGGAGAGAAAGGACAGATGATTGAAAATGCCCTTACAGGAAGTCCTTCATTAGTAAAACAGATGCTTTGCTACGTTGTCACAGAGAAATGATGCCTTAAGAAGGAATTGCATCTAAATTGTGCTTTCATGAATGGAAAGGAACAAGATGCTCTCAAAAGTGTAACACACAGGGAGTTAAAAGGTACAGGGTTGTTCTGGTAAAGGTTTATAGAGTTTAGGAGTTGTTGAAGATAGAAGTTGTAAAAGAAAAGTGAAGGCTTCAGCATTTGCAGAGGATGGTGGACTGAAGAGAGACAGGTCATCAGTTTTACCCATTATCACTTTAAGTTGACAATAAGACACAGACTCATAGAATGCTGGGGGTGGGGGGAGCGGAGTTGAAGTGAGCTCTGAAGGTCATTGAGCCCAACCCTCATGCAAAGCAGGATCTTCTAGGGCTGGTCACACAGGAACATGCTCCTCTGGGTTTTGAAGATCTCTGAAGAAGGAGACTACCCAAGACAACCTCTTGGGGCAGTCTGCTCCACTGCTCTGTCACCCTGATGGTAAAAAGGTTTTTCCTCGTGTTGAGATGGAATTTCCTGTGACTTCGTTTACATCCATTGCTCATCATCCTGTCACTGGGTATCACTGAAAAGGCTCCATCCTGCTGCCAGGCACCCTTCAGATATTTGTAGACATTGATAAGGACTCCTCTCAGCCTTCTGTCCTCCAGACTAAACAGCCCCAGGTCTCTCAGTCTTTCCTCATAAGAGAGAGATGCTCCAGTGCCCATGTCATCTTCTTAGCCATCTGTTGAACTCTCTCCATTAGTTCCCTGTCCCTCTTGAACTACAGGGGCCCAGAACTGTACACAGTATTCCAGATATGATGTAACTAGGGCTGAGTAGAGGGAAAGGAGAACCTCCCTTGACCCTCCTGGACACGCTCTTCTTAGCGCACCCAAGTATGCTATTGGCTTTCTTGGCCACCAGGACACTTCGCTGTCCCACGGATGACTTATTGTCAATCAGGTGAAGATATTAGGAAAACTGGGAAGTGTGTAGGATTGGATGGAAAGTGGGTGATCTGTCTGGATTGTGATTTTTTGATGGAGAATTAGCTGCTGAGGTCAAAGGAGGAGAGGACGTTTTGTAGGATCAGGTTGTGAGGAAGGAAAAATAAGAAATTAGAAACAGAGGAAGGAACTGTCCCTGGGAATGTTAGTAAAAGAAATAATGGGGTCTAGCAAAGGAAATGTAGTAGGAGAAGAAAGAGGCAATAACAGTGTTATAAAACTGAGGTGTGGAAATACAAACTTAGCTATGCTGACCTGCAGAAAATATCTTCCGATGGAAGAGAAGGGAAAGAGAAGGAACAAAATCCAGCTTGCTGGAGTGACAGGGTGTAGACTTCATGCAAGCTGAAGAAAAAGATTGTGTAAAAAGTCTCCTCCAATGTTTCTACTCTCCTGTATTAAAAAGAGATGAGAATCCCCATTTTTTCTGGTTCAATAAATGCTGTTGATTCTCTTGTTGCCCTGTGTGGTTACGCACCAGGGCGGCACTGAATCCAAAAGATACTGTTAACTGCCTTATACCATTTATTAGAATGGGTGGGAGAAAAACAGAAGTGCAGACCTATCCAGGTTGTGGGTTTGGTTTTGTTTTTTGTTGGGTTTTTTTAAAAGCTTTTATGGACTTTTCACTGCATTCCTCCTTTAACCATCTGTCAGTGAAAAATGAAGAATGCATTTTCGACCTGTAGAAAGATGCCCTATCAATGCCTAAGGTATTATCAGATACTATAAAACATTTCCCCCCTCAGCTATGCATTAATTTCTTTAGGTGACTGTAATACCATCTTGCAGTCTGGTCAAATTCAGGAAGACTTTAAAATTCTGTAATACAGCTACAAGTAGTTTGGATAGATTGAAATCTTCCATACTGCATTTGCTACTAACCATATATCCTTGCCTGTTAAGCAGAATGGTACTGTTCTTATCAAAATCATCCAGAGCCAATGCAATTACAAAATTTCATGAAGGTTGTTCTGATGCTTGAATACACATATTGTAGGATCAGAGAATGGATTGAGTTGGAAGGGATCTCCAAAGGTCATCAAGTCAGGGGCATCTTCAGCTAGATCAGATTGGCCAAAGCTCTGTCAAACCTCACCTTGAATCTCTCCAGGAATGAGGCTACAGCCACATCCCTGAGCAACTCATTCCAGTGTTCCATCACCCTGGATACACTCAAAAGCAAGAAGAAGGCTTATAGAGAATGGAAGCGAGGACAGGGGACATGGGATGAATACAAAGATACTGTTCGTGCAGCCAGAGCTGTGGTAAGGAAAGCTAAGGCACAGCTGGAATTGAAATTGGCCAGGGACATTAAAGGGAACAAGAAGAACTTCTACAGGTATATTAGTGAGAAGAGGAGAACTAGGGACAATGTGGGACCCTTACAGAAGGAAAATGGAGAGCTGCTGACAAAGGACATGGACAAGGCTGAGGTGCTCAATGACTTCTTTGCCTCAGTCTTTAACAGCAAGGGCTCCAACCACAATGTCCAAGTTGCAGAGGGTGAAAGTGAGGACTGGGAGCAGGCAATTCTGCCTACTATAGTAGAAGATGA